>OU896711.1:45038570-45576131 GCA_918026855.4 Phaedon cochleariae
ATTCGCAAAACTCACAATGGAATCATTTCCAAAACTTGAAATGACTGCCAAAAGGTCTATTATAATAGCAAAAACCGACATGGAATGAAAAAAACTACTATCCTATACGTTCAATTGAAACTACAAATGGAAACTCATAGGGATATTCACCAAATAGGTATAAATTATCAATATTTTGGCTAGAAATGAGCACTTTGATATAAAGGAAAATTATTCGCAAAAGGTCTAACATTCGCAAAACTCACAATGGAATTATTTCCAAAACTTAAAATGAATGCCAAAAGGTCTATTATAATACCAAAAATGACATGGAATGAAAAAGCTACAATCCTATACGTTCAATTGAAACTACAAATGGAAACTCATAGGGATATTCACCAAATATGGAAACTAAACTGCACTGGATAGTAGCATGTTTGCTGTTGCTGCATTCACTGTTGAATTGAATATGCTACAGCGCGAATTGGTTTTATAGGCGCAGAGAGAGCCTGAGAACGGAGAGTGGGCATGTGGTGATCGCGTCATGTTAATTAGTATGCGCATATGTAAGCTGGTTTGCAATCTCGAGATATCTCCGCTATAATGGGCCAACGGAATAAAAAACATCGTCTGTAGGATGTTGATTTAAATATAAATTTGCATATCATGCGAAGCGATTAACATTCGTGATATCGCCATAAAAAAATAACGACTCACAACATGTGTAAGAGGCCATCAGGGCTATCTCAACTGGTTGCGCAAACATTCCTCGAAATTGGAATAATGTGTTTATTATGCAAATTGATTATATATTTCCAAGACATGAAATACCCATTAAAAATCATATACAGAGACTAACGAACGAAATAACAACCTTCAGCCATATGATATGAGATTTTTTATTCAATAATATACAGACAAGATTGAGCTTGTTTCTCGTCATTTTCTACAGAGAAGTTGTACGATTTTAATCAATACTATCAAAACTAGAAATGTTAAATTGATATATGAAAACACGTTCAACAAAGAATAGAATTTTTCATGGTCCACTGGTGGTGCCAATGATGGTATTGGTGGTGAGGCTCTAAAAAACTGCTATTGATTCAGCTCGCCGAAGGTCCTATCGTTGAAAATCAATCTGATTTTATTTTTCGTTCCATTTTCTGGTAATTGTATTGAAAATACCTCCATCCGACCGTCATTGATGAGTTCTTTCCACATACAGATCCACTGACATGACTCGTTATTGAAACAAATTCCTGCTTCGCTGACTTTGTTTGGCACATTCATGTACAAAATGTCCTTCATCATTGAAAACAGCAATACAAATGATGCTTTCAGAATAGCCATATTTTTTTCGTTGTGGTTGATAGTGGTATACTTCTCGTAGTAATCACGTCTTCCAATAGAGCTATTTTCGAAAAATTCCTGATCATCAGCTGTTTATCTTCATAAAGTTTTATTGTCACCTCGAGTTCTCTTATTTTCTTCTGGAATTCCTCCAGCTGACGTTTGTACTCTGCCACAGACATCTGAAAACTGCCACAAAACATGAACCTATTCCATTTTTGCGTCCCGATGTGCATGCGCATACGCAGTAGGAAAAATGCTTGCATTTTCGACATGCCATTCCATCGACGACATCATCTAGAGCAGATATGGAAAAACACCTTTTTCTACAGCAAAATGTTTTTAACAATTTGGGACAATCATATTCCAACGAGGCTCCCATCATTACTGAAGGTTTAGTTGAAATAATGCGTCAACTACTGATGATCAGAGATTTATACCTATTCGATTGCTTTCCATCGGTCTGCCAATTGAAGAAAAATATGTAATGTCTGAAATAGCAGTGCTCGTTGACTTCCTGAAATCTCCCACTGAAACTCTAACGATATTCACCGAACAAGAATTTCGATTCATTCTAATAGAATGTCTCATTGAATTTGCAGATCCTTGTGGACTATTAGCGGTGTGGCATAAACTTCCTCGAGAATATTGCTCCAACTTTAACCTACAAATCAAGCTGCCATGCTTTTTTTGCATCCTTCCACTCTATACATTATTTCTCAAGCATAATCTGCAAACGACATAATAATAATAATAATAATAATAATATTTATTGATCCTGTAGGACATTTTTACAATGTATAGGATAAGTCAGACATACATCATACAACGTCGCTTGGAGATAACACACCTTCAAATGGCCCACGTCCGTATTACGGAGTAACATCCAAATACTTTGACAACGATGCGGTGCGCCGAGCACCAAGTATCCGATACTTTTTTGAACGTCTGGCAACGATGTACCGGAGTGAAGGCGACCCGCGCTGGCCGGCCGGCATGTTATATCTCCAACTTGAACACAAACATTTACTTGTGGATGTGGCGCAATGGTAGCGCATCGCACAGTCCGTCGGCCGGGGTTCGATTCCCTGTGCACAGCTCACAGCTTTTTTTATTTAATTCGGAATATAAATTGAATTGCAAAAATGACGTCACCATACGAATAATACGAAGGGCTCAGGGGATGAAGGAGCTAAGTCATTTTCTTTGTTTCCTCAGAAAATCGATTTGAAAGTACAGAACCTTGTTATCAATGTACAGTAGTGTTATTGTTGAAATATTTATTGAATATCACAAGATAACATAATGCATATTACTATTTCATAACCTTCAAACATAAAGAAACTTCCATTAAACTATTATTAAGATAACTATGGTCTAAAGACGTAATGCGCACTGCATAAACAAGCTAGGTCTTATCGACTTAGCGAGTTTTTCTGCTTTATTATGTAATTTATGAGGAACATTAAAAAAGAGTCTTGCCTCTGACCACAGAATGATTCGAAGTGTTGAAGATCTTCAGATTTTTTGACATCTGTAAGGTACATGAGGAGTGTTTGATTTTGTTATGGGGTGTTATGACAGAGACTTACCTACATTCGAATGTATTTTTTCATTATTCATGAGGGATATTTGAATAAAAGTCCGTTGCCTCTGGCCCATAAAATTTTTTCAAATCTTGTAGATCTTTGAATTTTTCCTTTGATATTGGCAGTAGAACTGAAAGCAGAAGGGAAAAGTGTGATTTCGTAATTAATTGCTATTAGTAGACTTACATTCGTATGAGTAGTCCGGAAGTAAAAACTCCTGCGGTCCTAGGTTAATACTCTTTCGATTTTTGCCCTTCGGATCCTTGATGACGGCAGTCTCCCAAGATCCGTTATAAGTCGTACGATAACGGAGAAGTCGAGGATGATCCTGTCAAAACAATCAGCTCTCTGACTGGTCGTGATGGAAAGGGACACTTCTTTTTATAATGAGTGTCCAGGAACTTGGGCCATTTTCTAAACACAGTTTGCTTTACCTCCACTACATCAAAAGGCGATGGCTAAACTTTAGAAGACTGGTGTAAGCTGTAGTGACTTCCTCTACTTTTAAAACTTCTGATGTGTGCATGAATCAACTTAAACGTATCGGCGCTTAGTTTTCTTGGACGGACGTTGTGTTTTCCCCTTTTGTTTTTTGGGGATACACCGGTCATTTTCAAATTACGCACTAAGTGTTCAATTTTACCTTTCGTTATCCCATGAATGGCCATAAACGCTTGTCTGCAAACTGGCACCTCCTGCACTACATTGTCTATTTTCGTCCGAACTCTATAGCAATAGGAGGCATCGCGGAGTTTTGCAGTTTCTTCTGGCTGACGGGGTCTTCTGTTTTTAATGGGTAAAACTGAAATTAATCCGCACAGGTAGGAATTTCCTGTGCAGCATAATTTAACAGTGAAAATATGTCAGACCTAACAGGTTTATCTCCTGTACGACCATACCACTGTAAAGGTTAGAGAATTTTCTATCAGATGACGTATCTATTATCATTTCGAGTAAAAATTGACTTAGCTCGTTTATCCCCTGAGCCCTTCAATTACATATTATAAATACAAACATCAAGAAGTTGAAATTATCGCCACATCTACAGCGCCACCTAGGGAGTGTTTATCGCGGCTTTGAGCTAGAAACGGCATAGTACTACTACTTAGAGATGATTGTTGGAAAGGGGTATGCGACGAATGCAATATGGGGTCGTACTTCTGCGAGAATGTCGGCCACTTCTCCAGTACCGTGGACCACCATTTTTCTACATGTTAGTGTGTGCGTCATGAGAGACGGCCACTGGGGAATGTTGAAGCTCCACCTGCACTGGATCACATCATTGAGGAAAATAGCAGCAGCAGCAGCGAAGAGAATGCGGAATGACTTTCAATATGTATATATTTTTTGTTTGAGGTAGTTATAGTTATACTCTAATATTATAATATTAGTTATGAATAAATTATGTAATAATTATAATAATAAAATTGTCTCTGATATCGATATATTTTCATTCCGAGTGGGAAATTCTAATAAAATATGTCGAAAATAAGCAATAAAAGTTTGGAAAATATGAAAAAGGTGTTGAAAATTCAAAAATGAGTTGACGATATAGTCTAGCCAGATGTATTTCGAGCTGTAGTGAACTTTGCACACAAATGCGCATGAGTTGACCCAACCATGCGCATGCAAATAGTCCCTGAACTGGTTCGGATCGTACCTGCGAACAAAGCTAATAAGTTATAGTAAAATGCTGCTGTCTTGAATCCTGTCTGAAATTGCGCTTTCGCCTTATTTTCTACTTCTATTTCAATTAATTTCTTTTATTTTCAACTTTCATGTAGAAATTCTAGATGATAGGTGATTATATTGTAATAACTGTGTGAATTTTGTATTTGTATAATGTATAATTATGATATTGTGTGTACAAGTCATTGATGTTGTCTTCAATGACTTCTGTGAGTTATTTAAATGTTAATTGAATTGTAACAATCATTGTTAACTTCCATGTAATCAGTTATTTCTGCCAATAAACATTCATTCATTCATTCATGCGTTATCTACCGCAAATGAACGAATGTCAGAATTCTCAAATTTTTACGAAAGAATTATAATCTTGGACCCCAGAAAACCCCTAGATATAAAATTTGAATAGATTCGGATAATAAATATAAAACTCGTCCGCCATTTTGAATTTTCAAATTTTGACGAAAGAATCATAATCTCCGACCTCAAAAACCCCCAGATACCAAATTTGAATGAATTCGGATAATATTCCTATTCGTCCGCCATATTGGCCGCCATCTTGAATTTTCAAATTTTGACAAAAGAATCATAAACTCCGACCGCGAAAACCCTCAGATACCAATTTTGAATAAAATCGAATCATTATTAACGGAATTATTGAAGAATCTCAAATTTCAACGAGGCGAAGATTTATCACCTTTTTTTCGTACTTGAAAAAGTATAATATACGAAAGTATAAATCCGGGATTTTCATGGTGGCAATGTATTAGTTGAATTTTTGTGAGAAATTTTTTGTTATGAAATTTCTGCCCCCTCCCTTCCGTTAAAAATGTTTCGTAGTAAACTGCCATATTGAAAGGAGTGACATACATTTTTATATGAAGAAAAATGATTGTCATAAAGAAAGAAATCGGGTGGAATTTTTCCGTTTTTTTTAACCATTTTTAGAATTTTTGCGACGCATGCCAAGTTTTTCGTGACCCTGAAAATTCGAAAAAATTGAATTTTTCCTGCCAATAATTTCATTGAATTTTTTTCAAATTTTCTTGCCCAATAACATTTTTTCTCATCTCGCTCGGATTCGTCTCCATCACGGTCCGTTCAATGTGCTCATGTTCGCTATGGGTGGGTATAGATATTTATAAGTTTTTCGAAATATAAATCACATCAGAGAAATTTCATCAATTTTATTCATTATAATGTATATTATATAACATATAGATGTAAAAATAGCAGTGACAAATGAATTGAAATATAATTTCTTCGCGCATAAAACGATGAAGCTCCCGCTCATCGTCGCTGTCGAGCTCCATCTGCTGGCGTTGGAATTCATCGATTCCGTAATATTGGTTTCGACGCTGGTGGCGTCGAAGACGGTGCCTATGTCGATCGGCCCTCCTCCGTCGCCGATTTCTTTCGATATCGTCCAGTTCAACCTCCTCCGCTGCTCGGTCATCCTCGCTGCTCTCTCTCTCCGATTCTCTGCCTCTTGAATTGCGCCCTCTACTTCCTCGTTGCGCCTCCTCATCTGTTGGATGATGTCGATTATGGTTGGTGATGATTCATCACCGACCGACGTTGTCGAGTCGCAAGGTCCCTCCAATGTTGACTCCAATCGGTGGCTGAATGACAATGCATTACCTTGGTTGGTAGTAGTGGAGTCTGCTGCACATATAGTTATTATTATTATTATTGTAGTGTTCATTTTTGATACTGAACTTCAACTGAATGATTCCAGAGAAGCGGTTGAATTTATCTGTGGCAGAAGGAGGAGGAGGAGAGTTGTGGGCGTGGTGTTGAAATGAGTAGTAGGGTGAAATGGTGGTGGAAAAAGTGGGGGGGGGTGAAAATATTGAGAACACCATAGTCCAGAATAGTGAATATATATTCAGGGCCAGCAATGAATACATCTCTTATATTTACAATAATTATAGTTAACATTTTATAAAACATCCGCCAAGTACTCCGTATTGAGCCGATCTGGATGCTCGAAACGAGTTCTACCCCTTTTACAATCCTGCTGAAACTTCTTCAGACTCTATCTGTCGATCTATTTCAGCAAGCCACGAAAGTAGAGCTTCCCTTTGCTGCGAGAAAGATCGCAACCTACTCTTACTCACAGAAATCCGACTATCTACATTCGCATTCCATCGTTTCAAATCGGCATCATATTTCCTGACGTGGTCGATGAGCTCTTTTGGTTGTCGATGGAATGCGTATGTGGATATCAACATCTTGATCGGCCATATCTGCAGCGGCAGCAACAATGTTGTCTCCCACGACATCTGATTCCTGTGAAGGAAGTGGTTCATCCACACTCTCGGGTAGATCGGCTGGACGTACCACCTCCACACTAATCAAATTGACGGTTGGACGTCGCTGTTGCTGCTGCTGCGTACCGCTTGTTGAGGGAACAGCTTTCTTGTGAGCCGTGTACCACGTCGAAACCTTGCCAGGAACTTTCCAAGGATTGTCGATGAAGATCCAACTTTCACCTTCTTCCTCTTGGAAATCTGGGGTGACGGTGTCGAGGAGGTACTCGATGACGACTGCGTCGATAGTGGTGCTGTTGGTTTCCTCTTACCGGGTTGGTGAGTTTGCAAATCATCGCCGCTATCGTCGCTTTCGTCATCCCGACCCCTCTTCTTGATGGAAACTCTCTCCGGTGTTGACGGCTTCGGCTGCTTGAGTGTTTTCTTGGAACCTTTGGAATATCTAGCCGCAGGTCTCACGAATGCACCATCGCTACCGGGACCTTCAACGCCAGATGATAAGTCCTGGACCGGCGCCACCCCACCATCAGCATTTGATGGTACATAGTTCTCCCAGGCTTTGTCCTTTTCTAGATGGCTTCTAATCTCCTGACTGAGCCACTTCCTCTGGCTTGGCGTCTGTTCCTCTGGGTCGATAGGAATACCGTCGATATTCCTTTCCTCGGGATCATCAGGGGTATTGATGAGGATGATGTCATCATCGAGGTCTGGAAAGGCGAGTAAATGGAGTTGATATACCTTGTTTCATTGTGATGATTGAGAAAAAACATACTGACCTGAGATAGGAAGTGGTTGCGTGGAGCCTTCTCCAAACATCGCGGTCTCTCCAACGAATGCGGCGTTCAGGTTGTTTTCGACGTTGGACATATCTGAAACAAAACATTTATACCCTATAGCTTCACAAAACATATGAAACAAAATAGATTTCATTCGATCATAGTATAATACTTACTCAACTGATGTTCGACGACGCTGTAGTGGAATGAAAACTGATGCATAAATGGTGTCTAGAGGTGTTCTGGTAGTAGACGAGGTCTGTGAACAGAATGAGGAGTCAGTGTGTGCACCTCTTGTTTCGAACACTCACACCCCACCCACTCTCCACCCCACTCCCTCCCCACTAACTCGCAGGCTCCGCCCACCTAATGGTTTCGTCACTATTAAGCCCCACCCCCAACCCCACTCATTCCACATCCCTCTGCAGGCTCCGCCCACTCAACACCACTTCCAAATCCCGCCGTCAACCCCACTTATCTCCACTGTCAAGTCTCAACTTCGACCCCACTCATATTCTATCCTCTCAAAGATCACTACAAACAAGTCTGACCCAATCCCGTTTACTCCCAACATGAGCTGATGTGGAGGAAAGCAACAAAGGAAGAGAAATCAAATAATATATAAATTAAATATTTCCCCCAAGCCAATTTCGGGGTTTTTTCTCCACCTCAGGTCGATTCATTCAGTTGGTGAAGACTTTCCCATTCTTCAACGCCAATTCCACTTCTAATTTGAGCAATCGTTCACTGAATTCAGTGGATTTCATCTCAAACTTCAAATTCAATTCCTCGATCTGTTTCGACATTGAACTTATATCCTCTGCTGACTGATTTACTTTTGGTGACATCAAAAGCAACTTTTGAGCGAACTGTCTGTAATCTTTGGTAACCATTTTCAATTCTTCGAGAGCTTTCATCATATCAAACATTCGTTGATTGAAGAACTCCAATGGGCAGCAATCCCCACCACTCAATGGATTGCCAACATTCGTTAGTCGTTTACCCAGCATGTCATAATTTCCACTTTCGTCAAGTTTGAACCCGATTCCTGGTCGCCCGGGCAGCGAACACATTGATTTGCTCTTCTTGCGACCAAATTTATCAATAGCGTTATACATCTTTCACCTACAGCAGTTCAACGTACACCAACTTAATCAGAATTGATTATTCGATAGATGACAAACCCCCTCCTATCCATCGAGTATTTGAATAGCACTAAGGTATTCCATGAAGGGTAGAAAAAATAGCAAGTATTACTATATAAATATACAGTGTGTACATAAAGTAAGGAATAAATTCATTATCTCGAAAAGGAAAAGCTTTTCGGAAAAATCCTTGGACACGTCAACTTTTGTTTCAAGATGCGCATCTTTTGGAGTCCTAGTCGGAATGGTGACGTCATTACTCTTCCGGAAATGTCATCATCGATTTTTTTTTCAAATGGCAACCTATAGTTTTGACAGTGCCATTTGAAAGAGCATATTTTTCTCCACACAGCACATCAAAAGTTTTGTCATGTTACATAAGGAAATTTTCGAGAAAATGAATGTTATCATGATTTTATAGTAATTTATTTTACACAGTTGATTGCACAAACTAATTGATCAAATGTTCAAACTGAAGTCCTTCCTGAGCCTGGCAGTATCCAAGACGGTCAATAAATTCTCGTTGGACTTTCGTGATAGTTCGTGGAGTAATATTGTTACATTCATTTGTAATCCTAGTTTTCAATTCCTCGATATTATCTGGTCTAGTTTTGTACACGACATTCTTTAGATGGCCCCAAAGAAAAAAATCTAATGGAGTAAGGTCCGGAGATCTTGGGGGCCATTCAATAGCACCACGCCTACCTATCCATCTATTGGCAAAGACTTGGTCAAGATACCTTCTAACATCAGCTGCGTAATGCGGCGGTGCACCATCTTGCTGGTACCATAAGTTTTCATTTGGTATAGCAGGGTTATTTGCGTTAGGAAATAAGATCACCAGACTGGGTATAACATGATCCTGTAGGAATTGAAGGTATCTTGCACCATTTAAGGTTTCTTCGAAATAGTGGGGTCCAATAATTCTGTTTTCTACAATCGCCGCCCAAACATTTATTTTCTGAGAATACTGTGTGTGATGTTCTCTCATCCATTTTGGATTCTCCTTAGCCCAGTACCTGCAATTCTGCCGATTCACTGTTCCTGTTAGTGTAAAGGTAGCTTCATCAGAGAAAGCAATATTTTTTACTAGCAAAGGGTTGGCATTGCACAAATCCATTAACGTTTGGCAGAACTGCATCCGTCGGTCTGGATCGTCCTCGGAAAGTTCTTGGGTCAGAGTCATCTTATAAGGATGCCACTTTTCCAATTTCATAATTTTATGTGTAGTTGTAACTGGGATATCTAGATTTTGGCTCAGGCTTCTTAGGCTGTTGTGTGGATTTTCCTCCATTGCTAATAAAACATTCAATTTGACCTCCTCATTGATTTTAGGACGCCCAGCTTTAGGGAGATCATCAACACTACCAGTGTCTCGAAACTTTTTCTCAACTTTGCTTACTGCCGATTGAGTTATGGGCCTATCCGGGTATTTAGTATTAAACAGTCCAACTACTTCTTGTTGCGTTCGTACTCTATCACCGTAGCCAATCATCATCATAATTTCGATTCTCTGAGTAACAGAAAGGCGCATTTTATTCTTAATTGTTTCGAAAAGAAGAGAATCAATGAAATACGAACTTTCAAACTGTGGCATACATCAACCAAACGTCAGGTATCACAAACAGTAACATGTCTTTTTACGATAATAAAAAGGGTGATTTTTTTAGGGCTTAGCAAAAACGAACTCACCAGTGGCGTGCTGACAGAGAACTTTACAATGCTAGGAAGGACTTTTTGAACCCTTCATTAATTAGTTTGTTCAACTAACCGAATAAAGTAAGTTAACTTAAAATCAATAAATCATTAATTTTCTCGAAAATTTCCTTATGTAACATGACAAAACTTTTGATGTGCTGTGTGGAGAATAATATGCTCTTTCAAATGGCACTGTCAAAACTATAGGTTGCCATTTGAAAAAAAAATCGATGATGACATTTCCGGAAGAGTAATGACGTCACCATTCCGACTAGGACTCCAAAAGATGCGCATCTTGAAACAAAAGTTGACGTGTCCAAGGATTTTTCCGAAAAGCTTTTCCTTTTCGAGATAATGAATTTATTCCTTACTTTATGTACACACTGTATATTTAATTCGGTGAATATCAACGTGAAGTTACTAGGACGATGAGACTATAACAAGAATATTCTGTTATTGGAATACCCATTTTATTATCTGCAGAGTAATTAGACGTGTCAAAATATCTTATATTCTCCCGCATGAGGTTGTAGAAGTTTTCTGTTTCAATTTTCTAGATTGAGGAATCTGTGTCACTGTATAGAAGCCATGATTTACCGACGAAATGTTTCTTAATGCACTCATATAAAAAGTTGTATATGACAACTTTCGACACGTCTAATATAGTGAAACCTAGATATAGTGGTTTGTCATAATGCACTCTGACTCTCCCCATATGAATTGCTACGAAACTTTCGTGGAAAATCTTACATGTCTTATAATTGGGGAGAGCAATCAAAGCGTTGGCACCCAATTCCTTTTTGACATTATTCCAGTGTGTGATGAGTTTGATGTCATTTCTCTTATCAACATTTTCCATTGTTTTACCATATCCTGAGATGACCATATTCTTACATAAATTTTTATCAGCTGCATTTTGACTCTTATTGCGCATCTCCGTATTGAGGTCTACATACCTTTTCAACCATGGTGACTGATTGAATTTCAATACTCTATGTATTTTAATCAACAACAAACCATTATCCATTGCTTGTTTCAGATTTCTATAGTGGACAATATATTTCGTTTTATGAAATAAATTCGGAATTAGTTTTGGTAATTTGGATGTCGAACCAGGAGGTATCATGGCTTCCACAGGAAATGGCAAATCTGAGCGATCGTCATGTAATTCTTCGGGGTAGTATACGCCGACTTCAAGAACATAACCTCATGAATCATCATCTGCGATACTCTTGATATCTAAATCTGCAATTTCCTGAGTAGTCAACCACTTAAAATCAGAGGTTGGTAGCGGTTGTGACATGCTATGGCCATATAAATTGGTTGCTTCTAAATACATAATGTATGATGTGGGCTCATTAGGATCGGAGTTTGGTGTGCATTTGTCGTTTGCCACATGAGATCTCAAGCTGCATTGACTTATTCCCCCTCTGATGCCTTTTTTGAAAAAATTAATCATGTCTATGTCAGTCAACAACTATAATTCGTTTTCGTATACCTCAACATAGCATCCTACGATAAACCGGGTGCTGTATAATATTGGCATGGGTCGAGTTTACATGTTTGTAAGCAAACCTTTCGGAAATTTTCGAAAACATCGCTTAGTAATAAAACATCCGATTTCAAGTAGACGTCTGAGTATTCCCCAAGAGATTTTCATTTGAATGAAGCCCATACTATCTCAGCTCTTCGATAATCCTCATCAGATATATTATGTTGATTCGAAAGATTGTCGTATAAATCATCTTTGGTTGGCAATTTATTATAATTCAATTTATCCATCGAAGTAATGAAACTATATGGGAAAACACATTTCTGTGTCATGACATCGAATTGCCTAGGATCTTGGAAATTACGTGCAGTTTCTACGAGCTGATCTGCATTCAAGTTTGTTGATACAACGGTTGCATCAAGATTTCTGGAAAGGATATCACAAAGAATATCTGCATACATTGCAACAGAGAGGAAAATGGACAGACCTGTCCACTCCTGTAGAGATTGGCATCCTTGTATTAATTAGGCAAGAAAATATCTCTACACTGCAATGGCCTATAGGTAGAATAAAGAGTTCATTTTCCTCGCAGGATAATATTGCGCGTGTGGCCGTTGTTGAAACTTCCGGCGGGACATTTGGACGTCCTTTAGTGAAGCTATTGTAATAACTCAGGCTCTCCCAACAATGTATCATCCAGTAAGTATTATATTAGCCAAATAAGAACTCTTTAATTCACATCATTCATGCAATACATAGCAGTGTTCTTATTCATGTCTTATTAGTATATGCTTCTAAAAGATTGATCTGTACTCTGCCTACCTATGTGTCCTAATTAATATGTTTACATTGCTAATATTATTAAATAAGATCTAATAACAATAATCACCTTGGGAAGTTGTGTTGATGATTCTGAAGGTTCTACTTTATCGTTTAATAATTCATTTTGTTATACATTCAAATCATCATCCACTACACCTTTCCCGATAATGAGAAAAAAAAAAAGATTTTCCTAAAAAAAAGTTCTTTGTTTCTTTCGTATATATTTTTTCTTTCTTATAACTAAGACCTACCTATTTACACATATACAATTTATTATTCGTTATAATACTTAACTCTATTTTTATGTACTTCTACAATCCTATTTTCCATTTCTAAAACAACATTTATCCCTTTTTCTTCCAATATTGTATATGGTCCTTTATATACTTGTTCTAATTTGTTTCCTACTTAATTTTTTACTAAAACTTTATCTCCTGCTTTATATGCATTTTTGGTCCAGAAATGCCTTCCTTTTAATTTTCGAAATTATTAAATTATTTTTTGCCTCTTCGCATGCTACCTGTAGTCGATACTTCAACTCTTTAGGATAATCTTCGAAATTATACAGAGGATCGATTTGATTGGATAAATTTGATGGTAACTGACTTTGTTTTCCAAACACGAGTTCATATGGGGTGTATTGCGTTTCAGTGTGGATTGTATTGTTAAATGCAAAACACCAATATGAAACCCATGAACTCCAGGAATCCGGGTGTTTTGCCACCTGAATTCTCAAATAGGCCCCTAGGTTCTTATGTGAATTCTCAAGTGCACCTAGCGTCTCATGATGATACGCACAGGAGTTTAGTTGATTAACTCCTAAAAGTTTACAACATTCCTGGAAAACAGTTGATAAAAATTCCGTTCCTTGGTCAGTTACAATGTCTTTAGGTATACCATACCGCAAATGACTTGGCGACTGTAGCCGCTTCTTTATTTGGTATGGGGTAACCTTCTACAAACTTACTCAATTCACATTGTATTGTTAAAATGTAACGATTATCATCTTCAGTTTGATTCAAAGGACCTACCAAATCCAAAAATATTTTTTGAAATGCTGAAGTGGCTGTAGTTGTGATAGACATTGGCTCTTTATTGGGCCTCGAGTATTTATATCGCTGACAATCGTCGCATCTTATGACAAAATTCTCGACATCTTTTTTAAGTCCTGGCCAAAAGTACTGTTTTTTGATGTTGTTATACATACGGTTGATTCCCGCATGTTCACTCGTTGGTAACATATGGAAATCATTTAAAATTAATTGTGTAGTTTCATTATTCTCAATATTTCTCAAACCTTTTATTATAAAATATTTGTGCCGACATTTGCAAATTTAGTTTTCATTAGAGAAATTTGTTTAAGTAATTCTGCGCATTCAATAGTTTTTTCTATACACAATTCTGGAATTTTATATTCTCTGCATGCATTTATCAGATCTCTCGGCGACGCATCGAGTGCAGACGCTGATCGAGTATTCTGACATTTCAAATATATTCTTCGAGTACTCTCATTAATTAGTAAATATTTGAATTTCTTTCTATGACAACCCTTTTGACTCATTATAGCAAATTCACTACTAGGAATAGTCCGCAATTCCATCGACCCGCTAGGCCGTTTCAACAATTCCACGAATCCAGGGTGATCAATTCTGTTCTCTGTGGAATTTGTTGGTTCATCATTATCAGTTGCCGCTTTTTGTTTGGTTTGTGCTCGCGTCATTACATACATATTATTATTATCATTTGTCACTGCATTAGTCATGGTTCTTAATTCGCTCGAGTCTATTGAAATACGAGACAGCGCGTCTGCTGTTACGTTATCAGAGCCCTTAACGTATGTTATCGTAAAATCGTATTCCTCTAACATAAGCCTGAATTTTGTTAACCTACTCGATGGGTTTGTCATGCCAAAAAGATATATTAAAGGTCTGTGGTCCGTTAAAATATGGAATTTTCTTCCAAATAAATATGGTCTAAAATGTTTCACAGCAAAAACAATAGCTAACAGTTCCTTTTCGATAGTCGCATAGTTCAATTCCGATTTATTCAATTTACGACTTGCAAATGCGACGGGTTTATCATTCGAATTTGAGAGGACTGATCCTATTGCAGATCCAGAGGCGTCAGTTCTAAGAATGAATTTATTACTTTCTGAAAAATCTGGATATTGTAACACAGGAGGGTTCATGAGCGCATTCTTTAACGTTTCAAACGAGTTTTGACAATTTTCGTCCCACAGAAATGTAGCATGTTTCTTTGTTAACTTATTTAGTGGCTCTACAATGTCCGCAAAGTTCTTGACAAATTTTCTTTTATAGTTGGCGAATGCAACAAATCGTTTAGTTTCATTAGAATCTTTTGGGGCTGGATATTTTTGAATAACTCGAATTTGTTCTGGATCTGGTGATATTCCGGCCGGTGAAATCACGTGACCCAGATATAAAATTTCTTTTCTGAGGAATTCGCACTAACTTGGGTTCAACTTCAGATTAACTTCCCTCAACCTTTGTAATACTTTAATCAGATTTTTGTGCGTGTGGCAACCGATATGGCTTAACATACAAAGTACCTGCATCTTTCTGCAAGCGTATTGTTTGTTTAGAAACATTAGTTACTGTTAACGGATCACCTTGCAAATGAAACACATCTGCGTATTTTGCACATATTTTTTGTATTGCTGTAATTTCTTCTGTATTCAAGGAATCAAGATTGACCAAATCTAATAGTTTATCAATACGTTCAACTGATTCATATTTATCATTGAAACTAAAAAAATCATATTCCGTACATTTTTCGACTTTGGGACTATAATTCTTCAACTTGACTTCCGTATCATTTACATTCAAAAATCGTACAGACACCCTATTATTCTGAGGTACCGCTAAAATACATGCAACATACAGTCCTTCTGATAATTCCTCTGGTAATACAACACACTCATCCATTCTTTCCACGTAACAATATTTAATTATTTCACACCGAGCTGGAATATATAATTATCGAATTCAGATTCTAATGGTAATGTTATTCTATCAGTATCATTCCAGAACGAAAATGTGAATTTGCTATAATCTATAGTCGCGGCATATTTGATGAAAAAATCTGAACCGATAACTCCATGCATGCCACTTCCAAAATCATCAACAACTAGAAAGTTGTGATTTATGTCCACATAATCTAACTTCAAAGAAATATTTGTACAACCTTTAGAAACTGTTGAACCTGATATACCATTGATTTTTACTTTCCTCGAATTATCTATGACTTCCTGCTCATCAAGAACTTTTTGAAAAACAACACTGATGGATGCTCCAGTGTCTAATAAAAAAATAAGTTCATTCATTCTATATTTCATTCTTATGAAATTCATTCTACTCATACTCAACACAACAACATCTCGGATTTTCTCATTTTCACTTGGATTGGGAACGAAAAAACCGCTCGTTTGTTATTGAAGGCCCTGCAGTTTCGCTGGTACTAGTATCTTGTTCCTCCGTATTTGCATAATAAGCTCTATGTCCCCTATGTCTATACCTATCATTATTACCAGTACAGCGTCTACTACTTCCACGACCTTGACCCCGCGTTATACTTGAATAATTACGGACAGCATTATTATCTTGTCTATATGTTTGCCTGCCATTCCTATTGTAACTATAACTACCTGAGTTCAAACCTCCATTACTACCCCAGTGATGATCCCTACCGGAATATGAATAATAATTATTGTTTCTTTTCCCCATGTGAAACATTTGAGGCTGAGACATAATTGCTTTTGAATTTTCTTCCTCCTTCGCTGCATTTATCGCTTCTTTTAAATTTGAATAATTTCTAGCTTTGATTATAGTTCGCATTTCACTAATTCTCAAGCCATTGGCAAAAGTATTAACAGCGATTTTTTCGTTGACTTTTTTTAGTGTTCCTATTGCATTATCATCATGATCTGCCTGGGCTAAGGTTAAATTCACCATGAATTGCCCAATAGTTTTCCCATATTCCTCAATTGACTGATCGTTTTGTCGAATTGAATGTAGCTCAGTTGACAACGCTGTTGCGGATTTCTTCGTTATAAGATGAACTTTCATATCGTTAATCAAATTTTCTGTTGAGTTATATGACTTCTCTAACCGTAATTTTGCACTATGGGAGAGTTTTATTTTCAAAACATAATTAATCAAGAGGTTTTTACCATTATTATCCAACAATCCACTATATAATTCGATAGCATCGATTAACTGATTTGTCTTTTCCTCAGTGCCGTCCATGCAAGGCAATAAGGACGTTGCCGTTTTCAAATCAAACTTTTCACCCATATTTGAATTTTCTATCCTATCACTATTTTCTGAATTGGTCCTAACTAGTCTTTCTGAGAGTTTTTTCTCGAATATCAGCAATAATTATTTCGCTATCTCTAATAAAAATTTTGGCCTGCTTTATTATATCAGGATCACTTGGTAACTTATTGAAATCTTTCCTCAAATTATCTAAATCTGTAACTATCATTTCAAGTTCTGCAAGCTCACCTTTTGATACATTTATGTTTTGACGTCTTTGTTGGTTATCTTTATCAATATTACGTTTAAATACTTTTATGCCCTCATAAAACTCTTTGAACACATCTAACCTATTCACCTGTAAATATTCCTAACTTTTTTTTTTCTTGATTCTAACTAAAATTCAAACTTATCTTTATCTTATATTCTGTCCATTCTCTCGTGTCTTTGATTTTCCTTCTGCCGGGAACTAATCTGCTCTCCTAGTATCCTGCCTTATACTTGTTCGTGACTCCTCGTTATTTCCCGACGAATTTTCTTCTCCAGCATCTTCTTTGCTCTGCACGATTCCAACAATCAGCAAACAAACGGCAACTACTCCAATGACCTCTGCGAGTGTAAAATTATGGCCGGTAATACCACCCTGTGCCGATATTCCCCCACTGTTTCCTGATTGACTGACTATCACCTCTTCTTTGGATGTCGTACTTCCCATTTCTCGACTTATTTGTGAAATTCAGTCTGCTTTGATGTGGTTTCTTCTTTGGATTTCTTCTCAATATGTCTGTGAAGCTATACTGGCACTGACAGGATCGCCATGTAATAACTCAGGCTCTCCCAACAATGTATCATCCAGTAAGTATTATATTAGCCAAATAAGAACTCTTTAATGCACATCATTCATGCAATACATAGCAGTGTTCTTATTCATGTCTTAATAGTATATGCTTCTAAAAGATTGATCTTTACTCTGCCTACCTATGTGTCCTAATTAATATGTTTACATTGCTAATATTATTAAATAAGATCTAATAACAATAATCACCTTGGGAAGTTGTGTTGATGATTCTGAAGGTTCTACTTTATTGTTTAATAATTTATTTTGTTATACATTCAAATCATCATCCACTACACTATGTCCTCTATCAACTTACGATTAGCAATCCCTAGCTACGCAACGTTGATGTTTGTGTATGTCCGTCGTTTTTTTTGAATTATTATTATTTTTTGTTTCTCGAAATTTCCAATTAATACTTAGTGCATTAAAATGCAATTCCGCAGATTGCATTTTGGTGGGGCGGAATGTTGTGGATCCACAAATAGAGGATATTTACTGCAATTCAGTCCCAACTTTTTGTTGTTGATTATTTTTCGCGTAGATCGCAAAAAACAGTGGCTTAGCAGGTGCAATTTTGTGAATAAACCTGTGTCCCGCATGCAATCAACTCCCGGCTGATATCCAAATAACAGAAAACAACTACACCCCGAGACCAGAGCTAGCTCGAGAAGATCATCATATATCCGGACAATGTCCTGTGGGTAAGTCACTGTTTGCTCACCACTAATTCTCACCTCCTGATTAAAAAATAAATTACAATCGCGCCTACGGAAATCATACAATTATTCTCCCACTAACTATCGAATCAACCCCCTATTTGGGATCGCAACATTATGTTATTTTTTTTCTTATGTCATAGATATGTTCTTTGAACTGAATATCCTTTTTATTTTTGAAAATATGAATCAGTAAATTGTATATATAGAAATAATCTTTTCCATAATAAGTTTTTAAAATCCATTTTTGTGCAATTTCCAATTTCCTCAAATATATCTGCTTCACGCTACCCCATCCTAATATCTCATAAAGTAATTGAGATTGAACTAAAGCATAATATATCATTTCTAAATTCCGAATATTCAATAAGTTTTTCAAATGTTTGAATTTAGGAATGAGACATCTTATTTTCTTAGTGACCTAATCAATATGATGATCCCATTTCAGATTATTGTCCATCATTATACTGTCACGAGTAGAATATACGGTATATTAGAAATTTCCAAGAGGGCTTCATAAACATATCAAATCATCCGTTGACATTGAATTATAAAAACTGAGCAAGGAACTCTCATGAGAAACGTGCATATCTAATAAAATGATGTATATAAATATTGGATGTGAGGGTTCCGAAGTTAGTCTGGTCTGGGGCTACTCTTGACTTGACAAGAGCTCGTCGTGTTGGTCGTTATAATGTAAGTTGTTGTAAGGTCTTTATATTCATTGTTGTTGATTCATATTCATCATCGTTACCCATAATGTTTCATGCTTCAATACATATTGTTATCTTTGAATATAGTGTCGCACTTTCAGTTACCCCTAAACTATTAGTGCCTATTTGAATATTACCTCTCGCAAACTATTAAGCCAAGCAAAACCCCTTATAAATCGATATGGGTGGAGAAACCACCCACTTTGTTGTGACATAGTGGAAGCGCCAATGGCCCGTTCCAATCTCACATTTCAAAATCTCATGTTCTCATGGCGCCTCCACCATGTCACAACAAAAGAGTTTTTTGTTGTTAAAAATGAATTAATATTGTTTGCTTAGTTTTTCTATGGGTACAGATGGTTTTAGCCTGCCTATCTGTGTGCACTACCAGGAACGCCCCATTTGAAGTTCAAACCGAGGCAGTCCAGTTTTAGCACATTTTTATATTCGATACTTGAAATAATGAAAACTGTCTTACTGAAATATTTGTTCGACTTCAATGAAATAAAAATAATCTAATTAAAAAAAAAAGAACATGAGACTTTGAAATGTGAGAAAGCTACTATGTAGGTACTTATATTAATGTAATACCTAATATTCTATGATAACCTTTTTCTAGAGTTTCAACATCTCTTCACTTCACACTATCAACAACACAGCTTCCAATCCTTCGTTTGCCAGAAGAATGAGAACAATACAAAACGAAGCAAAATATTACCCGCAAACTTGTCTCTTTCTTTCTTCTCATTGGCAAGCAGGTGATTTCAAATGCGATTCAAAACAGTTCCCTCTTCGCCTTACTGCCAATAATCCAGGCAATCATTAGGTTTGTTTTGGTTACGATTTCTAGAACGGTCCGGAAACTGTTCTGGGGCGCTATTCTTGACATCGTTCGTAACGGAACGGATACGCAAGACTGCGAATGGTATATTCTATACAACCCTTCGCAATATCATACGAACGATATTATCCTCATGTTCAAATATACTTGACAACACCGCGATTTAGCGCCGTTCTGTGTGGTTCTGTCATCAATTGTCATCATTGTCATCCTGCCAATAAAAACAAAATTATGGATAATTGGAATTGAATAATGTAACATAAAATTCCACTGGTGTTACTGGACCACGATTGTCATGTGACAAGTGGGTATTTGCCGCTCGCTCTAGTGGAGATGGGGTGGTTCGGTAAGATTTCTCGAGTAAAGAATAAAATAGATGACCAATGGGCGCCAGGTAAATTTCATACCCCTTACAAATACCCAAACAATCCCTCTCCAAATTTACCAAATGAGAGTAAAACAAATTAATCGTCAGCACATATATATATTGAAATTCCTGCGATCATATGGGTAGTACAATAAAATGATGAAAATATCCAATCTGAAAATTAAGAGTAGACCTGCTAGGCAAGAATGAGTTCAAATAAGTATCGGTAAGCACACACCGCAGTAAGCAATATCAGTAATCATGCAAGTGAGGAAGTGAAACATGAGATAATCAGAAGAGCCAAAGCATAGCAACAATAAAAGAATTAAAATGAGTACCGCGGTAGTATGCAACAATTAAACAAAGTATTTAGCCAATAGCACTATTGATCGATGAAAGCAAAAAAAAATAGCGATAGTACAAGCGATATTAATCATTAGCCACAAAAAAAAATAAAACTAATAGGCGGTAAGTCAGTAGCACCCTTAATCGCTAAATATGAAGAAAAATAATGTAGCAATATCAAGCAATAAGCATAATAAATAATATAGTAATATCAAGTAATAAGCATAATAAATAATATAGTAATATCAAGCAATAAGCATAATAAATAATGTAGCAATATCAAGCCCTATCAATCGTTAGTCACAACAGAAGAAAAATAATAAGCCAGTGGCAACTTTTCACCAACTAACTTGAGGAAAAGAAAATATATTAGCCGTTAGCCACAAAAAGAATAATAAGCCGCAGTAGCAATATCAAGCAATAAGCATAATAATAATAGCAAGCAAAAAAAAAATAAGCAGGCTGTTCAAAAACTTGCGTGCTATCCTGAACGGTGAAACAGCTCACTGGATCAACCCCTGGAATGTAGATCACCATTGGCTTGGATCACCCTGTATAATGGTATCCTTGGGCCACCCTGTATAATAATATTCTTGGGCCACCCTGTATATGATATTCTTGGGCCACCCTGTATATCCCGCTTCGAGGGTACCATTAAGCCACTAGGTCCCTGTGAGGTGACAGTAGATGATGCTTGGGGAGCACGACCAATCAAATAGCACCCAGTAGTACAGCCTGTCTGCTGCGGAAGTTTTCCAGTCCAAAAAAAAAACCCTGTGGGAGAAACGCAGTCAACATTTTTCCCATAATAAAAAAAAAATAGATAGCAATGGCAGTCCTGCCTTTTCGAAAAAAAAAAAAAATGAAAATGAGAGTCGCAGAAATATTCAACACCATACTGACAATGTAGCTCCCAATAGATTTGAATGAGAAACCCTTCACCAATTTATTTCCCTTTTCAACAAACTGTAAGTGAGTGCCCTCCAAATATAATGGAAGTGGCAACACTGTATTACTAAGAAGCATATAAGCATATAAGTAGAATAGAGCCTATACTTCACACAATTAAAAAAACAAATAATTAACTTGTTTTAACTTTTACACATATTTCCAATCCAACAACAGAACTAGTCCCATTCAAATTGAGAAATTTATGATTGGACTTAATTTGCCTATAAATTAAATTTAAGTGGCACCACGCCTAAAGTGCAAAAAAATTAGGTCAACCCATAGCATACTCTACTTAATTAAGTTGAATTACTCATGAGAATGCTTACCCTGGCCAAGGGGTTCTTCGTTTGTGTATGATTATTCCTTTAGGGCTCCTAGAGTGTGTTATTCCGCCCTGCACGCGACTATGGGCCTTATGGTATCTGACAATAAGGAACAAAATTGTAAGACTTGGAAACTAGCAATTGGTGTTGAGAAAAGGTGAAATAGCAGGAATTATAAATTTTTCTTTCAAGGAATAACCACATACCTGGAAATAGTTCTTGTTGGTCACTCAGAATGATCGATGGAATGGCGTCAGACAAAATCCTCTTCACGAGACAAATTTTGGGAAATCAACAACAAAAATACCAACGTCCATAGGCAACGACAATTCCCAAAATAAATTTGATCACCTCCAAAATGAAACCCAATAAAGGATGATTTCTAAAATCACAAATTTTTTGAGATAACCTCAGACGACCATACTAGGTTTTCAGTCCATCAGTAGTTGTACTTTTCACTCCAGTAACCAGTTCACGAATGATGCACCGAGCCCACAAAACACCAACATGTGACGTGCATGTGACAGAATGTCATAAATCTATCAACCTATACTTCATCTTTACCATAGTGGTCTTACCACGCTAGATGGCACTACTTACTAAAACCAATGAAATTCGTAAATTCCTGCGATTGTCAGGCAGCCTGGCACCAATACGCCACTTCCAACTCCTACTACCTTAAAACAGTAAAGTCCTGATGATTGTCTCAATTTTGATCCATGAAATGATAGACCTCAGATCAGGATATTCCTAAAATAACTTTGGCAACCCCGCGCAGCCTGCACGAATACTGCTGTTACGGTTTTACGCCAAACGCGAAACAATTGGTACTCCTGCGATAGTCCTGTCAGAGAAGACAGAACTATTAGACAGAAATGACGGGCGTACAATTAACCTCAAGAATTATACAACAACAACAATAACTAATTAATAAACCAAATCAAAACCAGAAGGGCTGAGAGTGTATATGATCGCCAATTAAAATTCTGGTAAGTTAAATATATTTACCACTCGATAAAAACATCTTTTAGATACCAATAACACAGCACCTTACACACTATTTACACAACAACACCACAATTAACTTAATCTTTTTCAGGTCTTCAAATGAATAACAGGGGACGAGGAACACTTATCGACAAACTCCAGGGCCCCTCGAATCGCTTAAATCCCTATGCAGATGTTTATACAGGTATATACGTAGTTGAAAATTTATTAGCAATAACAGGTTATTATAAACAATCCGCATTCCGCAATACTGTACGCGAATGTTTTCAATTCCAGGCTGCGACGGAGAGGACGGTGCTCGATGTGTCGATGTGACCTGACACAAAAGAAGGTACAGTACCACACTCAAGAAATGTACCTGCCACCTGAATTCCTTGAATATCGAATAAAAATGCTTTGGTGTATCATTACTATTCCCACAGAATGTGCCTTCGATGTTTCTGGTAGAAAGTGGTCTTAACTAAAAATTTAAACGTTACAAATCCCCCCCTATCTTCAAGAAATTTACCCCGTAAATTTATCTAGAACGTAGCTAAAGAAAAAGAAAATAAACGAAACCTCCCCTATGTTACTCATCTGGACCTGGCTTCAGGTCCTTGGTATGCCAAACACCTTTCGAATTGCCCTCGGAGTCTCTCAACTCATACGTCCAAGGAGACAGACGCTTATGGATATAAAAAGGACCTACGTAAGTCGGCGCCAACTTCCGGGAATAATACTTGGCCGCGTCAGAGAGAACATAGTTTTTCTTCCATACGAGCTGGTTAGGGAGATATTCCACATGTCGACAACGGAGATTGTATCTAGCACAGCTTTTCTCAGCTGCCACTTCCAAACGTTTTCTAACATCTGCGTACAACCGTTTGAAGGACTCATTACGACTCATTTCGACCGAATGACTACAATCCTCGATATCTAGAAGCTCATCCACAACATAATCCCTGCCAGAGAGTGCCATATTATGCCCAAAGTTCATGAAATACGGGGACTGTTTAGTAGTCTCGTGTTTCGAGGTCCGGATTGCACAGGCGATCTGGTTCAAATTTTCATCCCAGCAGCCGTGGTTGTCTGAAACATACATCGACAACATGGTCTTGATTGTACGATTAACCCTCTCAGTGGGGTTTGCCCTAGGGTGGTAGTTAGCGTTGAATTTGATGCGACAATGATATTTTTCTATAAAGGATGCGAACTGCCGACTTCTGTACTGAGGACCATTATCACAAATAAGTAATTTTGGGACACCAAACAGCAGGAAAACATCTCCTTCGATTCTACGAATGATTGACTCAGAAGTGGCTTTTCTAAGAGGAAACAGTAGAGAAAACTTACTCAGATAATCCGTGACGACTAGTATGAAGGAATTGCCATGTTTAGACCTCGGTAAAGGGCCGATTAGGTCTGTCGACACCATTTCCCAGGGTCTGTTGGCCTTGGGGTGCGAAACCATTTTATCCGACGGACGCTCATGTGATACTTTATGAGCCGCACAAACCTTACAATGACGAACAAATTTCGCGATGTCATTCCTCATCTTTGGCCAGTAAAATTTCTCGGCAACCCTAGAAAAGGTTTTATAAACTCCAGTATGTCCAGATGTTGAGGGCTCATGAGCTTCTGCTATTATACGCTGGCGATCATCTTTAGGGACTACAAGTGACCATGAGTCTACCGGCAACGACAACCCCGGATATTCGGCTCCGACATGTTTCCATAGCCGACCGTCAGCCTCCCTCCAATTCGGAAATTTCAAAGGGTTTTCCCGAATGTTCTTGACCATCGACCGGTACCACCTATCACCTGAAATAACAGACCTAATTGAAGGATTCTCAGTAACGGCAGCCACACAATCCAAAACAGGAACCGACCTTGATAAGGCATCAGGCACCACGTTGTCTTTACCCTTCCTATGCACAATGCTGAAATTGTACTGCTGGAGTCTCACTGACCAACAAGCCAGCCGACCAGTGAGATCCTTCAGATTCTGTAACCAGAGCAAGCTGTAGTGGTCTGTCACAACCGTGAAGGGTATTCCCTCCAGGTAGGGTCTCAATTTTTCCACCGCCCATAAAACCGCAAGACACTCCCGTTCCGTTGTTGAGAAATTTCTCTCCTGTTTGGTAAGAGATCTACTGAGATAGGTTGATAACGCGGTCCCCATCTTCATGGCTCTGCGTAAGAACAGCCCCAATGCCGTATCCAAAGGCGTCAGTTTGAACGACAAATGGCTTTGTATAATCAGGACAGCTAAGAATAGGCGCAGCTACCAAATATTCCTTGATACGGCGAAATGAACTTGCACATTCTTCCGACCAGTGAAACTTAGAATTTTTCCTAACCAATGCAGTTATGGGCGCCATCACCGAAGAGAAATCTGGTACAAAACGACGGTACCAAGAGAATGTCCCTACGACCCGACGTACCTCACTTACAGATGTGGGGGCAGGCAACTCCAACATGGCCTTCACCTTATCAGGATCGACATGAAGTCCATTCCGATCCACAACATACCCCAAGTATCTCATTTCTGGGCGACAAAATTGACATTTCTCAACACTAACGGTAATCTTTGCCTCCCTGAGCCTACGAAATACCTCCTCCAAAATAGCAATATGTTGCTCAAACGTCTGACTAACGATGACTACATCGTCAAGGTAAACAAAAACATGAGGCTCCAAGTCATGACCCAACACACCATCAATCAGACGCTGCCACGTAGCCGGGGCGTTGTGCAGCCCAAATGGCATACGGCGGAATTGGAATAACCCTCTATTAGGGACAGTAAAGGCGGTATATTTCTTCGAGTCTTCAGCCATAGGAACCTGCCAAAAAGCGGATTTGACGTCAAGACTGGATAAGTACTTTGCGTCTCGTAGTTTATCCAAGGTGTCTGATACTAAGGGCAAGGGATAGCTATCACGGACAGTCACTGAATTGAGCTTCCTGAAGTCTACGCAGAATCGAAAGGAGTCATCTTTCTTCTTCACTAAAAGGATTGGGGAGGACCATGGACTATTCGATGGCTCGACAATTCCTAGCTTCAGCATCTCCTCCAACTCCTTATCAATCTGCTGTTGAACTACTGGATTTACCCGGTAGTATCTTTGCTTAATAGGCGGACTATCTGTGACTATAACATGCTCTGCCTTGTCCGTACAACCAAGATCTTTTCCCATCAAAGTAACATTTCTATCAATCACCGCTTGAAGCCTCATTCCCTCTAAAGGACTCAGAAGTGTCTGTCCACTGACATGCTCCACTGAGTTCACCGTGACGGGCTCGTTTGAGAAATGCCATTCATTGTGGCGTAGATCTGGGACTATACCCATGAGCTTCCAGAAATCTGCCCCCAAAATAAGCAAGTGTGACAATTCTGGAACAATCATGGCTTCAATCAATCTGAATCTCCCCCTAACAATGACCGGCAATTCTACTACACCGACACTACGACAACGATTACCATTGGCCACAGTACAAGAGCTTGTCTCCGATGAGTTTATAGGTAGTCCCAACTCCTGAACAACTGCTAACCCCTTGCTTCCAAGGATAGTCCTCGATGCCCCGGAATCTAGAAGCCCTAGATAAGATTTTCCCAGAATCTCTACTTTTAAATACGGACGCTCATCGTTGACAGCGTGCTCCAAGACAAAATCGAGGAGTACCTGGAGTTTGCCGACCGAGTGTTCCTGTACGACACGCCTACCTCGGTCACTTAGGTGTGTCGACGGCCGTTTCCCTGAGAGGAACAATCTGGGCAGGTCCTCACCGTGACCCCTTCACGTTTGCACCTGTAACAAAATCTGCCAGTCTTGACAGTACACCCAATAGCGCGGTGCCCTGGTTTGTTGCAACGAAAACAGACAATTTCCCTCGTAGCTGCAGGAACATCAGGCGGGGAAGTCGAAGTGTGACAGCTATCTAAATCAACCTGGTCACTACCAACATAGGCCAGATCTGGTTCCAAAGTGCTGCTCCTCCTTGAGGGACCTGTAAAATTCTCTACTGCCTCTTTTCGGGCCTCCAAACGTCTACATAAGTCCCGAAGGTGCGAAATAGAGTTTACGTCGACTAATGCTAGCTGAAGGGCTAGTCGTAAATAACGTAGGCTCGGAGCCAACTTTCGTGAACAGAATTCGCGGAGAGGTTTTGGACTTAACAATCAGTACACAATTTATGAGTACGAAGATCGTTAATTGGCAAGTATCTACGGAGCCCTCATGTTCAGATCATAGACATATACGATTTGATGTGAGAACAGGACACCGACCAATAGTACAATTTCGTGATCCTAAGTGCACAGACTGGAATGGGTACTGTGAATCTCTCCAGAAGCACCTTGATCCCAGAATCAGTACTATCAAAAATAGTGCCGAAATCGAAGTGGCGAATGAGCGTATAGCAACCGCAATTCTAACGGCCTATCAGGACAACTGCCCACTAAAGGAGAAGAAAGACCACAGAGGTACACCCTGGTGGAGCAAGAGCCTGGACAAAAAAAGGCAAGAAGTTCGACGTCTCTTCAATCGAGCTAAAGATGCAGGGTGCTGGGACACTTACCGCACATCTCTAACGGCTTATAACAAAGAAATAAGGAAAGCCAAAAGAGACTCTTGGAGGAGATTCTGTCAGAGTATATCAGATGTACCTGCCAGCATGAGAATTCACAAGGCTCTCGCCAGAGATCCGACCCAAGAGATCGGCTCGATAAAACGACCGGATGGCTCTTTTACGGACTCTGGTAGGCAAACGTTAGAGGTTCTTCTACAGACTCACTTTCCCGGCAGCCTGCTCCTGGAGGACCGTCAGCAGATTCCACTTCCAATGGGATCGATAATACGACCAAAAAAGGAGGACTGGGAGAATGCCTCAATGGTGGTCACCCCAGAGTCAGTGGAATGGGCGGTGAATTGTTTCTCCCCATTCAAGTCTCCGGGAGAGGACGGAGTTTTTCCTGCCCTCTTACAAAAGGGCAGAGAAGTTTTACTACCTCTCCTGGTTAAATTATATAGAGCGAGTTTGGCGTGGAGCTACATTCCGTTAGGCTGGTCAACAGCGAGGGTTGTGTATTGTGGCGTAACTTCACAAAAAGAAATTAAAGCCTCAATGCACGGTGGCCTTTATAGTCGTAGAGCGGTCGTGGGATTTTGAGAAAATTATTTTCTATTTGTTTTTCTACAAGATGTTATCTGTAAAGCAAACTATGGGCGCCACTCAGAGTTAACTGAGAAGAATTAGGATAGGACAGAACAAAAATATCAAACTATATACCTTTTGAAAACCATGCATATAATTACCTAAATGATGTTAATAGAAGTGCTTACACGCAGTGTGTAATAAGTCAATGTTTACTACAATTAATGTTAATATAATGACTAATTGTAATGATTAAATTGAAATTCAATAGATTACTTAGTTACAATGTTAGTGAAATTTTATCAATGAATAGGTGAGTGTTTCAACTCTATTCTAGGCAATGCCAAGAGATGTAATGTTAGTGAAATTAAATCTATGACAGCCTCACTGTGGCTAGCAAGTGATGATAATAAGTCAACAGGTGACTGGGAATAATAACTGTAAAAAAATACCTAGGTTTCCTACGAAAGGAAATAGCAGCTGTTATTTCGTTTCTCACAAATAGGAGAACACTTATTACAAGGAAAACAAAGTAAGACACTAGTGAAGATCTATGTCTTCAACTCCTCAATGGTAATCAAAAATTACATCACAAGTAGTACTCACTGAGGGTCATCCATCATTATACTCTTACTCAAAATTAACCATTAACTGTATGGGTGGCTTCCTCATACTCCATAAATTGCATCAGCAAATGGTATCCAATTCATTCGTTCATATACATGGTATCCAAACATAAACAAAACAGGCAACAAACTCCAACAGCTGACGAACACTTGTTATTGCCCCATTAGCAATAATATGGGTTGAAATTTGGGAGGCATCGAACCATAAATCCCAATAGTGAAATATAATTCACATTATTTTTATTTTAACCAAAACATCAACAGGTTAGGACGGTTAGGTTATCATTAAATTGCCGCCATGACGACATGTCATGCGCGCAAGTGCATATCGCACGTGTGAAGTTAGCAAAATGGCTTCAGTGGAAATCAAAAAGGCCTGAAAAGAATATCACGTTGATCGATGTGTTTTCTTATACTTTTATAATTGTGTGAACATTATCAAATGGCTCAAAATTAACCTTATATCATATTTTACATACCTATAGGTTTTAATCGGCCTATTTCCAATATAATTGGCATTTCGAAAGACGGTAAAATAATTTACTTGTTGCTCTGCCAAGCGCCAGTCGAGAGAGAACGATCTCCGTCAATCTTGCTCGAATTTCGGCGGGGTCAAGATCACACCGTCGAACTTAGACACAGAACACTAAGAAACCAGAGCGCTGGGTCTAATTGAGTGCTATGTAAATTGGCCTTATCTAGTGACTTTGTATTTAACGTGACATCGATTGTCCACACTGTTTTAATAACACAGGTGAGGCAATCATATAGAAGTGAATTCTCTATGTTGATATTTTAATTGTTATAAATAGAAGAAGAAGTCGTGAGTTTGTAGACAAAAATAAGAATAAGATAAACACATCCACAAGTGAAACTCTTAGCAGGGAAGCATATCAGCGTCTTCACGTATGACTCGATCACAATCACAGGAAGAAGACGAAAGTTATATACAGGTTGTCCCGATAAATTAATGCTGAATTATTATTTCTCTGTTGAAAATACGATGCATACTGAGTGTTACTCTGAACTGATTGCACTGAAAAAAAAATGAATAGAAGAAGGGTCACTTAAGTTTATGTACGGTTCAAGTGGACCGTTACAGTATATACACAAATCGGGTACGGCGAATCATTCCCTACCCAAATCCTTCCGACCGATCAGCCTTACCTCGTTCCTATTAAAAACTCTAGAAAGAATTCTAGACAGGCATATTAGAGAGGGGAATCTAAGGGAGCATCCCCTAAATCCACATCAATATGCCTACCAAACAGGCAAATCAACGGATTTAGCACTGAACAATCTTGTAGGAAAGATCAGCCATTCCTTAGATCATAAGGAAATTGCGCTGGCAGCCTTCCTAGACATAGAAGGAGCGTTCAATAACGCCCTACCACAATCACTCTACATGGCAATGCAAGGTAGAGGAATCAGCAGGCAAATATGCAACTGGATCAAAACCATGATTGGAAATCGGTACGTCATATCATCACTGCATGGAGGGTCGATCAGGTTTAGAGCGGCAAAAGGTTGTCCACAGGGCGGGGTACTTTCCCCCCTTATGTGGTCATTTTTGGTTGACTCTCTGCTGAGCGATCTCTCCATGCAGGGGGTGGATTTCCAATGCTATGCAGATGATCTCGTCCTAATAGTAAGAGGGAAATTTGAAGCGACGATCTCAAACGGCCTACAAGAAGCCCTCAATACTGTGTACAGGTGGTGCGAGAGGGAGCAGATGTCTGTGAACCCCCGGAAAACTGTAATTATCCCTTTTACCAAAAGGCAAAAGCTAGATAAGCTTCGTCAGCCTGTCCTATATGGAGAGAGCATTCCGTTTGCGACGGAGGTGAAATATCTAGGGGTCACCCTAGATAAAAGACTCACCTGGAACGCCCATATGGCAAAAACTATTAACAAAGCCAGATTTTCCCTCTGGAACCTCAGAAGGGTATGCGGCAAATCATGGGGAATGAACCCCAAACAGATTTACTGGATTTACCAAACAATGGTAAAACCAATGGTCACGTATGGCTCGGTAGTCTGGTGGACCAAAGGTCTGCAGGGAACAGCCAGGGCAAAGCTTGCTGGTCTCTAGCGGCTGGCGTGCCTGGCCATTACAGGGGCGATGTCCTCTACTCCAACGGCAGCGATGGAAAACCTCCTGAACCTCACTCCCCTCCACATTGTCTTGGAGAGGGAAGCCAGGATGGTTTCCTACAGATTCCTGTCATTGGAAAATCAAATCAGAGGGGGGCGACTGCTGGACAACTCCGGGATACTGTGTGAAACAAAAAATCACCAAACTCTAGGAATGGTTTCCGACATGTTGGCCACTCAGACACACGTGGAAAAGTCTTTCAAAGTCCTCTTCCCGAAGAGAGATGAATGGGCAAGCGGATCAGTCCGATTCCCAGAGACCGAACACGTAATGTACACAGATGGTTCGAAAACCCCTCGTGGAGTGGGAGCCGGTGTGTTCAGCAGAAAACCGAAGACGGAAATTTCCGTCAATCTCGGCAAATATGCTACAATCTTTCAGGCGGAGGTATTCGCAATTGAATTGTGTGCTAGAGAGTTGTCGAATAAACCTCTAGTAAACAAAAATATCAGTATTGTATCAGACAGTCAGGCTGCTTTTAAAGCACTGAGCTCCAGCAAGATAAATTCCAAGCTTGTATGGAGCTGCATTGAATCCCTAGAAAGCCTGGGTGCTAACAACAGAGTCACTTTGCTGTGGGTGCCTGGACACCAGGGGGTGGAGGGTAACGAGAAAGCCGACATCCTCGCCAAACAGGGAACCGAATCTGTGTTCATAGGACCAGAACCATATTTTGGGGTCACCGCAAGTGCGGCGAAAACAACTATCTCGGGCTGGGCGGAGGGAAAAACACTCACGTACTGGTCCGAATTACCAGGATTAACCCATTCGAAGGCGTTCCTGCCTAAACCATCGGAAAAAATAACCAGGCAGATCCTAGAATGGAGCAGGGGTAACCTGCGAATTCTGACTGGACTGCTTACGGGACACTGTCGTCTAAGATACCACCTGGGAAGGATGGGTCTGAACCAACAAACGGACTGTCGGTTCTGTTGTGTGGAAGACGAAACGGCTGAACACATATTATGCTCATGCTCTAGCTTAGAAAGACTAAGGTTCGACACATTTGGCTTTACCAACCTAGAACCTATCGATTTCAGACAAATCTCACCCAATTCAACCATGAACTTTGTGAAAAGATGTGGATTGTACGGTGAACTGTAACCCCGAGGGGTGAGCCACAATAGACCCATCTGGGGTCGCAGTGGAGGGGAGGTGTTCGCCCCACTCACATAGAACCTAACCTAACCTAATGCTAGCTGATTTTGATAAAAAGGTGCTATGTTTCGTAACAGAATTTTCAATTTAGTTTCCTCAGATACACTACAGGGTTTTATGACTGATTTTTATTTATTTATTGAATTTGGGTCAACTACTCTCCTCTTTATAACATCCTACAGTGTATTTATTTTAGCTGGACTAACATCTTTGAGTGTTATGTGGTTGCACAACTATCCATATAATAATTTCATCTCATACTTAAAAGTTGCTGTGGCGCCCTCTCTTTTTTGTTTACTGTACTAATCTAAATGAATATTGTGTAGTATGAATTTTACTTGCTTTTGAATAGAACCCATAGTGCCTACCGGTGAAAAGCTGCCGTTTGCAAGTGCATTTATTTTTCTTATAAAATAAAGGTCACAATACTTGCGGTGCGGTGTAAAAATATACGGGAAAACCCTGTACATACTGACAATATTCTAGGGAGGGTAACTGTTCCGAATAGTGAATAAATGGCTCGCGTATCATACAGGGTGTCCGGAGATAAAACCGACAAAACTCGTGGGGTTATAGGGACTGCCAATATGATTGCAAAATGCCATATACAAATGTCCAACACCGCTTCGTAACTGCGTACAGGGTGATTCATGGATTTTGACATGAAATTCAATCTGCCATATCAATTACAGGGATTACTCTATTGGAATCAAATTTGGTACATGCATTGAACTCAAAGGCTTCAACGAGTAGCCCTTTGAACGAAACCAATATCAGGACTGGAATATTATTTTCTTCCTATGTTGAGTTATTGTGAGAATAATTCACCCTGTATAATAATTAGGAAAAATCTGAGGTCGTACTATCCCATTTAACACACGTACATACAATGGATGTCTGATGGATGTCCACAATGGACATTACGAATATCCATTGGACGTCCGATTATGTCCAGAGGGACATCCACTGGATATCCATCGGATGTCCATTTGCCACTAAATTCTACATCCAATGCATGTCCATTTCGATCCAGGTGATGGACATATCGTAAAAATGAAAAAAAAATTTGGCTTTCGGGATTCGAACACGCGATCTTTGACTTATCAAGCAGGTACGCTACTCCTCTGGTTATTAGGCTTCTTACGTACCTACTTATGTTCAGAATATTTATAGAGGAAGAGTAATCCTCATGGAAAATGAGATTATATATCAGTCTTATAATGATTTCAGAAACTTATTTATTCTTATGAAACCACTGAATGCTGGGCCGTATTCACTACTCCGAATAGACATTTCATTCAAGTGGGCATATTCCGCAGTTCCTCTGCCAATAAAATAGGTATACTCGTCTTCAGCGAACATGTCGCGGTTTGGCGGTAAGAGCGCTCTTATTGCAGCGGTGATCAAGGGAGCTGACACCGTCCATGTGCGACATGATCTCTGAAGACGAGTGTACCTACCGCTTCAAAACTTTTGTTGCCTTCAAATTCTTTTTTTATATCACATGAAATTAAGAACATGATAAACTCACTATTCGGATATAAAGAATTGATCGATTGACAAAAGGTATATACATATAGTGGTATAAAGGAAATTCAATCAAATCTTTACGTCCAGTGAATGTCCCTAAACGGATGTCCATTGTACTAGTGGTTAATGGATATCCATTGGATGTCCATTCAGTGTCCATGTCCATATGGACCAAGCATGGACATCATATGAATATCCATTGGATATCCTGTGTTTACTGGGATAAATCTACAGGAAAAATACTATTGGAACTTGTTGAGGAAGATTCTGGCACAATTTCAGTTATTCCGTAATAAATTATGATTTAAACTTGTTTCATTAATTGTCGGATAAAATATCAGCAAAAATGGAAATATAATAAATATTCACGACATCACAACATAATTGTTATTATTATTATTATAAGGATACATTCGTATGAGGACCGGAATGGCTCTTTTTCATGTTCTTGTGAGTACAAGTTGTCTCTAAAAGGTCTGAATCTTAGCACATAGTAGGGGCCAGGTAGCCGTGCGGACAGAGTGTCTATATTCTAATTCGCATTCGTTTGCCGGTCGTGGGTTCGATTCCCGTCGACTGCAGAAATTTTTCTGATGGCCCTAGAAAGTGCTTGGAATCACACGTTAAAAGGTAAGGCCCCCGTCATTCCTTGCTCGCACAAGACTTTCGAAGACTTCTGAGGGTTGCTCGTAAGGGGGCAACCGAATGACGGATAGAACAATTTCAATTTCAGTAATGAGGTCTCAACAAGCCGATTCGATGCAACTACTTGAGTCCGAAATCGCTAGATTTCTTAGATACAGGGTGGTGAATTTAAAAAATGAAAATCGAATATTCTCGAAATTTATGAACAGTTTTTAACGTTTTATATAAAAAATCAGTATTTGGGGGCTTTTTATCATGCGGAACCCGAATACTGACACATTTTCACTGTGGCCATTAGAGGGCGCCTACCAATGCACTTCTGATGGTTTAGAAGGGCCATAACTTCTTTTTCAGTGTACTCTTCCACTTTTTTGTTGATAACATGATTTCTTAAATATTCATAAATGCGAAAAAGTTGCTCCTGTTAAAATCCGCTTAAGTAAGCCGTTTTTGAGATATCTCGGTTTTAAGTGTTCGATGCCGCACCGGAATCTTTGAATTATTTCGAATGAAAAATGCATGTTTGCTGTCATCTTCGTGGATGTAATCTGGTCAGTGGATGGGTAGTGCAAACATGGATTTCCCAAAATAATAATTTGGAGTGTACTTGTTGATTTTTATTTTTTGAATGTACCACCCTGTATTTCGGAAACGGAGCAACTTCGGACCGAGGTAAATTGCTCCAAATCGGCTTATTTCGACCTCAGGACTATGTCAAGATTTTGTACGGACCTTTTGGGGGACACCTTGTACTTATACAAGAACATGAAAACGAGTCATTTCCGTCCTGATACGAAAGTATTCTCCAGTTTGTTCAGGTCACGACAGTAAATTATATTTCCAGATTTGCTGATATTTTATGCGACAATCAAAGAAAAAAATTTAAATAATAATTTATTACAGAAAAACTGAAATCGTGTCCTCAGATTTTTGATAATTATTATACAGGGTGAGTTATTCTCACAATAACTCACAAGGCTACTTGTTGAATTCATGTTCAATTCATGTACAACATTTGAACGCAATCGGGTAATCCCTGTATTTGTATGTCAGTTATGAAGTGGTTTTGGACATTTGTGAATGGAATTTTGCAATTCTGAATTTATAGTCAGTTGACCAGAACATGACAATGTAGCAGCTTTATCATTGGTCAATGCTGCATTTGAAATGTTCCTTCTTGTAGTACAGAGATGTTCCCATCAGAGATAGGTACACAGGTATATAGCATGACTGTCCGCCCAAAATGAAATCACATAATCATATCAATGATGCAAAATCAGACTTGAACAAGATACGCTCCTGTGAGATCACATTGCTCCTAATGCTCTTCAGTCTCCACATAGAGCATGCCAGCGAGACGTTCTTGAAAAATCTGTGCTCTGCATTGGCTCCATAATGAAGCGGCATAGCATGATAATTTTTCATTTCGTGATACAAGCATGAAATTATTATCATTCTAAGTACATTATATGAACATGATTTGAGGATATTAGAGCACTTCATATTATGCATGCGTCAGATTTGGGAGCGATTTGAAATGCTTTCATGATGTACCCACACGGAAAAAAAGTTTTGTTGCACCAACATAATAACTTTGGTTATTTCTTTTGGTTAAATTGAACACAATTTTGCGAAAATCTATGTTCATTCCAGATAAGAAACTTATTCAAGGAGAGAAAATAATTTGATTGAAATATTTGCTTACTTGAACAAAAGTTTCATTTCATTCAACAACATTCATAGTTGCCATAAAACAAATTTTGTTGATGCAACTATTATCTCATTGTTCAATCAATCATATGAATTTTGTCTATTCGACAAAATTGAATTAATTTTGACAAAGATCCAACGAAATACAACATCATATTCTGTTGACTCAACAATCATTTCATTGTGCAACCAATCGAAGGTTTCTTTCCATTCGACAAAATTGAATTGATTATGACAACATTATATTTTGTTGATTCAACATATCACTATCAAGAAATATGTTGTTATTTCAAACAAATTAGGTTTTTGAACAGAACCCACAAGAACATTATATCAAACAAATATTTTGTTGAATGATTATCTAGTTGCATTTTTGCCACCAGGTGGCGTTTCTTCCAACCTTCCTACGCTCGCCTCGATTGGAGTGTACATATACCTACCCAAAACATCCGTTTATACAATTATATTAGGCTGTCCTAGAACTTCTTATGACGCTTATACAACCTAATAGTCTTGAATCAACTGAGAAACTTGATCTCTAATTTCTGTTAGTTCTGAAATTCAGTTATTGGATTTTTTTAAAATTATTAAGCAAACTATTTTGTCAATTCAAAATACAATTTTGTTGGTCGAAGAACATATATTGTTATTTTAACACATAAAATGATACCATCATTTCAATTAACAAAATCGTTCATAAGAGCAAAAATATTGTATTATAGGAACGAAATAGTCTTTGTTTATTCAGCCAATTCCTGCTGTTAATTTGAATGATTATTGAGTTACATCAAATGATTTCTGAATTGAAAACTTACAAAAAGTATTTGTTGCGGTGACAAAATATTTTGTCGTGTATATATGACACTCAAGTTTTGTTGAATTTACAAAAAAAATTTAGTTTAAAAATGCATTCATCATCAGTAGGTTTGATTCAGGGTGGCTCTAATTGTAATCGCTTAGAAGCTGGTACTGGCGATACAGGTATTCTTCACGATAAGACAATATCTTTGATATCTTTCCAAGCTGAAGTAAGACAGGTATTGGGCAGAATCATTCATAATTCAAGAATTGTGATATGGTGAGATGAAAAAGTTGGAAAAAATGTCAAAATTGGAATTGAGAAGTGAAACGTTTACATGTTCTGCAGGTCTCCAAAGTCACTACGAAGGGGTGCGAAGCCTCAACTCGACGGGTTTAATCTTGCTGTCCAGCTTTAATTAGCGAATAGCCCAGGTACCCTAACAGTGATTCTCAGGTGTTTTCTCAGTATAATATACTTGACTACTACTTTTTTTATCACTTTCACTCTTTTACGTTAAGCAGAATCTAACTACATTGCTCGTTAAGAGATGTTACTTGGATCGACGTTTGATTTCTATTGTCTTAATTTTTCGCGAGCTCTGCTATTTATTTGCTCATGGACCTATATCATCCTATAGCGGCTTCTCGCATTCAAACAACCTTGCGTCATCCTTTAATGAGTGTCGGCATGTCGTGAATTCACAAATATTATTAATTGTTTCAATTTATTGGTGTTTTGGAAAATCAAATAAGCTGTCCAGCAGACCAAATAATGATCTGATTTATTATTGTAGTGGACTATTTGTTATTCTATATGCTTATTTTTGGATCTACATTTCGTGATGAAGTTTTACCTTTAGTTCCTCAAATCACTACATCCCTCTCATCCCTGTTTGAAATCAAACTATCATCAGTTTGATTTCTGTTTATGTATTGTTCTAAAATTGTTGTTAAAATTGTTTATGATAAGGTTTGATGAAATCAGCTTTTATTCAAATATATAAAATATATGCCCAATCTCTATATGTCTACAAGCAATATACTTTTTTTTCTACATTAGATAACCTTTTCAGAGTCAGTCCAGTGTGATCACTACCTTTCCATTTTCTCTTCTGACGGCTATTCTTCCACGGCTAGGCAGTCTCATCACATTACGGATCCCAGGATCATCAATAGAGGCGATTTCGTCATCGGTGCTACCACGCCTTGGAAGCGGCGGTGTAGAGGAAGGTTCGGCTCTCGGTGACGTAGTGGGTGGTTGAGTTGGCGACTTCTGATTTCCCCGTGCCTGTCGAAAGGCGCCTCTATTAATTCCATTCGTCGGTTCTTCTGGGTCCACAGTTGGGTCAGCAGGGTCGCTTCTGCTAGCGTGCCCGGAGTCGAGCGGAATATTCGATAGTAAGGAGTCCAGGGTCTCCACACTCTCGTAGGTCGGAAGGGGTGTTGGTGGCACTTTGGTCAGGCACCAATAACACCTACATGGAAGTCCTCTTGGGGGTGGTGGTGGTGATCGCTGTTGGGGGTTGCACCAGTTGCAGGAGCAAGCATGTCTCCCTGCCCCCAGTAGAGCTCTCCGAAACTCCTTATGAAACAATAGTATATACAGTAAGTTGTAACACCGGGTGGGGTCGTGCCTGGCTTCGAGTTCTTGTGGATTCGGTGGTTGGCAAGCCAAAATTTAGCTAACTATCACCAAGTGATTGATGATATCTAGTAGCAGGTTTCTTTTTAACCGGGAATTGGGAGTTACCCGTACCCATCTTAGTAATTGGTCCATTTTCTGATACACACAATATAAGTTTTCGTCTTGATGATACTTTGGTAAGAGAATGCACATACACAAAGCAGGCCTTTTGTAGTGTCAAACATTGAACTTTCGCGCAGATGTCATCAATATGAAATTACAATAATTCTTATTTCCTATTCATATTCCTGATCTTATTTAATCGTCAAATTTTTTCTTTCTAATTTTTCATGATAGCGGTGTCCTATGTTGTAGCAATATTCAATTCATTCAACTCTTCTATGATTCAATTAACGTTGTTTTCGTTTCCCTATTACCGAATATTTGATTATTTCCATAAATCCGTAATCTTCGCACTCAATTTAGTTCGGTATATTTATTCTAATTAATATTTTCTTCATATTAAATGTTGTTGGTTATACAGGGTGTCCTATAAGTAATGGATCAAAAGCAGTGAGGTTGTAGGGGTTGTTAATGTTTTTTTCCATTTCTTAAAAAAAATTGATTACTATAAAACTATGTCACATTTGTGATTTTTTCTTCTACAAATCTCATCCACACCGATGCACCTTTTCCCAGAAATAATTTTATGACATGTATTACTTCTAATCAATTAGCTGGGAGAAATTTTGTTTTGCTCGAGTTTTGTCATCGATCGAAATATTTATGTCGATCTTTAAATGTCGGTGGAAGTTTCAATAACTACCCCACAAAGATAACCAATCTTAAGAAATAGTTGCCCATTTAATACAGATTCCGAAATGGTATAACATATGGGTTCATTCAAAACAGCCTTTTTGTTATTATTTTTTTTCAAATGGGTCGCATTTTTCAGAAAAATTGAATAACTTTTGAACCATCAACAACTTGTTAACAACACATACCGTTAGTTTGATTACAAATGACCCCCCCTACCACCCTACCTCTTTTGATCCATTACTTATGGGACACCCTGTATAAGTATTACATATGGCAATTTCCTTTAGGGATTTCAAATTACGATAAAAACATATGCCATGAAATTCCTTCGATACGTTGTATAGCTACCGCGTTCAAAAATGTTTCCAAGAGGAATTTTATGATTCTAAAACAGAAATATACTCCAATGAGGCCACTGGTAATATTGTCACGATCCTAGGTCTTCCTGATGGGATAAGGCCACTGGATCATCCTTGAGGGTAGCTCAGATAGGGTGGATCATATCAACTCAGACACTAATAGTTCAAGAGAAAAACCATATTAAAACCATAAATACATTTATTACATCATCGATATAAAAGAGGAATCATCCAAATGCGATATACTTACAATATAAATAGAGCCATTTCGGAGAGGGTTGTCTGGTAGGATGTACAAAGACCTAACTAACTCGTTAACGCGACGACCGACTGTGCGAACCGCTAGATTCCACGACCGACGGCAACTACCCGCTAATCAAGTATCCACTATCGGCTATCAACTCCCTCTTGAATAATCATAATCTGTATTTATCTGAATTGTCAAGAATTATTATTGTTTAGGTTATTCTCGGTAAGTTACTACTGCTTCGGATGACACTTAAAAAGCTAAGGTCCCCGTCTTCTTAACTCACACAAGTCTCTGACTTTCGAGGGTTGCTTTGCAACTAAGCTGGCGGTTAAAAACACTTTTAAACTTTTTTTTTAAACTTTTTAAAACGTGTTCGAAATGTTTATAAACTTTTCGATTCAATGAGAAAAGCACGATTTATAATTTTATAGAAATATTGAATTATTCATGACTTTGATTATGATTTTTGGAAAAATTACTTAATTGTGACATGACTCCTGGGCTCCAGTGTTTTAATCTACTACCTAAAACTGTGGAAAAATCAGCATATTTACATAAATACTGGCAAAAGTCGACATGTCTACCTAAAAAATGGGAAAAAATCGTCAAGAAAATACTAATAAATGAGAATCAACATGCGGCCAATGTTCACATATACACTTTTACTTAGTCTGGCACTGGCTATATTCAGCTTCGCCACTAATATCATTGTCCATCACTGTTCACGGGCTTCTGGCTGCTTCCAGGGCGATCTGCCAGCTGTGGGTCTTCGGGAGGTTTGGGAACATCATTGTTCTCTTCATGGAATATCTTTTTTGGGCTTGAATTATATTTTTTGGCCTTCGAGTACTTGTAGATAGACGGGAGTAGAGTGCTAATTCCCTGACTGCTGGAGCGGTCTGCCGAAATGCTCGTGGGTTACAAGTTGTTTGTAGTTGCACGATGTAGCTGGGAAACTATGAAAACTGGCATCATTATACCAATTAGGATAGTTTCTTGATGGACGTTGTGGCTATAGCGGACGCCAGTCTCCTTCTCCTTGAACTGAACGTCTGGTGGCATCATTGGAAACGGTGGAATAACTTTAACTGGGTTGATGAAAAATTACGATGAAGTTTTTGGTCCTATCGTTCAAATTTTTTATCGGTTCTCTTCTTTCTTGTATTGTTTACAATGCCATGCTTGTGGTCAGCAAACTTTCGGTTCACGTACGCCGGGTGTTGGATGGCGAACTTGGCCTTGTTTACAAAGTGCGGTGTTTGACTTGTAGATACTCGAAGCTCATCAGGTTACTGTAGAAGTGTCGAATTTTCAAACTAAATGGGCATTAGTTTGTTGGCAGTCTCGTTTCCATTACAATTTTATGGTAACCATTCCTTGAATGCCGAAATTTTGGGATTCTTCCACTCCTCGTCATTGTGCTACCCTTGTGAGGCGCTGATGGGGTTGATAGGGTTTGAACAGTGATTCTTTCCTTAGGGTATCTGATGCTTTGCTAGTGCCTCAGTGTATTGCTGGTATGATCTCGGTGGACTTGCAAAGGTAATAAATATCTAATTGTCGAGTTATAATTTGAAGTGAATAAGAGAAATGACCCTGTTATTTAATTTTGTTTCATGAACAATATTCTATATGGAATTTGATAAGTATCACGTTGTTGGATTTGTTTTTATACATTCGATTCTCTTGAAATAAATTGATTAGGTACCTACGGTTTTCATTTTTATTGAACTAATAATTATTGTTATTGTTTCATATTTATTTTATTTATTTTACTTTGGCGATGGTCACCATTAACATTTATTTTCTCAAACATATAATATACTTTTGCTAATTATAATTTAATATCACGATTACACGTTTTAATTTTTCGAGGAAAATGATAATTGATGATTCTTACATTTTGTATGCTTATACGGGGTATTTTTGCTGAGTTCGGCTTGGTAATCCTTGATCATTCATTTTATTTTTTTTTCTCTATGGCTCAATTATTCTCGTACTTTCATATATATATATATATATATATATATATATATATATATATATATATATATATATATATATATATATATATATATATATATATATATATATATATATATATATATATATATATATATATATATATATATATATATACCTACATCGGTACCTTCGAGACCATCACCCCCCTCCACTGTAAGTGGGCGGGGCTATATATGTATTCAGTTACAGAAGCGACACAATGGGCCCATGCGATGTTGCCAGATCTGAAAAAACTATAATGGCTTCAATGTGATGCTTGGGTGCTATATCAGTTGTATCAGCGTTTTTTCCATAAGGTGTATTGATTGTCAAAGAGGTTCTGTTGAAAAACAACAATAATAAACAATATTCGTTTTTTTATATCAAACGGATTGAAAATATTTCTCATTTGGCATGCCTTTACAGATTATAGAATCATAAACGTGGCAAATCGAGACGGAATAGTTATTAAATCAACTAATGTATATTAATGGAGGCGATCATTGATCGAGATATTTCAACGTGCGAGCGAAGCGATGATTACAGAACTTTTCTGTCAATCTCATATTACAGATGAAATGAATCTTTGAAAAGAGAATGTTTATCTAACAAAATAAACAGTAGGTACAGATTCAAATTGGAAATGAATTTGACAACGCAAAGGTGCTTGGATTTGGGTCAAGATGGTAAACTGTTACGGTAACATATGAATTCAGGTATGTTTGGTTGCCCATACCACAAAAATTATGCATCACTAAAGAATAAGATGTTTTAATACGAGGTCGACGAAAAATAAATTTCCATAGATTTACTTCGATGAAATTTGGAGAATTTTGATCGAAAAACAATTATTTGCGTTGAAAATCGAAAAAAAAGGACAGCAGATTTTATTATCCATTACTTGACAATGAGGGCTAACATTTTCACTCTCACTAGTTGTCGCTATTAAAACAGGTCAGTGTCAAAGTCAAAAATCCAAAAATTTTGCTGGATAGCCCTAAAGTCTATGGCCTGTTTAATCGAAAATATTCGAAAGAGATTATGTAGAATATTTGAACAAATAAAAAACCTCAAATTATCGAAAGACTTAATCCTAATTACGTGTTTTTTATGACCAATATGCTTACATTAACGGAGAAGAAGATATTGTAGGAAAATTACAAATGACACGAGAAGCACAAGTGTATTCATAAGTTCTACCAACCCTGACCTCATATTTAGGTGGCGCTGTTTGGTGGACGAAAAATAATGTCTGTCCTCATTATCTCAAAACATGACAAATATAACTCATGATGGGTAGCGGTTATAATTCACTTTCCAGACGATAATTCTGCGAAGAACTATTAATCTATTGTACAATATGACCTACATACTTGAATATTATTACTTTTTTTCTGTGAAGGAAAAAAGTTTCATCTCTTTTGACAGGTTATAAAATGTCAGTTTTCATAAATTCTTTTTTTCCCACGGGAAAAAAGTGGTTACTTTTTTCCTGGATATATAGTACCTATATAATAATATATACAGCTGATGGCTTTTGTTGTTCTAGTTTCGAAAAATAAGCCAAAATACCGTCTCCGAGAAAGAAGTGCAAGTCCTTTTATCTTCCATTCCACTTCGCGTTTACGAAAATTACTAAACAACCACTGAATTCGCGATATTTTAAAATCAAAACACATAATCAGACTGACTGATATTTTATTACTTCAGAAGAATGATAAAGATGCCTGCAAAAAGGTGCAGCAAAGCAGGTGTAACCACTGTTAAAAACTTAAAATTTCACGTCGATAATTTTCTGATCTTAATTTGATGTAAGATCTCAATATTGATTCGTACTTTTTCCTGTTAGATTTTAGCCCAAGAATTTTTGTCTTCCTCCGCTACGCGTCAAGAAACAACACAACGTGGAGCTAAAATCTTCAACTTTTTTCCCTTGTGAACTAAATAACTATTTTTACCTTGCTCGTGCCCATGATATCAAAACAAAAACAAGGTCTGATCACTTTTGAGAATTCGGCCTTTATTTTTGATATGACAAGTCACAATATAGGATGTAGGTACTATTAAAAATATTTAAATCGATGTGATCTCATGAAACACTCTTTATATCACGAAATGAATCCAAAATGTTGATCTTGACAGTACCTATAGTATTCATGATTTTTTTTTCATATATCTCAACAGCGCAGGTATCTTTTTCCTAATACGGAAAGCGAAAAGTGGTTCTCTACGGAAGGGGAAATCTATGACATCCATCTTGAAAATGTCCCACAAGGAATGAAAGTTGTCTGGGCATATTTGCATTTGATCAGGTGTTATTCAGGATAGATCGTCACGATTGAACCGATATATCAAACCTATTCGCGGTCTGATAAATTACTTGTCTGAAAAAGTTGGCAATAAATGGAAGAATGTTTATTATTGATTTTAGGAAAAAAATGTATTCTTCTGCAATGCCTACTATCAGAAATGCGAATACAAGATATCAATTTGTTTCAGTCGTGTATGTGTATAATAATATGTCAAAACATATTGATTTTGCTCAAGAGTAAAGTACCTCCATTTTCGACAATATCTAGAATGTTGATGAAGAAAAGTTCAGTTAAATCAAAAACTACGTCCAAATATCTTATAAGATCTCTTGAAAATTAAGTTTTATTATTTTTATCTTCGAGGGACGATACAACCATTTTCAGATGGAAATAATTCATAAAAAGAAAGGAAAATCTCGAGAATATCACATGATCTATTGAAACAGGCTGTGCTGAATCGATTGCGACCTCGACCAGGTCGCTAGAACACATAGTTTTCGAGATATTTCTGGTCAAAGTACGCTAAAAAACTGCAATTCACTTTCTTCAATTATATGAAATACGAACAAGTTATTGAGAAAATATTCGAATATTTGATGACATATTTCTGTTTTTTAAATTGAAATCAGTCATTTTGAGTTTTTTCAGAATTTTTATTCAAAAATTGGAAATTTTCATTTTTCAACCATTTTCAGATGCCAATAATTCATAGAGAAAAGCCAAAAATCCCGCGAATATCACATTTTATAGTGAAACAGGCCGAGCTGAATCGATTGCGACCTCGACCAGGTCGCTAGAACACATAGTTTTCGAGATATTTTTGGTCAAAGTACGCTAAAAAACAGCAATTCACATTCTTCAATTATAATGAAATACCAACAAAAAAATTGTGAAAATTGAAAATATTCGAATATTTGATGACATATTTCTGTTTTTTAGATTGAAATCAGTCATTTTGAGATTTTTCAGAATTATTATTCAAAAATTGGAAATTTTCATTTTTCAACCATTTTCAGATGCCAATAATTCATAGAGAAAATCCGAAAATCTCGCAAATATCACATTTTATAGTGAAACAGGCCGAGCTGAATCGATTGCGACCTCGACCAGGTCGCTAGAACACATAGTTTTCGAGATATTTCTGGTCAAAGTACGCTAAAAAACAGCAATTCACATTCTTTAATAATTATATGAAATACCAACAAAAATTGGATATTTTCATTGTTCAACCATTTTCAGGTGCCAATAATTCATAGAGAAAATCCGAAAATCTCGCGAATATCACATTTTATAGTGAAACAGGCCGAGCTGAATCGATTGCGACCTCGACCAGGTCGCTAGAACACATAGTTTTTGAGATATTTCTGGTCAAAGTACGCTAAAAAACAGCAATTCACATTCTTCAATTATATGAAATACCAACAAATAATTGTGAAAATTGAAAATATTCCAATATTTGATGACCTATTTCTGTTTTTCAGATTGAAATCAGTCATTTTGAGTTTTTTCAGAATTTTTATTCAAAAATTGGAAATTTTCATTTTTCAACCATTTTCAGATGCCAATAATTCATAGAGAAAATCCGAAAATCTCGCGAATATAAAATTTTATAGTGAAACAGGCCGAGCTGAATCGATTGCGACCTCGACCAGGTCGCTAGAATACATAGTTTTCGAAATATTTCTGGTCAAAGTACGCTAAAAAACAGCAATTCACATTCTTCAATTATATGAAATACCAACAAGTTATTGAGAAAATATTCGAATATTTGATGACATATTTCTGTTTTTTAGATTGAAATCAGTCATTTTGAGTTTTTTCAGAATTTTTATTCAAAAATTGGAAATTTTCATTTTTCAACCATTTTCAGATGCCAATAATTCATAGAGAAAATCCGAAAATCTCGCGAATATAAAATTTTATAGTGAAACAGGCCGAGCTGAATCGATTGCGACCTCGACCAGGTCGCTAGAACACATAGTTTTCGAAATATTTCTGGTCAAAGTAGGCTAAAAAACAGCAATTCACATTCTTCAATTATATGAAATACCAACAAGTTATTGAGAAAATATTCGAATATTTGATGACATATTTCTGTTTTTTAGATTGAAATCAGTCATTTTGAGTTTTTTCAGAATTTTTATTCAAAAAGTGGAAATTTTCATTTTTCAACCATTTTCAGATGCCAATAATTCATAGAGAAAATCCGAAAATCTCGCGAATATCACATTTTATAGTGAAACAGGCCGAGCTGAATCGATTGCGACCTCGACCAGGTCGCTAGAACACATAGTTTTCGAGATATTTCTGGTCAAAGTACGCTAAAAAACAGCAATTCACATTCTTCAATTATATGAAATACCAACAAATAATTGTGAAAATTGAAAAAATTCGAATATTTGATGAAATATTTCTGTTTTTTAGATTGAAATCAGTCATTTTGAGTTTTTTCAGAATTATTATTCAAAAATTGGAAATTTTCATTTTTCAACCATTTTCAGATGCCAATAATTCATAGAGAAAATCCGAAAATCTCGCAAATATTACATTTTATAGTGGAACAGGCCGAGCTGAATCGATTGCGACCTCGACCAGGTCGCTAGAACACATAGTTTTCGAGATATTTCTGGTCAAAGTACGCTAAAAAACAGCAATTCACATTCTTCAATTATAATGAAATACCAACAAAAAAATTGTGAAAATTGAAAATATTCGAATATTTGATGACATATTTCTGTTTTTTAGATTGAAATCAGTCATTTTGAGATTTTTCAGAATTATTATTCAAAAATTGGAAATTTTCATTTTTCAACCATTTTCAGATGCCAATAATTCATAGAGAAAATCCGAAAATCTCGCAAATATCACATTTTATAGTGAAACAGGCCGAGCTGAATCGATTGCGACCTCGACCAGGTCGCTAGAACACATAGTTTTCGAGATATTTCTGGTCAAAGTATGCTAAAAAACAGCAATTCACATTCTTCAATTATATGAAATACCAACAAATAGTTGTGAAAATTGAAAATATTCGAATATTTGATGACATATTTCTGTTTTTTAGATTGAAATCAGTCATTTTGAGTTTTTTCAGAATTTTTATTCAAAAATTGGAAATTTTCATTTTTCAACCATTTTCAGATGCCAATAATTCATAGAGAAAATCCGAAAATCTCGCGAATATCACATTTTATAGTGAAACAGGCCGAGCTGAATCGATTGCGACCTCGACCAGGTCGCTAGAACACATAGTTTTCGAGATATTTCTGGTCAATGTACGCTAAAAAACAGCAATTCACATTCTTCAATTATAATGAAATACCAACAAAAAAATTGTGAAAATTGAAAATATTCGAATATTTGATGACATATTTCTGTTTTTTAGATTGAAATCAGTCATTTTGAGTTTTTTCAGAATTTTTATTCAAAAATTGGAAATTTTCATTTTTCAACCATTTTCAGATGCCAATAATTCATAGAGAAAATCCGAAAATCCCGCGAATATCACATTTTATAGTGAAACAGGCCGAGCTGAATCGATTGCAACCTCGACCAGGTCGCTAGAACACATAGTTTTCGAGATATTTCTGGTCAATGTACGCTAAAAAACAGCAATTCACATTCTTCAATTATAATGAAATACCAACAAAAAAATTGTGAAAATTGAAAATATTCGAATATTTGATGACATATTTCTGTTTTTTAGATTGAAATCAGTCATTTTGAGTTTTTTCAGAATTTTTATTCAAAAATTGGAAATTTTCATTTTTCAACCATTTTCAGATGCCAATTATTCATAGAGAAAAGCCGAAAATCTCGCGATTATCACATTTCATAGTAAAACAGGCCGAGCTGAATCGATTGCGTTCTCGAACAGGTCGCTAGAACACATAGTTTTCGAGATATTTCTGGTCAAAGTACGCTAAAAAACAGCAATTCACTTTCTTCAATTATAATGAAATAACAACAAGTTATTGAGAAAATATTCGAATATTTGATGACATATTTCTGTTTTTTAGATTGAAATCAGTCATTTTGAGTTTTTTCAGAATTTTTATTCAAAAATTGGAAATTTTCATTGTTCAACACCATTTTCAGATGCCAATAATTCATAGAGAAATGCCAAAAATCTCGCGGATATCACAATTTATAGTGAAACAGGCCGAGCTGAATCAATTGCGACCTCGACCAGGTCGCTAGAACACATAGTTTTCGAGATATTTCTGGTCAAAGTACGCTAAAAAACAGCAATTCACATTCTTTAATTATATGAAATACCAACAAATAATTGTGAAAATTGAAAATATTCGAATATTTGATGACATATTTTTGTTTTTTAGATTGAAATCAGTCATTTTGAGTTTTTTCAGAATTTTTATTCAAAAATTGGAAATTTTCATTGTTCAAACCATTTTCAGATGCCAATAATTCATAGAGAAAAGCCAAAAATCTCGCGAATATCACATTTTATAGTGAAACAGGCCGAGCTGAATCAATTGCGACCTCGACCAGGTCGCTAGAACACATAGTTTTCGAGATATTTCTGGTCAAATTACGCTAAAAAACAGCAATTCACTTTCTTCAATTATATGAAATACCAACAAGTTATTGTGAAAATATTCGAATATTTGATGACATATTTCTGTTTTTTAGATTGAAATCAGTCATTTTGAGTTTTTTCAGAATTTTTATTCAAAAATTGGAAATTTTCATTTTTCAACCATTTTCAGATGCCAATAATTCATAGAGAAAAGCCAAAAATCCCGCGAATATCACATTTTATAGTGAAACAGGCCGAGCTGAATCGATTGCGACCTCGACCAGGTCGCTAGAACACATAGTTTTCGAGATATTTCTGGTCAAAGTACGCTAAAAAACAGCAATTCACATTCTTTAATTTTATGAAATACCAACAAATAATTGTGAAAATTGAAAATATTCGAATATTTGATGACATATTTCTGTTGTTTAGATTGAAATCAGTCATTTTGAGTTTTTTCAGAATTTTTATTAAAAAATTGCAAATTTTCATTGTTCAACCATTTTCAGATGCCAATAATTCATAGAGAAAAGCCAAAAATCTCGCGAATATCACATTTTATAGTGGAACAGGCCGAGCTGAATCAATTGCGACCTCGACCAGGTCGCTAGAACACATAGTTTTCGAGATATTTCTGGTCAAAGTACGCTAAAAAACAGCAATTCACTTTCTTCAATTATATGAAATACCAACAAGTTATTGTGAAAATATTCGAATATTTGATGACAAATTTCTGTTTTTCAGATTGAAATCAGTCATTTTGAGTTTTTTCAGAATTTTTATTCAAAAATTGGAAATTTTCATTTTTCAACCATTTTCAGATGCCAATTATTCATAGAGAAAAGCCGAAAATCTCGAGAATATCACATTCTATTATAAAACAGGCCGAGCTGAATCGATTGCGACCTCGACCAGGTCGCTAGAACACATAGTTTTCGAGATATTTCTGGTCAAAGTACGCTAAAAGACAGCATTTCACTTTCTTCAATTATATGAAATACGAACAAGTAATTGACAAAATATTCGAATATTTGATGACATAATATTTCTGTTTTTTAAATTGAAACCAGTCATTTTGAGTTTTTTCAGAATTTCTGTTTTTTAGCGTACTTTGACCAGAAATATCTCGAAAACTCTGTGTTCTAGCGACCTGGTCGAGGTCGCAATTGATTCAGCTCGGCCTGTTTCACTATAAAATGTGATATTCGCGAGATTTTCGGATCTTCTCTATGAATAATTGGCATCTGAAAATGGTTGAAAAATGAAAATTTCCAATTTTTGAATAAAAATTCTGAAAAAAAACCAAAATGACTGATTTCAATCTAAAAAACAGAAATATGTCATCAAATATTCGAATATTTTCACAATAACTTGTTGGTATTTCATATAACTGAAGTAAGTGAATTGCTGTTTTATAGCGTACTTTGACCAGAAATATCTCGAAAACTATGTGTTCTAGCGACCTGGTCGAGGTCGCAATCGATTCAGCTCGGCCTGTTCCACTATAAAATGTGATATTCGCGAGATTTTCGGCTTTTCTCTATGAATAATTGGCATCTGAAAATGGTTGAAAAATGAAAATTTCCAATTTTTGAATAAAAATTCTGAAAAAACTCAAAATGACTGATTTCAATCTAAAAAACAGATATATGTCATCAAATATTCGAATATTTTCAATTTTCACAATTATTTGTTGGTATTTCATATAATTGAAGAATGTGAATTGCTGTTTTTTAGCGTACTTTGACCAGAAATATCTCGAAAACTATGTGTTCTAGCGACCTGGTCGAGGTCGCAATCGATTCAGCTCGGCCTGTTCCACTATAAAATGTGATATTCGCGGGATTTTTGGCTTTTCTCTATGAATAATTGGCATCTGAAAATGGTTGAAAAATGAAAATTTCCAATTTTTGAATAAAAATTCTGAAAAAACTCAAAATGACTGATTTCAATCTAAAAAACAGAAATATGTCATCAAATATTCGAATATTTTCACAATAACTTGTTGGTATTTCATATAATTGAAGAAAGTGAATTGCTGTTTTTTAGCGTACTTTGACCAGAAATATCTCGAAAACTATGTGTTCTAGCGACCTGGTCGAGGTCGCAATTGATTCAGCTCGGCCTGTTTCACTATAAATTGTGATATTCGCGAGATGTTTGGCTTTTCTCTATGAATTATTGGCATCTGAAAATGGTTGAACAATGAAAATTTCCAATTTTTGTTGGTATTTCATATAATTAAAGAATGTGAATTGCTGTTTTTAAGCGTACTGTGACCAGAAATATCTCGAAAACTATGTGTTCTAGCGACCTGGTCGAGGCCGCAATTGATTCAGCTCGGCCTGTTTCACTATAAATTGTGATATTCGCGAGATGTTTGGCTTTTCTCTATGAATTATTGGCATCTGAAAATGGTCGAACAATGAAAATTTCCAATTTTTGAATAAAAATTCTGAAAAAACTCAAAATGACTGATTTCAATCTAAAAAACAGAAATATGTCATCGAATATTCGAATATTTTCACAATAACTTGTTGGTATTTCATATAATTGAAGAAAGTGAATTGCTGTTTTTTAGCGTACTTTGACCAGAAATATCTCGAAAACTATGTGTTCTAGCGACCTGGTCGAGGTCGCAATTGATTCAGCTCGGCCTGTTTCACTATAAAATGTGATATTCGCGAGATTATTGGCTTTTCTCGCAAAACAGAAATATGTCATCAAATATTCGAATATTTTCACAATAACTTGTTGGTATTTCATATAATTGAAGAAAGTGAATTGCTGTTTTTTAACGTACTGTGACCAGAAATATCTCGAAAACTATGTGTTCTAGCGACCTGGTCGAGGTCGCAATTGATTCAGCTCGGCCTGTTTCACTATAAAATGTGATATTCGCGAGATTATTGGCTTTTCTCTATGAATTATTGGCATCTGAAAATGGTTGAACAATGAAAATATCCAATTTTTGTTGGTATTTCATATAATTATTAAAGAATGTGAATTGCTGTTTTTTAGCGTACTTTGACCAGAAATATCTCGAAAACTATGTGTTCTAGCGACCTGGTCGAGGTCGCAATCGATTCAGCTCGGCCTGTTTCACTATAAAATTTTATATTCGCGAGATTTTCGGATTTTCTCTATGAATTATTGGCATCTGAAAATGGTTGAAAAATGAAAATTTCCAATTTTTGAATAAAAATTCTGAAAAAACTCAAAATGACTGATTTCAATCTAAAAAACAGAAATAGGTCATCAAATATTCGAATATTTTCAATTTTCACAATTATTTGTTGGTATTTCATATAATTGAAGAATGTGAATTGCTGTTTTTTAGCGTACTTTGACCAGAAATATCTCAAAAACTATGTGTTCTAGCGACCTGGTCGAGGTCGCAATCGATTCAGCTCGGCCTGTTTCACTATAAAATGTGATATTCGCGAGATTTTCGGATTTTCTCTATGAATTATTGGCATCTGAAAATGGTTGAAAAATGAAAATTTCCAATTTTTGAATAAAAATTCTGAAAAAACTCAAAATGACTGATTTCAATCTAGAAAACATAAATAGGTCATCAAATATTCAAATATTTTCAATTTTCACAATTATTTGTTGGTATTTCATATAATTGAAGAATGTGAATTGCTGTTTTTTATCGTACTTTGACCAGAAATATCTCGAAAACTATGTGTTCTAGCGACCTGGTCGAGATCGCAATTGATTCAGCTCGGCCTGTTTCACTATAAATTGTGATATTCGCGAGATGTTTGGCTTTTCTCTATGAATTATTGGCATCTGAAAATGGTCGAACAATGAAAATTTCCAATTTTTGAATAAAAATTCTGAAAAAACTCAAAATGACTGATTCCAATCCAAAAAACAGAAATATGTCATCAAATTCTCGAATTTTTTCTCAATAACTTGTTGGTATTTCATATAATTGAAGATAGTGAAATGCTGTTTTTTAGCGTACTTTGACCAGAAATATCTCGAAAACTATGTGTTCTAGCGACCTGGTCGAGGTCGCAATCGATTCAGCTCGGCCTGTTTTACTATAAAATGTGATATTCGCGAGATTTTCGGCTTTTCTCTATGAATAATTGGCATCTGAAAATGGTTGAAAAATGAAAATTTCCAATTTTTGAATAAAGATTCTGAAAAAACTCAAAATGACTGATTTCAATCTGAAAAACAGAAATATGTCATCAAATATTCGAATATTTTCCCAATAACTTGTTGGTATTTCATATAATTGAAGAATGTGAATTGCTGTTTTTTAGCGTACTTTGACCAGAAATATTTCGAAAACTATGTGTTCTAGCGACCTGGTCGAGGTCGCAATCGATTCAGCTCGGCCTGTTTCACTATAAAATTTTATATTCGCGAGATTTTCGGATTTTCTCTATGAATTATTGGCATCTGAAAATGGTTGAAAAATGAAAATTTCCAATTTTTGAATAAAAATTCTGAAAAAACTCAAAATGACTGATTTCAATCTAAAAAACAGAAATAGGTCATCAAATATTCGAATATTTTCAATTTTCACAATTATTTGTTGGTATTTCATATAATTGAAGAATGTGAATTGCTGTTTTTTAGCGTACTTTGACCAGAAATATCTCAAAAACAATGTGTTCTAGCGACCTGGTCGAGGTCGCAATCGATTCAGCTCGGCCTGTTTCACTATAAAATGTGATATTCGCGAGATTTTCGGATTTTCTCTATGAATTATTGGCATCTGAAAATGGTTGAAAAATGAAAATTTCCAATTTTTGAATAAAAATTCTGAAAAAACTCAAAATGACTGATTTCAATCTAGAAAACATAAATAGGTCATCAAATATTCAAATATTTTCAATTTTCACAATTATTTGTTGGTATTTCATATAATTGAAGAATGTGAATTGCTGTTTTTTATCGTACTTTGACCAGAAATATCTCGAAAACTATGTGTTCTAGCGACCTGGTCGAGGTCGCAATTGATTCAGCTCGGCCTGTTCCACTATAAATTGTGATATTCGCGAGATTTTTGGCTTTTCTCTATGAATTATTGGCATCTGAAAATGGTCGAACAATGAAAATTTCCAATTTTTGAATAAAAATTCTGAAAAAACTCAAAATGACTGATTCCAATCCAAAAAACAGAAATATGTCATCAAATTCTCGAATATTTTCTCAATAACTTGTTGGTATTTCATATAATTGAAGAAAGTGAAATGCTGTTTTTTAGCGTACTTTGACCAGAAATATCTCGAAAACTATGTGTTCTAGCGACCTGGTCGAGGTTGCAATCGATTCAGCTCGGCCTGTTTCACTATAAAATGTGATATTCGCGGGATTTTCGGATTTTCTCTATGAAATATTGGCATCTGAAAATGGTTGAAAAATGAAAATTTCCAATTTTTGAATAAAAATTCTGAAAAAACTCAAAATGACTGATTTCAATCTAAAAAACAGAAATATTTCATCAAATATTCGGATATTTTCAATTTCCACAATTATTTGTTGATATTTCATATAATTGAAGAATGTGAATTGCTGTTTTTTAGCGTACTTTGACCAGAAATATTTCGAAAACTATGTGTTCTAGCGACCTGGTCGAGGTCGCAATCGATTCAGCTCGGCTTGTTTCACTATAAAATGTGATATTCGCGCGATTTTCGGATTTTCCATATGAATTATTGGCATCTGAAAATGGTTGAAAAATGAAAATTTCCAATTTTTGAATAAAAATTCTGAAAAAACTCAAAATGACTGATTTCAATCTAAAAAACAGAAATATTTCATCAAATATTCGAATATTTTCAATTTTCACAATTATTTGTTGGTATTTCATATAATTGAAGAATGTGAATTGCTGTTTTTTAGCGTACTTTGACCAGAAATATCTCGAAAACTATGTGATATAGCGACCTGGTCGAGGTCGCAATCGATTCAGCTCGGCCTGTTTCACTATAAAATGTAATATTTGCGAGATTTTCGGCTTTTCTCTATGAATTATTGGCATCTGAAAATGGTTGAAAAATGAAAATTTCCAGTTTTTTGATAAAAATTCTGAAAAAATTCAAAATGACTGATTTCAATCTGAAAAACAGAAATATGACTTCAAATATTCGAATATTTTCACAATAATTTGTTGGTACCTATTTCATATAATTAAAGAAAGTGAATTGGTGTTTTTAGCGTACTTTGACCAGGAATATCTCAAAAACTATGTGTTTTAGCGTCCTGGTCGAGGTCGCACTCGATTCAGCTCGGCCTGTTCCACTATAAAATGAGATTTTTGCGAGATTGTCGTTTTTTTTTCTATGAATTATTGGCATCTGAAAATGGTTGAAAAATGAAAATTTCCAATTTTTGAATAAAAATTCTGAAAAAACTCAAAAATGACTGATTTCAATCTAAAAAACAGAAATATGTCATCAAATATTCGAATATTTTCAATTTTCACAATTATTTGTTGGTATTTCATATAATTATTGAAGAATGTGAATTGGTGTTTTTAGCGTACTTTGACCAGGAATATCTCAAAAACTATGTGTTTTAGCGTCCTGGTCGAGGTCGCACTCGATTCAGCTCGGCCTGTTCCACTATAAAATGAGATTTTTGCGAGATTGTCGTTTTTTTTTCTATGAATTATTGGCATCTGAAAATGGTTGAAAAATGAAAATTTCCAATTTTTGAATAAAAATTCTGAAAAAACTCAAAAATGACTGATTTCAATCTAAAAAACAGAAATATGTCATCAAATATTCGAATATTTTCAATTTTCACAATTATTTGTTGGTATTTCATATAATTATTGAAGAATGTGAATTGCTGTTTTTTAGCGTACTTTGACCAGAAATATCTCGAAAACTATGTGTTCTAGCGACCTGGTCGAGGTCGCAATCGATTCAGCTCGGCCTGTTTCACTATAAAATGTGATATTCGCGGGATTTTTGGCTTTTCTCTATGAATTATTGGCATCTGAAAGTGGTTGAAGAATGAGAATTTCCAATTTTTGAATAAAAATTCTGAAAAAACTCAAAATGACTGATTTCAATCTGAAAAACAGAAATATGTCATCAAATATTCGAATATTTTCAATTTTCACAATTATTTGATGGTATTTCTATTTCATAATAATTGAAGAATGTGAATTGCTGTTTTTTAGCGTACTTTGACCAGAAATCTCTCGAAAACTATGTGTTCTAGCGACCTGGTCGACAGGTCGACGTCGCAATTGATTCAGCTCGGCCTGTTTCACTATAAAATGTTATATTCGCGAGATTTCCGGCTTTTCTCTATGAATAATTGGCATCTGAAAATGGTTGAAAAATGAAAATTTCCAATTTTTGAATAAAAATTCTGAAAAAACTCAAAATGACTGATTTCAATCAAAAAAACAGAAATATGTCATCAAATATTCGAATATTTTCTCAATAACTTGTTGGTATTTCATATAATTGAAGAAAGTGAAATGCTGTTTTTTAGCGTACTTTGACCAGAAATATTTCGAAAACTATGTGTTCTAGCGACCTGGTCGAGGTCGCAATCGATTCAGCTCGGCCTGTTTCACTATAAAATGTAATATTCGCGAGATTTTCGGCTTTCCTCTGTGAATTATTGGCATCTGAAAATGGTTGAAAAATGAAAATTTCCAGTTTTTTGATGAAAATTCTGAAAAAATTCAAAATGACTGATTTCAATCTGAAAAACAGAAATATGACTTCAAATATTCGAATATTTTCACAATAATTTGTTGGTACCTATTTCATATAATTAAAGAAAGTGAATTGGTGTTTTTAGCGTACTTTGACCAGGAATATCTCAAAAACTATGTGTTTTAGCGTCCTGGTCGAGGTCGCACTCGATTCAGCTCGGCCTGTTCCACTATAAAATGAGATTTTTGCGAGATTGTCGTTTTTTTTTCTATGAATTATTGGCATCTGAAAATGGTTGAAAAATGAAAATTTCCAATTTTTGAATAAAAATTCTGAAAAAACTCAAAATGACTGATATCAATTTAAAAAACAGAAATATGTCATCAAATATTCGAATATTTTCAATTTTCACAATTATTTGTTGGTATTTCATATAATTGAAGAATGTGAATTGCTGTTTTTTAGCGTACTTTGACCAGAAATATCTCGAAAACTATGTGTTCTAGCGACCTGGTCGAGGTCGCAATCGATTCAGCTCGGCCTGTTTCACTATAAAATGTGATATTCGCGAGATTTTCGGATTTTCTCTATGAATTATTGGCATCTGAAAATGGTTGAAAAATGAAAATTTCCAATTTTTGAATAAAAATTCTGAAAAAACTCAAAATGACTGATTTCAATCTAAAAAACAGAAATATGTCATCAAATATTCAAATATTTTCAATTTTCACAATTATTTGTTGGTATTTCATATAATTGAAGAATGTGAATTGCTGTTTTTTAGCGTACTTTGACCAGAAATATCTCGAAAACTATGTGTTCTAGCGACCTGGTCGAGGTCGCAATCGATTCAGCTCGGCCTGTTTCACTATAATATGTGATATTCGCGAGATTTTCGGCTCTTCTCTATGAATTATTGGCATCTGAAAATGGTTGAAAAATGAAAATTTCCAATTTTTTGATAAAAATTCTGAAAAAATTCAAAATGACTGATTTCAATCTGAAATACAGAAATATGACTTCAAATATTCGAATATTTTCACAATAACTTGTTGGTATTTCATATAATTAAAGAAAGTGAATTGGTGTTTTTAGCGTACTTTGACCAGGAATATCTCAAAAACTATGTGTTTTAGCGTCCTGGTCGAGGTCGCACTCGATTCAGCTCGGCCTGTTCCACTATAAAATGATATATTTGCGAGATTTTCGTTATTTTTTCTATGAATTATTGGCATCTGAAAATGGTTGAAAAATGAAAATTTCCAATTTTTTGATAAAAATTCTGAAAAAATTCAAAATGACTGATTTCAATCTGAAGAACAAGAATATGACATCGAATATTCGAATATTCTCACAATGACTTGTTGGTATTTCATATAATTGAAGAAGGTGAATCGCTGTTCTTTAGCGTAGGTACTTTGATGTGATCTAGAGACCTGGTCGAGGTCGCAATCGATTGAGCTCGGCCTGTTTCACTATAAAATGAGATATTCGAGAGATTTTCCGCTTTTATTATGAATTATTGGCATCTAAAAATGGTTGAAAAATGAAAATTTCCAATTTTTTGATAAAAATTCCGAAAAAATTCAGGACGACTGATTTCAATCTGAAGAACAAAAATATGAAATGGAATATTCGAACATTTTCACATTAACTTGTTCGTATTTCATATAATTAAGGAAAGTGAATTGCTGTTTTTTAGCGTATTTTGACCAGAAATATGTCAAAAACTATGGGTCCTAGCGACCTGGTCGAGTTCACAATCTATTCAGCACGGCTTCGCGGTTTTACTATAAAATCAGATATTCGCGAGACTTTCCGCATTTTTCTATGAATTATAATAATAGTATCAATAAAAATAATAATAATAATATGCTTTTGGGCTTCGGCCTAGCTTCTCAGGTAAGGCACCAGCCGTTCGATATCTGAGGTAAAGCAATGTCGAGCGCGGTTAGTACTTGGATGGGTGACCATTTGAGGAAACGCCTGTACATCTGTAGCGGAATAGCATATCATAGCTACAGCTACCATATAAATGAGCACAAGATATGGTATGGATATGCCGTCCTTCGGAGGAGACGTTAAGCCGGCGGTCCCGAGGCCATGGATGTTGGGCTCGTTAAAGATCCCTACCTCTGGCTGGAACACAAGAGGATTCGGCAAAATTTCCGGTTGGGGGTAGTGTGCTTACTGGCGTCGGTGTTCAGCCTCAGTAGCAGAAACAGGCCGACGTTAAATAAACAAGAAAAAAAAATGCTTTTATTCATACGATTGATATGGTAATAACAATAAACAGAAATAAGTCCTTCATAAATCATGAACATAATCATATGAAAGGGCGGAATTCATTCACCCCTATCCAAAGACACTGGTATCTGCTCTTCTTCCTATTGTTATTTTATTATCATTATTAAAAATAAAAATTTCCAATTCTTGGTTCAAAGAATTCGAGACGACTGATTTTAATCTCAAGAACAGAATTATGTGATCAAATGGTCGAATTTTCTCACAATAACTTGTTGGTAATTCAATTAATCAAAGAAAGTGAATCGGTGTTTTTTAAGCATGATCGTTGATCTCAAAAACCATGTGTCCTAGCGACATGCTCGAGATGTTAGTCGATTCAAGACGGCCTTTTCCTAGGAAATGAGATACTAGCGAGATTTTTCGCTCTTTTCTAGGAATTACAGCATTATCGATCTAAGTCACATGTTCAAATAGCACATCATACACCTAGGATGTCCTAGGGACCAAAATGGTATTTCAAATCCAGAGACAAAAAGTTCATAACCCGAACAACGAGATGGCTATAATTAGTCAGGGGATTCAGAAACACTTTAGTCTTGAGGTGTATATACTATTTTATGGACTTTAGCATAGGTAGAACGTGAAAAATAACAGTAGAAATCAAATTTCACGAAACGGTAGGGTTTTTTTATCTCTTGGATATCTCACTATGGTGATCCAGATTTTGGGCTAAAAAGAGGTACTTCTTATCCCTAGGGATTCGAAATAGGTGATACTTTGAATCCCTAGGGATTCAAAGTACCACTTATTTCCCCAAAAATAGTGATTTGAAGTACCTTTCAAATCTTCGAAGCGCATAACATTTATTTTTTTTATTTTTTGTTCAAAATCCTGGGAAAATTCGGGAAGACTGATTGGAGATCTTTCAAAACTGAAAATTTTCTCATAGGTTTGAGGGGGTGAATTCGGAATGAAAACTCGACGGCAGAATACTTGGTGTTTCAGATGTCATCCACCATCACATCCACTATACATATATCCTTTAGAATGAAAACAATTTATTATTCCAAGTTAAAAAAATTGTGATATTCCAAAATTGAAGTTTGAAGGATATATTCAGGGTGAAAACTCTACCGGAATAATACTGGGCATTATAGAGATCATTGAATATATCATTCACTTTATATTCATGAGGAGAAATCAATTTTATATTCCATGTCTTTCAGTAAAAACATCCTCTAATAGTATACTATTCCATAAAAAATCCACTTCTCTATTTTGATAAAACGCATTGTAGTGTCCATAATGATGTTTGTCTCTGGGAAACTGATCGTATTGATTGCTATTCGGTAGAAATCGGACTACTTATAGTTGAGATATAGAGGGGGCCGTTTAAAAAGAGACACGCTGTATAATTTTTAGCATATATAGGGACATATTCCCGTTTGGCAACGTTGTTTCTCCTGGACTGAATGTGTTCCATATATGATATTTTCTTCAAATTTGGCCACGCCCCTAAACCCGCCTTCTGGCCCTAATGTTCTCACTTCATATCCAAATATTGGTGAGACCATTCGGTCCCGGGACTCAATGTGTCAAATTGGCCTCAATGAACCTATTCTATGCCTAATCTGGGCCTCAAAGTGTACGAAAAAGGTATATATATATATATATATATATATATATATATATATGAAACTTAGTAGTGGGGAAGCAACGACTTCCCTTCTCTCTCTCTTTATAAATCTCTCATTTAACATTATTTTCAATGATGTTTAGAAGAACTACTTTCCCGGCTATGTGCCGACGACGAATATTGAATGATATTCATCAGATTTGAAGGTTTGCGAATTCCTATAAATTTTTTTTTTCTGAATACCTAACAGAAAACAACTACTTTCCTGGCTATGTGCCAACGTCGAATATTGAATTATATCTGTCAGATATTCATTATCTCTCGTTTTGTTGTATAAACAAAGTGAGATGTTTCTTACGTAGTTCACTACGTAAATATTGCTTTACTTATTTGTAAGCAATCCGTGTAATATTTCTGCGATTCTTTTTCTCATACTAATTCTGATTATCGATTTATTATTTCATACATATTGGTCATTTTTGACATTCCAGGTCCAAACCGTAAGAATATTCATCTGACAACTTTTGTTGGCAGCTTGAATAAACTGATGAAACGTCCCGAGAATTGGTATTTTCGAGTACTTCATGAACAATATTTCGACACATGGGCCCATGTGATTATTTTTTGTTGAATATGAAAGTAACCGGTTACACAATGAATTGGCGTTTATTCAATTGAAAGAAAAAAAAATATATATCTTCATTTCGCTACAATAACAACTTGCCCCATCCACAGCTTTGCAGATGATAGTACCCTCCATACTGCGTTCTTTTCCAGAATTCCCATTCCTTCCCAGGAAACTAAGAACTCACGGCGCAGGCAGGTCAATGCTGTCAATGAAGATTGCTGAAATCGCAGCCTGGGGAACCAACAACCTAGTTCTAGTTGAATTCAACGCCACCAAAACTCAAGCCTGTATTTTCTCTAGAAAGGCGGAACTCAGTATGCCCAATATTGTAATGTCTGGCTCCACCATCCCCACCAAGCCCACCATATCTATGCTCGGTATTTCCATCAGCAACACTCTTTCATGGGATAATCATGTCAGATCCATCGCAAAAGCTGCTTCACAAAAACTTGAATTCTTGTTCCGTACGGAAAGCTACCTTACACCTCAACAGCTTCTCATGATCTACAAAGCGCAGATACGGCCTGTTCTAGAATACTGTTCCCACATATGGGGTTCAGCACCAAAACATACGCTGATACTCTTAGATTCCATCCAGAGAAGAGCCATTCGCCTGGTGGGTGACGCCACACTCACTCACTCTTTGACATCATTGGAACATCGTAGAAAGGTCGGCGACCTTTCACTTTTCTATCGATACTTCCACGGGAAATGCCAAGTCAGCACATCCTCTCGTTGTCAACCTCGTAAAATGTCGAACAGCACTTTATCAAGACTCCTTCATCCATAGAACGGCTAGGCTCTGGAATTCATTGCCTGTGGAAGTATTCCCAACAACATATAATCTCCAGAAGTTAAAAAAAAATTCCAATACCTACCTCCTGTCCCTATCCTTCCTAGGAACGCACGATGTTCTTTGAACATTATAGGGATTCCCTTTCGTGCGCTCCAAGTGATTAAAAAAAATCTATACCTCATCCTAATTTACATCTATCATTGACAATTTGCATTTAATTTTGTCTTCCGGCGATAGCGGGGACAAACTGTCGCCAATTTCCAGGATAAAATTACTTAACGCCTTTTCTTGTTTTTCTATACAGGGTCTTCTTGAACTGTGTTATCTTGTTGTTATGAAAAATAGCTATAATACCAATTGAGAAAAGTTTTCATGAGGATAAATACAATGAATGATATAAATGCTATACATAGCGTTTCCAAAAAATATGTCGTGTTGAACTGTAACCCCCTGACTTGAGTGTACTGAAGCGGCTAATCCTGGGAAATACCCTAAATTCGGCCTTCCCTTGAAAAATATATAAGCTATGAATATAGATAAGACTGAATTTCAAACTGAAAATAGTGTATCTCCGTGTCTTCCGTAGGTATCAGAGTAAGATATTTAAGAGAAATCAGCCAGATTATTTAAAATTTCTCGGATTTGGTCGTCTGATGATGTCAAATTTACGTGTGGTATAGTTAAAGTCCAATTTTCGTTTAAACATTCTGAGAAATTGTTGAATTTTGGCTGATTGTCTTGCATTTTTGGGTTTGGTATGAAGGATTTCAAATTTGTCCAAGGAGCTGGGAGGATGTGGGTTGTTCGGGCTATTTTTTGGTATGATACTGGACATGGGAATCGCGGCACTTCCTCATCCTCCATTGTTAGTTTACAGTTACAAGGTAGGGTGATTTTTATCGATCCAGGTGCAGTGTAGGATTCTGCAGGGAATGTGAATGTGTAGTTTGGGCAAATAATTTGAGTAAGATTTTTCGGGTGTGTTGAAATATAAATTTCCTCATCTATTTCTGAAATTATAGGAGTTGATGAAACATGACAGCTCATAGGGCAATGGTGATTCAGTTCTTGGACTGTTGCACCTTGAAATCATTTCTTGGCACACATTGGTCCTTGGAGAGCGTCTGCCGAAAAGCGGGGCAGAAAGCATAGTTTATCGTGAAACGGCTTACAATAGTTAAATCCAGTGCCAGAAATTTGTCTTAATTGTTGTTCTTGAGACTGCATATGTGTTGAGACTGCCAAAAATAAGGGTTGATGTTGAATAACGCAGGTTTGCTTTTCCCAGGCAAATGGAGTTGTTATAAGCTGAAAAAGGTCCCAGGAATGTGTTTTTTGTCTGATGGGGATCCTAATATTTAAGATGATTTTATCGTCCACGAAAGCACAATCACACAGTGGTAATTGATGAAATTTCGCAATATCCGTTTTTGGGATAGCTAAATCTTGACCTGAGTAAGATAATTCGTTTTCTAGGTTTTTGAGGTCGTGACGGAGGACGATGGGTGATGAAATTGAGATGAGTACTTGATGCTGTCTACAAGAATTCATAATACCTTGACGTTTGACTGCTCTAGTTACTTGAATAATATGTTTTAGGTTATTAAATTGATTTCTAAGAATTCCAAACATGAATCTGCGTGCTTCGTTATTTTGGCGTACCGCGCTGTTCTCAACCTTGAGTGTCAATTTTTCAACATTATGAATTTTTGCCTCAATTGTTCTAAATGCTCTTGCTGACATATGTTCGTATTCTTTGAATTTCGCAGAATTCTCAGAAATTTCAACCAATGATTTAGAGAGTCCTTTGTTCAGTTTGAAAACCTGATCGCGTAATTTTCCTTCGTCAACTGCCATTGCTTCGAACTTATGTTGTGTGGCCAACAGCACCAAGACAATCTTTCTCCAAGAAAATCTAGAGCCCTTTCATCACGCGAGAGAGATTTCTCTGAATTACTAGAGTTTCGTAAAAGATTAGCGCTCCAGGACCGCTCCGAGGATATAAACTCAGTTCAAAAATCTCTATCTAATTCACTTAGCTGGTTAACCCATTTGCGCCCAATTTATTTTTTTTAATCAAAATTTCAAAATATTCACACAGGTTACTATTGTGACTCTATAGATGATGTCTAGGTGGACAGAATTTTTTTTCAATTCACATTTTTTATTTTAAGGGCCGTCCTCATACGAGGACGCTGGGCGTTTTACATTGAAAATTATGGTCGTAGTCACGTCGTACTGAAAAAAGTCATTTGCAATAATTGTGCTAGAAAGAAACAGTGTTTTATTTCAAATAGTAAGAAATTACAATTATGATATTAAATAAATGGAATGAAGTTACAAGAATTTATTTGGCAAGTAAGGATTTTTCATGAAATTTGGGAAAACAGGGAATGCAGAGTGTTACGTTACATTTTCTGCAAAAAGTACGTGGTTTCCCTTTACATAAAATGAACTGACACCGGCGTTGATTATTTCTTTTGTCCATTATATGATTTCTTCCATCAAATCTAACATCATCCAAAATGTTAGCTCTTGATGTTGAAGGTAAACTTAGCGGTCTGCCCTTTCGTAAACGTTGACCATGACCTGATTTTAGATATGGGACAGCAATATTCCGGCGAAATTCTTTTATTGAGGTACACTCCTGTGCATGAAGTAAGTTATATAAAACGAAACTGTTAACTATGGCCATGTCCACGATACGGGTAATCAAACACCAATACCACTTTTTACCTCTGATGGCGATTGAATGTTTTTCAAGTAGCCAATCGTGGTGATCAACACCACCCATATGTTTATTGTAGTGGTGTATCAGTTTGGGTTGTGGAATTGCACTATATTCTTTTTTATCCTTATTCCATCTCTGGACTGCACATTTTGGCTCAATAGTATCAAAATTACTTCCCATCGTCACACATTTATTGTCATTCCATCTCACCATTAGAATCTTGTTTTTTTTGTCGAATTGGTAATCATCGTCCCCCCTTTTTGACTTTTCCACTTGTTTCACGGGTTTCGAAGGGCATTTTCCAGTCCTATCATCTCGTATTGTGCCACTGGCTCGAAATCCTTTTTCTTTCAAGATTTTCAACAAATTGTAACTACTGAAATAGTTGTCAAAATGAACTGTATGTCCATACGGGTCACCTACCACAGACAGCATATTTGTAACAACTCTTGTTCCCAGAGGGTCTTTTGATTGATTTGCTTCTTTTCCACAATAGAGAGAAAAATTGAAGCAGTATCCACTATCGCCACACAAAGCCCATAGTTTGTAACCAAATCTTATTGGTTTCCCCCTTATAAATTGCTTCAGTCCATGGTGACCATAGTACCTTACCATCATTTCATCAATAGATAAGTGCTTCTGGAAAATTCCCCATTTCCGAAAGTTCTCATTTATATCATCAAGAAGTGGTCTGATTTTGAAAGCCCGATCATGTTTATTTTCATTTGCCTTTGCATTATTTTGCAAATGTAAAAATGACTTTATTTCTGAATATCTATTCCGGCTCATGGCATTCTTCACTAATTGTATGCCCAGATCTTCGGCGTCAGACCAATAATCTCTTTCACTTGGCAGTTTATGATATCCGGAAAAGATCAAAAATCCAATGAATATCTTTATATCTTCAATTGTCATATTGAACGTTGGTTTATTTTTTTGTTCAGTTGCATATCGAATTGTTTCATCCAAAATTTTCTGATACACTTCCTCAGTGAAAAAATGTTCAAAAATCTCCAACATGCTCAACTTAGATAAGGTAGGGAGCATTTCGGCGAATAATTGTTCTGGCGAATCAGTGGTATTCAAAAAATCAAATTGTGGATCAATTTTCTTCCATTTTGGATTTTCGTTCTTAGTTTTTGTGGCAGTTTTCCGTTTTCTAGCAGTTTCATTTTTATTGCCTGAAGAATGCGATGACTCTTCATGCGACGTTGACGGTGCTTGTCTGGCAAAACTTGATAAAGGAATATCATCATCAGAATCATTATCGGACGGCAAATCTATTTCCGTTGACGGTGCTTGTCTGGCAAAACTTGATAAAGGAATATCATCATCAGAATCATTTTCGGACGGCAAATCTATTTCCATTTGTCCTGCAATGTCCATTACAACTGGTACGTCCAAATCCTCATCATTGATGGCTTCCTCATCAGTAAGTTCATCCACTTCAGGTGGTAAAGCTAAGAGATCAGCTTCAATTTCGTTGGAATACAGATATTCAGCAGCCTCTTCCAGTGTTTTGAAAACTTGTCTTGATATGCTCATGTTGGATAATTCTGAAAAATAAAAACTTTTTTTCAGAAAAAAAAATACCAAAATATGACTGTAATCCCAACGTCCTCATTTGAGGACACTACAGTTTTTCAATGATTTCAGAAAAATAATGAGCAAAGTATAGTTCTGTAATATACCATAACAAAAGATATGTGTTTGAAGTTTGTAATGATAATATGATAAACACTTACCTCTAAATATCTTGAGAAATATAATAGCAAATATCAATAAGTACAGAACAATTGATAACATACAGTTTCGGCGAATGATTCAACTGATTCACATCGAACTCAAGAGTTAACTGAAACTGTTGGGGTGGAGTCCGACTATTGCACGTGCACTTGGCTAAAAATAGATCCGATTTTATTGTTTCCTAGAAATACTACAGGGTTGTCTCCAGCCGTCTTCAAACGAGGACGCTGAGCGCTAACGGGTTAAGGGCTGTACATTCTACATCCCCGTCATAGCAAACACTAGAAGATTTACCAGCCAGGCTGTAGTCAACTTCAAACCAGTTTGCCTCATATACTAGAGGTATTGTTGCTTCGTAGGTCACGGTGGTTGGTAATGCCTTCCAAAAGGCACCTGCCGATACCTCCAAAGACTGCGGAAGGGCATGAGTAGAAACTTCTACATGGATGGTAATCCTAAAAAAGTTATTAGTCAAGTATTTGAAGTGATAAACCTGAGATAGAGAGAGATCTACAGTCTAATCTTCGTCGTCTTCCGATACCTGAGCTGGTGGTGTCCAGGGATCATTATGGAAGTATCCTCCCTACGTGAATCACTTCCTTTTCACTCTGCCGGGTAGGGCCTTTCTGGATCTCGATTTTTCTCAAAATGTAGTAAGGTCCGTGCCGTTTTAATAGTAGTTTTTCTGATTTGCCTACTATCCTTCTTGGAGTAAATACTTTCACCTTATCTCCTGGTGAAAATTCCAGGAGCCTATGCTTTGAGTCGCACCTTTCCCTATATTCTTTTTGCCTATTACCAATGTTTTGCAACGCTAAACTTCGCACCGCAAGAGCCTGTTCTCTAATTTTCTTGCGTCCAACGAGGTTGTAGGTTCCATTAGACAGGCTTCGGTAGGAAGTACAGGTTCTCTCCCGTAAACCAACATAAACGGTGAGTATTTTGTACTGTTCTGCCTAGAAGTACCATGAGGTAGATATTCATCCCAGTCTGTTTGCTCAGTATTGGTGAATATTGACAACGTATTAGCTGAGGTTCTATTTAACCTTTCAGTTAATCCATTACATGCCGGATGGTAGGCCGTTGTGTATAGGTTTGACACTCCCATACATTTCATTAATTCCTGGACTAAGCCTGAGCGAAAAGTTTGGCCTTGGTCGCTTAGCGAATTTCGGGTTGAACCATGCTTCGTAATTATTCTTTCCAGAATGAATTTAGCTACAGGGCCAGCTTGTCCTGACGGGAGGGCCGCTGTTTCTGCCCACCTTGTGGTATAGTCTGTGGCTACCCCGATAATTGTTTTGCCATTCCTGCTGCGTCTGAAAGGTCCTAATATGTTAATGCCTATCTTCTCGGACGGTAAACCCTTGGCTGCAATAACCCTGCCGGTTTTCTGTGTTGTTCGCCTTTTCTAGCTTTGCAGTCTGGGCACCCTTTCACAAATTTTTCTACATCTTTTTGTGAAGTATTCCAGTAGTACCTACTTTTTATTCTGTGTAGGGTTTTAGCTATTCCAAGATGTGCTGATAGTGCATCGGAGTGGTGGGAGTGTAATATTTCGCTTATTAGTGGTGTTGGTATTATCAGAAGATTATCCAGCCCTTCTGGGAGCGTGTTGATTTTGTTCAAAACCCCGTTGATGAGTCTACATTTTTTTGCCCTTTTTGCTGTTTCAATTTATACTGTTGGGTCATTCGGGTTGTCCAATGCCCTAAAAAGTCACTAGGAACGTCGGGGTATCGTGAATATCTTCCATGTCGAACTTCTCTGGCTTTCCCACTGGATTTCTGGATAAACAGTCAGCGTCATTATGTGTTGCCCTGTAGGGTCTCTCAGGGATGGCATGTAGCATAACGCATGATGATCACTTACTATGCGAACTGGTTTTCCATATACTAAATGTCGCAGGTATCCTAAAGCCCATATGGCACTAAGGGCTTCCAGCTCAGTGATGGTGTAGTTTTGCTCGGCTTTTGACAAACTTCTACTTATGTATTCTATTGGTGGGCCTTTTTTTCTTCATCTTCCTGAAGTAAGACTGCTCCTATCGTCTCCCTCCCAAGGTTACTCACAAGGTCACCTCCAAGGTCGCTCCTAATGTCACTCCTCCAAGGCCACCCCAAGGTAACTCCTCCCAAGGTCACTACCCCAAGGTCACACTTATCTGGCCTTGGGGGGAGATCTGGTAATGGCAAAAGCCTTCTACTCAATTGATAACGGAGGGAATTATTCCGTATGTCCCCCATTATCCCTGCTCCTTGGTTTCTTGGAAGATTTCCGGAAAGTTATTTTGAACATGAGACAGAAGTTAGTACTGATTCGAAATAATGATGGCCTTGTCAGTATTTATTGTACTGATTCCAAGGATATTCCGAAAGTGCATATCGATAAACTGTTCTGGCGCATCCCCCGTATTTCTGTCAATATACCTCAACAACTCAAATTCACCAAAGTTGTGGAGAAGGGACAAGATATACTGTTAGGATTCCGCATCTGGGAGCTTCTGGAATATTCAAAATTATCGACGACAAAATCATTCAATTGGAATGTAAAAGTTTCAAATTTGCTTGGAACTCCTCGACACGTAATTGTATTTTTACAGACAGACAAGAAGAGTCCAGTCCGATATGAGCGAATTCGACAGCTGCGACCTATCTACTAGCAATCTAGAGGTTAGTTCTTCAGACATTCTTGGTGAGTTGAATATATGTATGTGCAAAAATAAAAATTCAATTGGTACATAATCGAAAGTGAAAAAACATTCAATACATAATTATTGATAACCACCATTCACAGTAGAGATGAGTTTCTTTGTTTCAAACTTACTATATTCTAAAAACATCATGATTAGAATATTATAACATGAAATAAAGTATGCAACAAACAATAGGATAATTGACAGATCAAACGAACTTACCTTAAGTGACGTTCGATCTGAATTATATGAGGCCTCGTTGAAGTGAATAAGAGAAGTATGTAGTACCCTCGCTCAGCACCGAGTTCCACACGATTTTAAAGCAAACACTTCCGCTCCACACAATGCGCATCACTCACCTATATCATATTCTCCAGTCTTCTTCGAAGCTAAATTTGTTGCGATAAGGGGTGAATACTGGGTGGGTCGGGACTTATTTACTTCAACGAGGCCTCATATAATTCAGATCGAACTTCACTTCAATTATATTTCGGCCTCGTTTCGTAAATAAGAGAAGTATGTAGCTGTTTAAAGTGAGTTGCAACAAATTTATTTTATTGTTTATAGTAATATATATATAATATAACATATCAGCGCAAACACAGTAATCTCAGAAATTATGGATACGATTACTCCATAAAACATTCATATCTAAATATTCAAACAATAACAGAAAACAGTAAAAACAAACAAAAATAAATCATCAACAAAATCCTCGACGCCATCAACAAAATCTTATGCATGAACAAAAAATAAATAAATTGGGTATGTTGAATTAATCAATTCTTGTTAAAGTGAAAACAGTAAGCTATCAACAGCTCAGGACAGTGTTAGCAAAATTGTTATCTTCTCTAATCGGCCTATTATAATATTTGGCAAAAGTACCCGATCGTTCGGTCCAACCAGCTGCCAACCTTATGGTATCGTAAGAAACCCCCTTTCTAACAGCTGCTGAAGTGGACGCATGTCGTGTACTATGGGCCGTGAAATGACTGGTGTCCACCCCACATGTTTTTAATATAGTTTTCAACCACCTAGATATTGATTGGGCAGTCGCATTATGAAAAGGTTTCTTGGTTGTTAAAAAAAGACGTTCACAATTTTCTCTGATTTTGTCAGTTTTTTCTAGGTAGGCTAAAAGTGTTCTTGAAGGACAAATATTCTCATTTTCATCATAAAATGGCAAGATAAAGATTGGTTGGACAGAGCCCTTTCTAGTGGTTTTCAATCTATTAGGGATTTTGATTTCTATCTTATTTTCATATTTAACAATGTTATTAATTTCGATATTGGGTAATGTTTGAACCCTCTGTCCAGTGGCCAACGCGAGTAAAATGGCTAATTTCATTGTTAATTCTTCTAAACTCAATGTACTATTAGTCGATCATCTTAAATGGGATAAAACAGTTCCCGGATCCCAAGTGTTATTGTATTTTGGTAAAGGCGGTCTTAGGCTATGAATTCCTTTGAAAAATCTCTTTATACGGAAATCTGACGTTAGCGATGGTTCTAATATCTGCGCGAGAGCCGCCTTGTATGAATTTAGGGATGAAAACGAAGCCCCTTTATTATAATGGTAAGTGAGAAACTCCTGAACCTCAGCAGCAGATGCTGTAAATATATCTGAATTACTATTTTTCCGGAATGACCACCATAGTTTGAGTCCTATATTGTACTTATTAATAGTAGAGGTGGTAATCGAAGCCAAGCAAATTTCCAGCGATTCATCTAGTATACCGCCAGATTTTAGTCCTTGTAGGATAATGTTCCTGCCACCAGGAAAAGTTTGTGGAGCGGGAGTGTTTGCTTCAAAATCGTGTGGAACTCGGTGCTGAGCGAGGGTACTACATACTTCTCTCATTTACGAAACGAGGCCGAAATATAATAATTGTTTTATCAGTCTTTCATATTAGGCTGTATATTAGACCCCCTGAGAACCCCTTTGGCAAAATCATCTATGTCAGGTTGTAATGGCTTGTTATAAAATTTCGCAAACATTTTCGATTTTTCTGTACAGCCGGCAGCTTTCCTTATAGACTCGCGATATTAGCCCCTCCTCGTAGTGCTGCAGAAGTTGAGGCATGTCTCGTTGAATAAGCATTATAGGTTTCTATACCAATACCACTGACCTGTGAAACTTTTTTGATCCAGTGGCTCAGTTTTTGTGTTGTCGCCGCATGGATTGGTTTTTTGAAAGTTAGTATAAAGTTTTTTTTAATTCAAAGGTCTAATCGGGCTTATCTTCGTACATATTCATTCACAGTTGACGCCAGGCAAAGTTCTGGATTTTCTTTTTGAAATAAGGTAATGTTAGTACCGGCTGTCTGTTTTTGCCAGACGTCTAGATATTTTCATCAAACTGGAGTTATTTCTTTGACAGAACTTCCAGAGTGACAGCAAATATAAACAGTGAACAGTGAGCAACTGAGCATAGCCTACTTCGTTAATTGATATCAAGTAGTATTATTCAACTAAAGAATGTTATAAAATCTTACAAGCGAGCTTTTTTCATTGAAACTTGAAGAATAAATGGAGAATAATTACCCGAAAAATTTGTGTGAATATTAACTTCGCCACCCCAGATTCAGCCGCCACTGAATAGTTCTTATGAATAATTTTTATTTAATCTAATAAAGCTCAAAAAGTTCAGTATCTGTGAAAAATTTTGTTAATTTATCTACCGTTTCTAACTTTTGATTCAAAAAATATATTCAGAAGCGTATTTCTGACACCCAATATCTCAAAAACGAAGCATTCAAGAGTATATGTTCATATGAAGTTTTTTTATTATTTCAACGAGTACTAGGCTGTTGAATTTTCCGTATTAAAAAACGGACCACCCTGTAGATGAATTCCAACTTGATGTCATGAATCCAATGTACTGGCTGGACTGAGCATACATATAGGTCACCTGACGTCTCACCAGACTCGTATGACCATGAAATCTGGAACATGATGGAGCCCATAATGATGATGAAATTTACCATGATGTAATTTGGAAGCTGACAATATCTATAAGCTCTGGCATATTAACATTTTCTGGCTAATTCACAGTGTTGCTGACATGAGGTATTCTCTGCACATTTTAAAGTATACACTGATCGTTGAAACATTTACTATCAAATCTATTATAATCTAAAATCAAGTACACTTTGGAATCTAGTACAATTGAAAAGTCATTATTCAATATTCCTATATATGTGAAGGTGTGATGATGCATTATATCTGGGGAATATTCCATTGATTCCTTTGATTAGATTTATTCAAGGCCCATGATCACTGTGTCAACTTTCAATGATAGGAGAATGTTCATTTAACACCCTGTATAATCATTATGCATACCTAGTTGCATTTCAGTTGCAGTCAATATTATTTGTGACACATATTATAAATGTTTGTGATGCAGAATTAATACTCCTTCGAATACCCTTTTTATTCAGTAAATGAATCTAAATTTCATTTGTTTGATTTGTTTTCCTACCCTTCAGCACAGACAATATCTTTCTACAGGGATTGGCTTAAGAAAGAGGTTTGATGAACTTCATTTTCTGTTGATGGCGTCCAAATAAAATCTTATCTGGTGGAACTATCATTCTTATGCTAATTGTTATATTTTTACCAAAGTTATGGACCACGACCCATTTGCCCCGACTATATGAGCTGACCGCACACTATAACCTGAAATTTCTGAATATCACACGTTCAAGGGTTATAGTCTGAGTGTTTGTTTATCCAGGGATGCAGTAATCGCTTCGAAACCTCCATCTGGGAAACCTCTTTTCAGAAGAGATGTCCTGATATATGGGCTGCAACCAGGAGAAGTGACTTTGCCAATGGGTGTGGTTTTCTGAAAGGAGACAAGATTAGTTCTGAAGAAAAACAATGAAAATCTCAAAGTCGGTCGACCACACTTTATGAAAAAATTATTGAAAATTACATGTAACCGGTTTCAGCGCAACGGCTATTATCAGACAAAAAAGTACCAAAGCATGAAGCTATTAAGTAGAATTATGGAGAATCAAACATTAGGGCAACTCAAGTCGTCAACGGGCTATCAGAGTCAGACACATGTGGTTCTCTTAATTTCATGATTTAAGATTAGTTCTGTTCCTGGTCCAAACATTATTGTTTTTTTGACCAATAATTTTTTTAAATATAGGGAGCCATGGTTGGCATGTCCAGTTGGGGACAACAAGGATACCTTGTGCTTCATCATTGATTATTTTCTTAATGACTTTGTTAAGCAAATTGAATGGTGGAGAAGCATAAAATGAAAGGCTCCAGTTCAATGCGAATGCATCAACCATGGTTGAATTTGGATGTGGCTTCCACGATACATACTTGTTGCATTTTGCATTCAAATGGCTCGCAAATAAATCGATTTCTGGTATTTGAAATACCTCACAAATAGTCTCGAAATGTTTTTGATTCACTCATATTCGGTTCCTATCTGTGAAAATCTGGATTCAATATCAGCCATAGTATTTTGTTTTGTGTTGATGTATGAGGCGAATATGAAAATGCTTTCACTCTCACAGTATTCCCAAATCTCTTGAGTTATATTATTTAATCTTTAGTACTTGATTCCACTTATTCTATTTCTGTAAGATACGGCTATGGTATTATCAATTCTAATAAGAACATGACAACCATTTTCTTATTTTGTGAATGATTTCAAAGCATGGCAGGCCGCTTTCAAATCATTTATATCGCTTCCTTTTTCTGCCAGTCACCAAAAACCCCGGGTTTTATCATTTATGAAAATTGCTCCCCAGCCTGACAGGGAGAAATCTGAGAAAGTTTCTATTTTATACCTGGCTTCTCTAATGCTCATTTTACTACTCCCGATATTCCCGAACCTACAGCGAATATCTACCTTGACAAACTCTGAAATGTGAATAATTTTGTCATGGTAACCATTTTTTGCTAATGCAAAATACTTAGCACGTTCCAACCGTTTGGTGTGTCCCCAGCCGTGTGTCCCCAGCCGTATGTCACCGCCGGGCAAGCAGCAACTAAAATCCCTATATATTTTGATAATTCTCTAATTGAACATTTTGACTACCAAGAAATTCTTTGAGCCATATTTATGATTTTTTGTTTCTTTCCCAGAGGCCAAAACATTTCCATAGTGGCAGTATTCAATTCAATTCAATTTCATTCATTGTGTCAAAGAAAATTTACATTCTTATCACAAGAGGTTTGGTTCATAGTTTTTTATTTTTCACTGAATACTTGGATAATATATATATAATATACACACATACAATCATACATACATGCCATAGTGGCAGTATTGAAGATGAATCCTAAAAAATTCATATTCTTGCTTAGGAATGAGGCTACTTTCATCCAAGTTAATTATGAACCCTAGTGAATTAAGCAGCTTTATTGTAGTTTGTGTGTTTTCAAGGTATTCTTTAAAACTTCTTGCTATGATTATAATATTCTTCCTGAGGTCACCTATTACTGGCATCATGAATTTAGTGAACATACTGGTGCTGCCAAATGGAACACACCGGAAATCATATAGTACATTTCCAAAAACAACTTTGAGTTATTTACTGTCTGATTCTCGAACTGATATTAAAAATATGCATTCTTCAAGTCTATTGTACACAAATAACAATTAGGTTGAAGTAAGTTCTTTACACTACGGCAATCTTCTTATTTGAAATTCGGGGGTCTATGAATGTATTATTTTTTTTTAAATTCAGTATGAAGAGGTTCCCATCTGGTTTTTCGCTGGCAGCTCGATAAAAACTCTCCTTCCTTATGTTGACATGCAAATATTGCTCTGATTTCAAGCAATTCTTTCATACTTTTTGCGGTCTTTTTTTGTCGTGGATTTCTATGATGTTTTGAGGGTTAACCTTCTGAATTCGTTTTGCTTCGTATGGGATTCTATATTCTTCCACCCACTCAAGTATATGGGGGTTGCTAGTGATATTTTTCCACTCATGTTTGAAATAATGCATTCTGCCCGCATATTTCACCTCTACTTCCTGTGTTCCCTCTTTTTGTAGTCCAATTGTCCTTTCCGGTCCTGTGGTGCTCCCCCTCTCTCTTCCTCCGGAATTTGATTGGTTGGCGCTTGTAGTTTAAATGAGCTGTTTTATTTGATATCCCAAGGACGGTTATCCTTGTCCCAGCTGTCTCAGGGGCTGTCTTAACGGCTGTGAAGTACCTATAGTTCGTTGTGGTTTCAGGTCTGCACTTGCCTTTTGCATTCCCTTCCTGGTCTTGACGTTTGCCGCAAGATCTTCACCAAAAAGCCATTCTTCGATTGGTCGGTCTGTCACAATTAATCTGATACTCGGGTCTAAACTCCCTAGGACAAGGTATCTCCTCTGTGACGATAATGTGTGATGTGTATCTGCCAACATATTTGTTGCATTTGCCAAGTTTAGTAGGTGGGGGTTGGTTTCATCACTTGGTGATGAAAAGAATGTGTTCATTGTCAATGCGATAGCTGAGATGGCAATGCCCATTTGTGCCTGAACCTTACACAAATAGTTGTCTTGTTTGTTTAATGCCTTGCTTATATACATCCTTGCACCCCCAAATTCATCTTTGGTGCATTTAGTAAGGGAACGTTTTGACTAATCGGATATTTATCGATGAGCTCTTTTCGACTATCTTTCTCTATTCCATTCAAGAGGACTTTTTTCCACCTTTCGGCGATTTCTGAATGCACTTCTGGTCCAGCCGGTGTAATTGATAATGGGTCTGATCCTAAGATTTCATTTGGATCCAACTGTTGTCCTAATTGTGTTGGGTCACCCAGTATAACATCCTCAATACTTTCTTGTTCGGAATATTCATCTGATGAATCATCCGATGTGGATGAGGAACCTGATTCAATTCAAAGAAAGAAAAAACTGGATAAGTTCAAATGATATTAATTTTTTACTTCACACAAAGAATGCTGACAGATTAGCCAGTCTAGAACTTTTTTCCCGTTGCGAACTTGCAGTGAAAAGTTCACTGTTTTTTTATGCATAAATTTAATGAACCTAGGTATTTCTTAACTATCTTACCGATAAGCCTCTATTTCGTTCCATCAATCAAGGCATGAAATGTTTCAGCCGATATTGAGATTGTGAGTACCTAGGGTTCCTTATTCTGAGTTCATGTGTACTTATGATTTGGCATGAAATGTATCAGCCACTAAAGAAGTTATGAACATCTAATGTAAGAGTTCCTGAGAATTTGAAAGAATTTCCTTCCTGTTTCCTTTTTCTATTTTCAATTCATGTTTTGCTTTCACAACGTCTGCACAGAATGATACGACGCACTACAATAACGAATGCAGGTGAACAATAGCCGTGTGTGGGCACGGAAGGTGCCGAAGTTGCGCGAACCTTTGAACGTCGTACAGAGTGAGCAGCGTACTGCTACTACCGGGTGTTCATAATCTGAGACGGGACTGTGGAATATAATGATTCACATTTGAACTTCAGTGATAACAAAACATCTCAATTATATTCAATGTACATGAATTTTAGAGAGTCATTTTATGGATTGAATGAGGAACCAATATTTTCTCCAAAAGAATTTGTCGAATCAATCCCTATTATCCACATTGATTGTTTCCATCAGAAAGTATATATGCAGACAGTCTCATTGAGAATAGGAATCGAAACTGATAAAGCTATTTCAGATAACACGCTAGACTTTTCAGTTATAATCCCCTGACGGAAATTGTGAAACAATTATGAAATTTATTCATTTATTCCATCTTTATTGTAACCAATCAGAATAAAACATTATCATTTAATGGATTTTATTATTTGAACAAATTCCCCTGATCACATCAGTCAGTTCTTCTCTGTACGCGTCATCATGAAGTTGTTAAGTAAAGATATACAAGGATATTCATTATATATTTTATCCCAAAGAGATTACAATGTCCAATGGGTACCAAGTGAATTTATTCAAACCTGCAGTGCCTTTTTCTGCCTTGAAAAGTCTGATGAAAAACAGTTTCGTTACGTTGAGAAATATCATAATGGAATTGAGTACAGTTCAGGGCTGTTTGATTACGAGGAATTGAATGATATTCTACTGGGCCATCTGAAAGATGTCGATTATGTGTATGTGAGAGGAAACCAAAAATTTGAATTTCTGACTGGACTATTGTCTCCATGTGCCAGACTAACAATCATAAATGTTGAAACATGATGACGACCACTACATTCAAAACGGACATCCCTTTGAGCATGAATCACAATGTGAGTGACGAACAATTTCATTGTTCACTACGTAATTGCAAAGATTTGCATACTTGGATAACAACACAATAACTATCCCATGTAAGTTAAAAATGACACAGTTCATCATCAACAATGGCAACATTGAGCTCGACGTATATCATCTTGTACAGGCTTGTCCATAATATATTTCATATCAATCAACCATATAATACCAAAGAGGTTTTCATTTGTTTCGATGACAATGGTAAGATAAATGGCAGCTGGACTTCAACTTGGACGATTATGTTACCAGTATTAGTCAACAACGGCCATCTACCTGTATTAATGACTGACCGATGTACCAAAAAACGGTAGTTTTTATAGGTACAGAATTATATTCCAAGATAATACTGTGGGAGATACGTAAAACTGGCAAAATTTGTTTTATCATGAAACAGGTGAGTCAAGAGAGTATTATTCAGATACCTATTCAATTGTATTGTATTTAATATTCAGTAGTGTGATTGTATTATTTTTGTGTCATATTTTTCATATCATTTTGAAATTTAAACGAATATATATGGAGGCAACGATCACCTTGGGTGAAAATTAAATCGCATTCCATGCACAAATCATTGTTTTTTTATACTCCTCGAATTATCAATACCAAAATAATATTTCGATGCATTATTGGATCACCCGGTATACCGCGTTTTTCATTTTTCCAGTATAGCGAAGTGATTTTGAAATTCAAGAGAATGTTTAGATGATCATCACCTCAGATGAAAATTGAATTGTATTCTGGTGTACACAAATGATTGTTTCATTCGTAATTATTATCAACATTGAAAAGGAATATTCTCAGATAAATTATGAACATACAAAAATGGATATATATTTATATAAAGCAATACATTGAGAATTCGCATTCTCTATGTGATGAGAATATTTACTCTTTTTCAGTTAATTCAATAGAAAACAACTACTTTCCTGGCTATATGCCACGACGAACATTGAATTATATCTATTGAACACACACGATAAGAGTTTGAAAATAAAATATAAACATTTCTGAAATTGAGAATTTGCATTCTCCTTCAGACAAAAATATGTATATACACACATCATTCTGAATATTCAACAGAAAACAACTACTTTCCTGGCTATTTGCCACGTCGAACATTGAATTATATCTGATGAACATTCAAAAGGGGAACATGAAAAATAAAGAATAAAATCCTCCGAAATTGAGGATTGACATTCTTCTTCAAATCGGATGAATAATATGATGAATAATGATCTAGAAATATGACTTACCAATATATTCAGCATTGAAATGAAAATTGGAATGTCTAGGAGAAGTATACTGGCATGAACTCTGATCTTAATGAGCTTAAAAACTTCCAGAAATAATCATTCATATCAGTGATATGGGAAATATTATCTCTTACACACAGGTTATAAGACTTTATTGCAATGAACCCATTTCGGATCTCTGAATCCTCATCAGTAACCATGATGTCCACTTATTCTTACAGCCATTCTTCATGATATACACAATTTTCATCTCTATATAATACAACTAAAATCGAGTAAAACTATAACGAAATGACATCTGAGAAATTTGTTGACATTCTATTCCTGTCATTTGGACGTTTTTGCTTTTGGGTGTATGATAAATTAACATTCATCATACAGGGCGTGGAAATGAATTCTGAATTGAGACTCTATCACGAATCTGCGATTAGAGGTCTATAAAAATCACAAGTTTCCATCGTTCAAGTTTGAACCCCCTGATTGGGTATGAAAGTGTTGAAAAGGAATATTCTCAGATAAATTATGAACATACAAAAATGGATATATATTTATATAAAGCAATACATTGAGAATTCGCATTCTCTATGTGATGAGAATATTTACTCTTTTTCAGTTAATTCAATAGAAAACAACTACTTTCCTGGCTATATGCCACGACGAACATTGAATTATATCTATTGAACACACACGATAAGAGTTTGAAAATAAAATATAAACATTTCTGAAATTGAGAATTTGCATTCTCCTTCAGACAAAAATATGTATATACACACATCATTCTGAATATTCAACAGAAAACAACTACTTTCCTGGCTATTTGCCACGTCGAACATTGAATTATATCTGATGAACATTCAAAAGGGGAACATGAAAAATAAAGAATAAAATCCTCCGAAATTGAGGATTGATATTCTTCTTCAAATCGGATGAATAATATGATGAATAATGATCTAGAAATATGACTTACCAATATATTCAGCATTGAAATGAAAATTGGAATGTCTAGGAGAAGTATACTGGCATGAACTCTGATCTTGATGAGCTTAAAAACTTCCAGAAATAATCATTCATATCAGTGATATGGGAAATATTATCTCTCACACACAGGTTATAAGACTTTATTGCAATGAACCCATTTCGGATCTCTGAATCCTCATCAGTAACCATGATGTCCACTTATTCTTACAGCCATTTTTCATGATATACACAATTTTCATCTCTATATAATACAACTAAAATCGAGTAAAACTATAACGAAATGACATCTGAGAAATTTGTTGACATTCTATTCCTGTCATTTGGACGTTTTTGCTTTTGGGTGTATGATAAATTGACATTCATCATACAGGGCGTGGAAATGAATTCTGAATTGAGACTCTATCACGAATCTGCGATTAGAGGTTTATAAAAATCACAAGTTTCCTGCAGGAAAGTAGTTGTTTTCTATTGAATTAACTGAAAAAGAGTAAATATTCTCATCACATAGAGAATGCGAATTCTCAATGTATTGCTTTATATAAATATATATCCATTTTTGTATGTTCATAATTTATCTGAGAATATTCCTTTTCAACACTTTCATACCCAATCAGGGGGTTCAAACTTGAACGATGGAAACTTGTGATTTTTATAGACCTCTAATCGCAGATTCGTGATAGAGTCTCAATTCAGAATTCATTTCCACGCCCTGTATGATGAATGTCAATTTATCATACACCCAAAAGCAAAAACGTCCAAATGACAGGAATAGAATGTCAACAAATTTCTCAGATGTCATTTCGTTATAGTTTTACTCGATTTTAGTTGTATTATATAGAGATGAAAATTGTGTATATCATGAAGAATGGCTGTAAGAATAAGTGGACATCATGGTTACTGATGAGGATTCAGAGATCCGAAATGGGTTCATTGCAATAAAGTCTTATAACCTGTGTGTGAGAGATAATATTTCCCATATCACTGATATGAATGATTATTTCTGGAAGTTTTTAAGCTCATCAAGATCAGAGTTCATGCCAGTATACTTCTCCTAGACATTCCAATTTTCATTTCAATGCTGAATATATTGGTAAGTCATATTTCTAGATCATTATTCATCATATTATTCATCCGATTTGAAGAAGAATGTCAATCCTCAATTTCGGAGGATTTTATTCTTTATTTTTCATGTTCCCCTTTTGAATGTTCATCAGATATAATTCAATGTTCGACGTGGCAAATAGCCAGGAAAGTAGTTGTTTTCTGTTGAATATTCAGAATGATGTGTGTATATACATATTTTTGTCTGAAGGAGAATGCAAATTCTCAATTTCAGAAATGTTTATATTTTATTTTCAAACTCTTATCGTGTGTGTTCAATAGATATAATTCAATGTTCGTCGTGGCATATAGCCAGGAAAGTAGTTGTTTTCTATTGAATTAACTGAAAAAGAGTAAATATTCTCATCACATAGAGAATGCGAATTCTCAATGTATTGCTTTATATAAATATATATCCATTTTTGTATGTTCATAATTTATCTGAGAATATTCCTTTTCAACACTTTCATACCCAATCAGGGGGTTCAAACTTGAACGATGGAAACTTGTGATTTTTATAGACCTCTAATCGCAGATTCGTGATAGAGTCTCAATTCAGAATTCATTTCCACGCCCTGTATGATGAATGTCAATTTATCATACACCCAAAAGCATTATCAACATTCATCAAATTCATCATTGAAGCACCAAATTTCATCAACCTATTTACTTCACATGTGCTTATTGCATTAATTTATTTTCAATTGACTCCAATGTGTTGTATATTTTCCATTCCGTTGACTATCAATATTAGTTGTCTACCCGTATAATTTATCAAACAGTCTCTATTCACATATTTCTATTATCGTATACAGACCATTCGTAAAGAACGCGATCAACGGTTGGGAACAGTAATTTTTGGGATGCTTTCCAAATCAATGTCACTGTAATTGTTCTTTTGAACAATATAACAGAGGAATCATTTGATCGGTTTTTTGATTCCCGAATACTGGTTAGACATTATACTTATTCTTCCTTTCTTCATTCCATGCAACCCACAGAAATCCGCTTCACAGACAAATATGTCGTGGCCATCTACATTGAGCTACAAAGCAAGATACTTTAGAGACATAGTGAAATAATATACATATTATAATATACCTTATTTATTAAGACGATCTCAACAACTTTCCACGGGTACCTGCTTCATCAGCAATATTTCTCACGCGACGTCTGGAAATGAAAAATGGTTAAATGATGCATAGATGAGAAACAAGATCTAACATACCTTTGAACTGCAACTCTTGAGATGAGGCCATATAAATAGGCATCTTGAATACTTTTGGCTTTCAGTTTATCAAAATCTTGAAGTATTTTTTCTTTTGACCCAGGGAGAAATTTATCAGTACATCCTTTCGCGCAGTTACAACTATTGCTACTACGTGCTGGAATCACTATGTTTCGTGTATTCACATACTCTATCCCATGGTTTCGATGAAATTTCCCTTTATTTTGCTTCCAGGTTTTTCTCTTCTCATCCTTTTTTTTTTTGCTTCAATCTGTTCTTTATCATTCGCAGAAGACTCACCACCATCACTCGCAATATAATCGGGATCTTGAAAACTATCATCCGAATTTATTTCGTCCATTTCTTGAGGAAACCTCCAGCACAGTGTTGTATTCCACCGTTGACGTTTCACAAAACACTGAACCCGTTGAGTATGATAACTGGATAAATGTGGTTGTTATCCTCTTCTCATGGCAACGGCATTGCAACGGTCAGTCCAGATTTAAAAGCGGATAACTCCTCCTGCCATCTCCTGGCGAATTGGGCAAGGTTATATGTTTCCTTTTCCCCAACGATAGAGCGATTTTTTATTAAAGAAAATCGGACAAAAAGTGATTTTTACCATTTCTCATGTCTCCAATTATCAACATTCATCAAATTCATCATTGGGTCACCAAATTTCATCAACCTATTTACTTCACATGTGCGTATTGCATTAATTTATTTTTAATCGACTCCAATGTATTGTATATTTTCCATTCCGTTGACTATCAATATCAGTTGTCTACCCGTATAATTTATCAAACAGTCTCTATTCACATATTCCTATTATCGTATACAGACCATTCGTAAAGAACGCGATCAACGGTTGGGAACAGTAATTTTCGGGATGCTTTCCAAATCAATGTCACTGTAATTGTTCTTTTGAACAATATAACAGAGGAATCATTTGATCTGTTTTTCGATTCCCGAATAATGGTTAGACATAATATGAGTCAGGGACCAGTTTTTCGACAGTATAAAAGTGCGATCTGGAAAAGATAATTGAACAAATCTTTCGTGAGTGCATAGAAATTGTTCCGAAATATACGGTATGTGTCTCAATGAATGTGCAACGAGATTGCAGTGAATAGAATTCGTTCCCAAAATTTACAGAATGTGTCAGGATGATCAGACTCTAGGTGAGTGTTTCACAAAAAAAAATTTTCAAAAACATGATTGTTAGCATTTAATTTGTGGTATATTTGTTGAACCTATCAGAGTTAATCCAGTGATTCCAGTGGCATACCTACTCCTTTTTTGTATCGTTTCCTTCGTTGGAAACAAATGGTAATTGGGTGAAAACATTTATAGTTTCTGAAATCCCATGAGTCGAATACACTCCTATAGTATTTGGCAAGTCTTCCTGAATCACCCTGTATCCGAAATAAGCACTGATATTATATTCTGAAAAGAACTCACCGATAATTCCGAGCTATTTCATGCCACAGTATACTTTTTTAGTTTTTCAGTTCAAGATAGGTCTTAGTATTTACTGGATCTGGCTTGAAATGGTCCACTAAAATTTTAAATGGTTCTGGGCCTACCCTAGATGGAAGCAGATTCCGCCTTTATTCATCGGTGTCTGCTGTTAACAACCCATGTATAAGTAGGTTCATCTCAAACCTCTGAGCATAATATTCCCACTCCTCTTTGGTAGAGTCAAACCTCTCAAAACAAAAGTCTTTGGCGTAATCGTTCGTAGTCATCTTGCACACACACTAAAAACGTATGTTCACGGTGGTGAGGTGAACTTCGCACGAAACTAATTGTTTAAGTTTCTCAACTCCAGTTTGCTGTTTGGAAGTGTTTTTAAATTGTTTTTTATCTTCCAATCTCCGTCTGGTATTGTTTACCACCACTTTGTTGTCAGGATTCGCGCCGTTCGCGGAATTTTTTTGAAAACTTCACGCACAATGAATCATCCCATCCTCGTCGCCAAAATGGTTTTCTTCAGGGAACAAATGTTAGGAACTAATACCACAGTTTAGTTGCCATGTCTATTTCTTACTAATTTTTTTTTTGATAATTTCCCGAGCTACGTGCTCATCTGAGGGATCAATTTTCCTTATAATTTGTTCAGTCAAGCGCGATTTAGGAATGTTAAAAATGAATATTTCATGTAATGCTAGAACATTTTCTGGACTTTTCCGTAAATAGCGGGAACATCTTATATTTCTGTTGCTGTCTAAAATATCTTTTTTCAAGTGACCAAAAAAGTTCTCGATCTAGGTGTTACTTACGTGACGATCGGTATTTATCCTTCTCAAAATCATTCCAGCCCAAATAGAACAAAATGGCATACTTTGAATTGACTCGGCCGTTACTCGATGGAAATCCATGGCAAATGTAAAAACTTCACAAACGATAAGATTTCCACAAAATTCTCAAACACACGACATGTTTCGCTAACACAGTAGCTTCGTCAGGTGATATACAGATATACACAAAATCTTATCGTTTGTGAAGGTATTACAAAATGGCATATATTTGTACAAAATCATATTGAAAAATTTATAACTGTTATATTCACTAGTAACTATTATTTTAGACGAAGTGAGTTTATGGGTGGCATCAATGTTATCGAATAATGTCTGGGAATGCATATAAAATTTACTCGATTCGTGTAAGCCTTCTGATTTCTCCTCCTTCTTTAAGTCATCATCAACTGTTTCGGGGTCTGTTTCTTGTATTTTTGTAATGCTTTCCAAATCATGTTTCTTGAATTGAATACCGGACTCAATAAGAGTATAGCAATGCTTTGAAACCAATCGTCAATTTCGCACAGTTTTTTCATATTTTCGGCACATGCCATCACGTCTTTATAAAAACCACGTACATTATTATCCGAAAAGCACGCATTAACATTCCTACTGAAATTCTTGATAAGATGGGCGCACCATAAATGAGCTGTAATGAGTTCCTTCGCAAGATCTGTTTTCTCAGACGCGACATTGAAAGTTAATTCTAAATATTCCAATTACTGCATTCTATCACATGTTTTCACGTTGGTCATTTATTATGTTTCTCACATAAGGTTCTAAAATCATGCAAAATTTTGATAATTATTTTCGTATCATAGGTGCCTGAAACCATTTCGAAAATCGGGAAAATTCGACCTGTCGTGATTGGCAAACTGCACAGTATACAAATACTCTTTTGGTAGTCTTGGTTGGCTTTCTGACTATACTGCCGGTTGCGTCAAAATATATTATTGGTAAACTGCTGCCTGTACTGCTTTTATCGAGAACTTGCAATTGTTCCTTGGTATAAACTTAACATTGAAGAGCATTGCGACTACTTTCAAATATTCATCATGGTCTTCTCGCATTTTGTATAGATCCAACATATCATTTGTATCTCTATCCCTTTGAGATTCCGTCTCCGCTTTGATTTTTCGGACAACACAATCTGATTTGATACCTTGCAAATCACCAGGTCTCAAAATTTCTTCTCTTGCAACCAAAATTGATTTCCTTTTGTACTCTACTTACTTCTTACAGTTATAATTATTATTTCAACATATCGCCGGAATTTTGATGGTGCCGTTTTTCAAATATTTTGAATACTTCATGATAATGGTGCAAACATTATTGACAAACTTAACAGAATTAGTAGGAAAATAGGAAGGATCAAATTAACTCACCAACCGATTATTATAGACTAGGTGACACCAAACACCATTTTCAATACGGAAAGTACCTTCTAGAATACTATGTAGTACAGTGCTTGTATGAGAGAGATGGAAAATTGTAAATATGACGAGAATCAACTGGAATCACAACGCTGTCACTTTTTCCTGATAAATCAGTAAAATATTTTGGTATATCAAAAGTCTCAGGCATTATCTCGTGTGTTTCGTTGGTTTTTGTTGCAACGTAAATAATTGAATCATCAGAAACGATGCATTCATTTTCCAATTGACATGCAGCTGTCAAAGGAAGCGGCTGTGAAAAAATTCATTTTTCCGATTGTACTCATTTCAAAGCGTGCTCTTTTAGGAGGAATTGAATCGGTGTAAACAGGTGTCGATGACACCGCGTCACAGTCATCTGTCGCGTCGTTTTGGTTAATTGTCGAAATATCCATAGAGTTGTCAATCTCTTTATATTCCATACTTGGACTGGTAATCTGAATTGATTCATTGTGACCACCGCTATTTTTGAGACATTAAAAGTTAATTCTAAATATTCCAATAACTGCATTCTATCACATGTTTTCACGATTGCGTGAATATTTGCGAAACAAAAATCTGTTACTATCGATCTGAACGTTGGTCATTTATTATGTTCCTCACAAAAGGTTCTAAAATCATGCAAAATTTTGATAATTGTTTTCGTATCATAGGGGCCAGAAACCATTTCGAAAATCGGGAAAATTCGACCTGTGGTGATTGGCAAAACTGCACAGTATACAAATACTCTTTTGGTAGTCTTGGTTGGTTTTCTGACTATACTGCCGGTTGCGTCAAAATATATTATTGGTAAACTACTGCCTGTACTGCTTTTATCGAGAACTTGCAATTGTTCCTTGCTATGGACTTAACATTGAAGGGCATTGCAACTTCTTTCAAATATTCATCATGGTCTTCTCGCATTTTGTATAGATCCAACATATCATTTGTATCTCTATCCCATTGAGATTCCTTCTCCGCTTTGATTTTTCGGACAACACAATCTGATTTGATACCTCGCAAATCACCAGACCTCAAAATTTCTTTTCTTGTAACCAAAATTGATTTTCTTTTGTACTCTGGCGGCTTCTTATGTAACAATTCACTTTCGACTAGAGCACGTTCAATACGCTTTACGCAAGATGTAATTTTATTCGGGTAGCAATAATTTATAGAATTTGAAGAAACATCAACATGTTGATCTTTCACTACTATTATAATCATTATTCTTATATATCACCGCAATTTTGATGGTGCTGTTTTTCAAATATTTTGAATACTTCATGATAATGGTGCAAACATTATTGACAAACTTAACAGAATTAGTACGAAAATAGAAAGGATAAAATTTACTCACCAACCGATTATTATTGACTAAGTGCCACCAAACATCATTTTCAATCCGAAATGTACCGTCTAGAATACTAGTACAGTGCTTGTATGAGAGAGATGGAAAATTGTAAATATGACGAGAATTAACTGGAATCACAACTCTGTCACTTTTTCCTGATAAATCAGTAAAACATTTTGGTATATCAAAAGTCTCAGGCATTATCTCGTGTGTTTCGTTGGTTTTTGTTGCAACGGAAATGATAGAATCATCAGAAACGATGCATCTATTTTCCAATTCACATGCAGCTGTCAAAGGAAGCGGCTGTGAAAAAATTCATTTTTCCGATTGTACTCATTTCGGTGTAAACAGGTGTCGATGACACCGCGTCACAGTCATCTGTTGCGTCGTTTTGGTTAATTGTCGAAATATCCATAGAGTTGTCAATCTCTTTATATTCAATACTTCGACTGGTAACCTGAATTGATTCATTGTGACCACCGCTATTTTTGAGACATTTGAAGTTAATTCCAAGTATTCCAATAACTGCAATCTATTTCATGCTTTCACTATTGCGTGAATATTTGCGAAACAAAAATCTGTTACTATCGATCTGAACGTTGGCCATTTATTATGTTCCCCACAAAAGGTTCTGAAAGCATGCAAAATTTTGAAAATTGTTTTCGTATCATGAGTGCCAGAAACCATTTCGAAAATCGGGAAAATTCGACCTGTAGTAATTGGCAAAACTGCACAGTATGCAAATTCTCTTTTGGTAGTGTTAGTTGGCTTTCTGACTGTACTGCCGGTTGCGTCAAAATATATTATTGGTAAACCACTGCCTGTACTGCTTTCATCGAGAACTTGCAATTGTTCTTTGCTATAAACTTCAACATTGAAGGGCATTGCAACTTCTTTCAAATATTCATTATGGTCTTCTCGCATTTTGTATAGATCCAACATATCATTTGTATTTCTATCCCCCAGTGAGATTCGGTCTCCGCTTTAATTTTTCGAACAACACAATCTGATTTGATACCTTGCAAATCACCAGGTCTCAAAATTTCTTTTCTTGCAACCAAAATTGATTTCCTTTTGTACTCTTCTTACTTCTTACAGTTATGATTATAATTTCATCATATCTCCGGAATTTGGATGGTGCCGTTTATCAAATATTTTGAATACTTCATGATAATGGTGCAAACATTATTGACAAACTTAACAGAATTAGTACGAAAATAGGAAGGATAAAGTTAACTCAACATTACATTATTACAGACTAGGTGACACCAAACATCATATTCAATCCGAAATTTACCTTCTAGAATACTAGTACAGTGCTTGTATGAGAGAGATGGAAAATTGTTAATATGACGAGAATTAACTGGAATCACAACGCTGTCACTTCCTCCTGATAAATCAGTGAAACATTTTGGTATATCAAAAGTCTCAGGCATTATCTCGTGTGTTTCGTTGGTTATTGTTGCAACGGGAATGATGATGATTTTTCAATTGACATGCAGCTGTCAAAGGAAGCGGCTGTGAAAAAATGCATTTTTCCGATTGTACTAATTTGGAAGCGTCCTCCTTTAGGAGGAATTAAATCGGTGTAAACAGGTGTCGATGACACCGCGTCACAATAATCTGTCGCAACGTTTTGGTTAATTGTCAAAATATCCATAGAGTTGTCAATCTCTTTATATTCAATACTTGGACTGGTAACCTGGATTGATTCATTGTGACCACCGCTATTTTTGAGATATTTCTTATAATAATAATGTACCCTCCTCCTGTTTTCAATATTACATTCTTCAATTTCAATACTCTGACAAATATCTGCACATCCGGAATCTGGCCTATAGAATCTTAGTTCATCAGATTGCAGATAGATTTTATTGAAATCTTCGAAACCCTATGTTTGAAATATTTTTTTTCAATCGCGCAAAATTCTCCTCGTGCTTTCGTGCGCGCGAGACCGAGTAAAATATGTTCAAAATCGGATTTATTCCTATGAATTAGTTAGTGTACATGACTTGGAAATTTTGAACCTTCCATTCGTATATTTTGAGTGACATGAACAAATATCGGATGATCCGGTTTCAAAGTTATGATTGATTGAAAAGTTAAATTAGCGTCGAAATCTATGATAATATTTGCTATCCTCTTCAAGGATGGAAGATTCTTGTTGACATCAACCATGATCAAAACTTTCATGAAAATTCAATACGTGAATGAGTCAATGGAAATAATATCAATTAATGAAAAATCACTAGTATTTCACCTAAATATTGAGGCGATGAATCGTAAAAACGACAATCTGCCAAAATGATAATGCTCACCCTAATTTTTTTTTGTCGAGGTGGTTTAAATCCTTTATGGACACCATATGGGTCCAGTCCCCCATATGATAGTGTGGGACTCCCCTGACTAGCCAGGGTTACCCACTAAAAACTCCACCCTTAGGCCTATGGTGGCCCATTGTATCTTACCTAGTAGTTCTTTATTGTGCCCACTCCATTATCTCTGTACCTTGAACAATCCTTCACTAGATGTGAGTAAAATACTTCTGGTTCGCCAACTGGTTGCCCAAAAATCTTCTGTCTTCTGCGGTCCAGTGCCTCACATCGGCACAGTATATGTGCTACTGTTTCTAGTTCCTTGCCACATAATCTGTAGCTTGGGTCGCCATTGTACAGTCCTTTTCTGGAGAGATGCTCCTTTACTTTCGCATGGCCAGTCATGAGTCCCGTAACAGTTTTTATCTGTGCTCTGTTCAAGTTGAGCAGGTCTACAGTTCGTTCCTTAATGTATTGTTTCCCATGTCTGTTTCTTGGGATGTTTTCCCAGTAGCTCTTGTGTTTTGCCTGAATCCAGTCTTTAACTGACACTCGTGCTGTACGTTCTAGTACTCCAAGAGTCTGTCCTGGATCTGGCTCGTTGTCCGACCCTCTTCTTGCAAGTTCGACAGCCTTCTCATTGCCAGCGATCCCCTGATGACCTGGAACCCAGATTAGCTTGACGCAGTTTCGGTATGTCAGAGTTTTTAGTTCCCTCTTGCAATCCCATACCAGTCAAGATGTCACTTCCTGGCTTTCTAGTGCCGCTTGACTGTCTGACATAATACGGATCTGCTCGGTTTCTACAGCACTCCTGTTATTTTCTTCCGCACATTGGAGAATGGCGTACACCTCTGCTTGGAAAACTGAGGCATACTTCCCCAATGAGTAGCTGAGGCTAGTCGCCGGATGTTTGGAGTATACTCCTGCTCCTGACCCATTCGCAGTCTTGGACCCGTCTGTATACCAGATCTTTCCCTGCAGTATGGTGCTGAGTTCTCCGTCATTCCATTCAGATTCTGACTGAAGTGTCAAATATATATCGTTCGAAATGTGATCTGTTCTCATATTAAGTATGTCCTGTTCCTATGTTAACATTGCCCAGTGTATTTTACAGTCTTGAGGCACCAAGTCTCGCCTCTCCCTGTACCATCAAGTGGAGGAGAGGCAGATCCAGTAGTGTTTCCATGGCTGCGGTTGGCTTTGACTTCATAGCCCCCGTCATTCCTAGACATGCAAGTCTTTGTATCTTGCTCAGTCTTGTTATGGCTCCTCTTTTTAGTGTCTTCTGCCACCATACCAGAGAGGCATGTTATAGAAGGCATCATCTCCCTGTTATACAACCAGTACAGCATGATTGGTCCCAGTCCCCATTTCTTCCCACAAGAGCGTCTAGCCATCATCAGTGACGTTACCGCTTTCTTGGTTGTCTTTTCCAGTTGTTGATTCCAAGTCAATTTCGGATCTAATATCACCCCGAGGTATTCGACCTCTTCTTTCAACTGGATTGTTTCGCCTCGGAGTTTAAGAGGACCTAATCCCTCTAGTTTATGTCTTCGTGTGAATGCTATCATGGTGGCCTTGTGAGGACTGATATTCAGCCCTTCTTGATCCGTCCATTCCGTTACCAGTTCCAGAGCCTCTGTCATACGATCTCTGACTGTGGTATTGTACTTTCCTCTTGCCAAGACTACTATGTCGTCTGCGTATCCAAGGACTCTATGTCCACTGTCATTGAGTACCCTCAGTAGTCCGTCCATAACCAGATTCCACAGAAGTGGGGAGAGTACTCCTTCCTGCGGCATCCTCTGGTCGCCCTGTCCTCTACGGTCTCTCCCATCACAGTGGTGTAAATCGTTCTGTTTCTTAGCATTGAGTCTATCCAGGCCACACAGGGTTCCTCGATTCCTCTCTGTCTGAGAGTTCTTATCATAGAGTTTATTGAGGTATTATCAAAGGCTCCTTCTATGTCTAAGAAGGCTGCTGAGTTGAGTTGGGTTGAGTTGAGTGAGCATCGGGGGGACTTGTCGAAGTCCAGACAGCTAGACCGCTAGTGTGGGTCCATTGTGTCGCCCCGTGAGTATGGCATCCTTCAGAAGAGTCCCGCAGCTGTGCCGAAGGCTAGGATGTCGGTAGCCGGGATGTTTGGCGCTTCTTCCGCTGGAAGAGTCGTTTGTCCGAAACTCCGCCATCTGAGCTGTGTTAGCGCAGGACATTCACATATTATGTGGATGGAAGTTTCGTCGTTTTCGAGACATAAACGGCACGTTGGGTCATCGGAGATGCCCAGAATGTTAAGATGTCTGTTAAGGCGGCAGTGTCCAGTTAGTAAACCAGTGACAACTCTGCATTGGCTTTTCCGCATATTCAGGAGGGATTGGGTGAGACGTATCGAAGGCCTATCAATGAAGGTCTTCGTCTGCCTCATACTCCTGGATTCAGTCCATTCTCTGTCAGAAGTTCTTCAAGTTTTCGCAGTCCTCTGCAGAGAGAAATGCTCACGATGGGCTCTGGGCCCACAGGACGGGCTGAAGAACCTTGCCTTATTGCTAAAGCATCGGCTCTTTCGTTGCCATCTATCCCACTATGTCCCGGAATGGATAAAATTGATTAATAGGCATGATTCAACTGAAACGAAAGTCAATTATGCTGGAGATTGCAGAAAACATTTCCTTTTTTAACATTAGATACTGATCAGGGTGAAACCAGTCACGAGTTCCAGCCACGATTCGCCTAATATTCCAGGCGCGCGCCATACCACCAATGGTCGATCATTATTAATTTATATTCATGGCTGGCCATGAAATTACTAAAACCTCCTACATATGTCCGTGGATGAAACTATTTTCCATCAATTCATTCCTGTTAGGGTTCTTAATAATATGTATATCTCACAATAATTTATCGGAAAAGAATCAACACAGCCCACACAGAATCAGAGCCCCTTCTTTCAGAATTTCGAAAAACAATCATAACTTTTTCAAAATACACGTGGATGGGAGTTGTTTTCTATGAATGTGTTCCTCTAATGGTACTTGATGATGTGTATATCTCACAATAATTTGTCGGGCAAGAATTAACCCCACAGGCCCCCCATTTTCGAATTTCGAAAAAAATCATCAATTTATATTCATGGCTGGCCATGAAATTACTGAAACCTCCAAAATATGCCCGTGAATGAAACTATATTCCATCAGAATGTCGAAAAAAAAAAAACATAACTTTTTCAAAATACACGTGGATTTGAGTTTTTTTCTCGTAAACGTGTTCCTCTCATGGTACTTGTTTTTGTGTGTATATCTCACAATATTTTGTCGTGCAAGAATTAACCTACTCTTATTATATATCTCCGTAGATGATTTTGCACTTTTCAAAAACTGTTTGAAGGTTTGGTGAGTCATTCAGCAAAATAACTGATCATTTGAAACTTATATATCATGATTTCAATAAGATAATATTTGTACGAGCAGATATCATTTACATAAATGTAAGAGTGCTTGGATGATTTCAAGAAGTGAGATTGCAATCCCAGTGTAATTTTTATTTCTGTGAATTTCTTACATATAATAATAATAATAATAATAAGTTCTTTATTTTCTCAAATTAGTTTGCACACCAACAGCGTGGTAATACAAATAAAAAAGAGTAAAACGTCAGTAAAAAAATTCAAAAATATACATTCATGTAGCATTAAGAATTAAAAATATATAGATAAAATGACAAATATAAATAAATAAAACTGGATATAAATATAGAAACATCACATATACATCACATATTACAAATCACAAAAATGTATAAATAAAATCAATTGTACATGTATATAAACATACATACGTCACATTCAAATGGCAAATCATGACAGGAACTCCTCTACAGTATAGCAATTTTTTGACAATAGTAGTTCTTTAACTTTTTTCTTAAAAATGTATACATTTCCTGAAACTTTAATGTCATCAGGAAGTTTGTTGTATAGTTTGCATCCCATGTATTCTAAACTCTTTTGATAGAATACAGTGCGATGTTGACTGGGGAGAATTAAGTAGGCACTACGTGTTTCATAATTGTGTGCTGATCTATTAGCAGCCAGTTTGTTTTTATTGCGGTATACATATGTGCAACCCTCAAGGATGTATATTCCTGCAACTGTAAGTATCTTCATATTCTGAAACGATTCCCTACAAGAATCCCTAAATCCCAACTTCGCAATGATCCTTACAGCATACTTCTGGATGATGAACACTCGTCCTGCAAAGGAACTTGTGCCCCAGTTTAATATACCATACCTGAGATGGGAGTTGAAATTAGCATAATATAGGGTTAACAGGATTTTTTTGCTACAATAATTTGAGAGATACCTGAGAGAATAGCAGACTTTTCTTAATTTTTTACATAAATTATCGACTTGTGACATCCACTGCAATTTGTTATCGAAGACGACACCTAACATTTTTGTAGTTGTTACTGAATTCAATTCCAAGTCAGTACTCTCAAACAGTTTCACCTCATTTTGTTGTCCTTTTATCATGAACTGTAACATATTGGTTTTTGTTTTATTCATTTGCAAATTATTTTTCTCAGACCAAGTGATTACTTTTTTGAATGTGCTTTCAGCTGTATTTTTCAGAGAGGTTTTGTAAAGTGAGTATTGAATTTTTCAGCCAGAGTTTCACCCTTATATTGAATATAGTTTTCAACTAAAATCAGTTCATGTTCATTGGGACGTTTTTTTTGTAGGTCATTAATAATTTTCCAGGTTGTTTTAGACTTGTTGTTAGAATGAGTGACCAATTCATCATAGTATTTTCTAGTCACAGAACGTAACTCTTCCCTATATTCTCTGTTTACTGTTCTACATATTTCAGTATAGTTGCTGTCATTTTTTGATAGCATATTGAAAAGTGACACTCTATTTTTCATGTACTCTAGTTCAGGAGACATAGTTATTTTGGGTTTGGATTTCTTTCTTGGTGGCCCTACAGACACCTTTCTTGATGGAAAGGACATCTCAAAGTAGTATGTAAGAAGCTGAGTGAAAAGCTCATATGCCAAGTTGGGACACTCCTGCGCAAAAACCTCTACCCAGTCTTCTTGCTGTAGATAGGTGCGGAATCTCATTAAGTTCTCATCGCAAAAATCCCTACGATAGTAAAATTGCTTATTTTTCCAGTTGCTGGGTTCATTGTGCAAGTCGGAAGCAATTCTCAAGAACTGTGAATAATGATCAGATAAGTTCAGGTCAACTATTGCTACACTGTAGATGTAATTTGACTTAATAAAAAAATTGTCGATACATGTCATAGAGTTTGCCTTCACCCTCGTTGGTGTTCTTAAACTGATAGCAATTTCGTAAGAAGATAGCAAGTCTTCCAATAATGTTAAATTGGTACTATGAACCAAGAAATTAATATTGAAATCTCCGCCAACGATAAGCGTTGTCGTTTCATCATCTATGTTAGATAGAATACCGCTAAATAGCAGAAGAAATTCGTTAAAATCACCGTCTGGTGGTCTATATATAACAATACAAATTATGCGTTTAGTGATCAACTTTATACCACAGACTTCTAAAATACCTTCTTTACAAAAGTTGGCTAGGTTCAACTCACAAGTATTTTCTACAAAACTGTCATTTTTATAGATAGCTACCCCACCATGTATCTTGGTGGTCCTAGAGTAGGAGGCGCAAAGATCATAGTTTTTCAACTTGAAAATTTCCAGCTGGTCTGCGTTTAGCCAATGTTCCGAGATGAGGAGGAAATCGCAGGTTTTTTCCTCCTTCAATACTTCATCAATAAGTACAATTTTATTACTGATACATTGAATATTTTGGTGAATAAAGGATATAAATCTATTTTCAGTATTTGTTAAAAGAGGTTGTATAAGGGTTCTATATTCATGTTGTATTCGGTCATTATTGTCACTACAAAAGTTATGAGTATTTGAATTTATTATATCGATTTTATGAGTGTTTTCATTCATTTCTATATCGATTACATGGGATATTTCATGAATATTCATCCCCCTATTCCGATGATCGATACCTCGCCTAAAAAAGAATTTGCTGCAGCAGCAGAAGAAGATATTGGTTCTGTGGCTATTAATTCAGTAATTTCAACAGTTCTTAGGACAATATTTTGCCGATAATGCAATTTGTCTTCAAACGATTTCTTTAGCTTTTCCATAAGTTCGAATTTGCTACCTAATTGTTTTCTGTCAGCATAAAAAAGTATGGAGCAATTTCTAGTAGCTCGCTTGAATTTGTTTATTCGATTAAAAATTAGCCTGTTGATATTTTTGTCATAATAACTGTTGCATTCTGAGACAATAATGAGATTTGTAGACCTCCCAAGACTCAGAATATTCTTCAGAAACAAGTGCAAAGTTTTACTATTACTTATGTTTTTTGTATTGAACATTAATATGATTGTGTCTGCATGTCCATAATTGAGTGTTTCACAAAATAAATTATCAGTTAAATTACAAAGTTCAATATCATTCTCTATTCTTGCATCTATAGTATATTTAGATATGTCCAAAATTCTTGTAATAGCTTTGGGAAACCCTGTTGCATACTGGTCTCCACAAATAAAGATTTTTCTGGGTGGGGTAGAAGAATTTCGCTCGCAGTAATCCCCTTCTTTATGACAGTTCTCTTCGTCAAGTATAGATTGTGAAGGAATACATTCATTTACCTTCTGGTTAACTGAAGCCGACAAGGCTTTGTTATTTTCACAAATTCTCAAATCAGTACGCAGTTCTGCCTCAGTAATTTCACTTTGAAGACTTATTTCCTGATGTTGAACTATTTCTTCCAGAAACCCACCGCAAAGATTATCTGCAATTCCTTTCTTTCTGGTAGATTTATTTTTCTTACACTTTTTCTTACGATTTTCGTAATTGTCACGTATATGTTCGTTTGTATTATTTTCAGACTCATCATTCGACATGTTCAAATGCCCCATCACATTTGCACCTGCCTGCTTATAATGTTTTTTCTTGCTCTTTTTAATTTTCGTAGAAAATAATTCTTCCATGTCTACGCTGCTGGATGTAGAAGTGGGATTCTCCGTCATCGTAGCCTGGTGATTCATAAAATTGATAAATTCTGTTTGTGTATCCATACTATTCACTGCAACTACTTTTTCAACAAGTTTTTTGTTCAGCTCGCTTATCTGAAGCTCCATTTCTTCAACAAGTTTCTTCTGTGATTCTAATAATGTATACATTTCGGATTCAGATTCAATCGCTTGTTGTATTACAATTTGGCTTTCATCTTTGAGTTTTTGGATGAATTTGTCTTTTATTGCTCCATCCTCCACAAGGTCACTTATTGTTTTCTCTAATAAGCTCGTTTCTTCGTCACGTTCTTGGCCGTCTATGAAGGTGTCTTCATGACAACAAATGATTTTATTATCTTTCACAAACCTCACTTTATTCTTGTACTTTTGCTGAATGCAGCTTTTATGAAATACACTAGAACATTTTGTACATACATAATGTACAAAGGGTTTGAGTTTACAGCACTTGTAATTATCCATTTTCGGGAGCGTATTAAAGCGTACACGACCACCGACCACGACCGCTCGCACCGAATTTCAATATCATAAGTGTTCAATATGAAGCGACGAGGACGCCCTTCTCAAATCAATGTAAAGCATTTGGCAGAATATTTCGACAATAATTATTCTGGAAATATTTTCAATCAAATTAAACATCTCACAGCAGATTCCGATGAAATTGAGAAAGCTGCTATGTATCTCTATGCTAGAAATGATGAAATTTGTAGTTATAAAATTGTTCAGACCATTAGGAAGAACGCCGGTGGTTTCATCAATCATCTTCAATTCAAAATTAATATAATTCAGAACGTAATAGTTCAAGAAGGTAATTCATTAATCACTTAAAACTCTAGAATCTAAACTCGTCTGAAATCTCAAGGTGCCATTCAGCACTGGCATTATTCAGTGAACCAGTATTTCCAAATTTTGAAAGTAATTTGAAAGCACAAGTTGATAATGTACCTAACAATTTGGAAACCACATCATCTACGGATAACAGAGTTAACTTACTCATATTGTCAGATAATTACAACGAACGCGACACAACCAAATCTGAATATATCAATTTTGGAATCGGTCATAATGCTATGGATAAAAAACTATCATCTGATATTTCAAAACTTCATAACATCAACTCCGCAATTGACCAAACAACATAATGAATATCTTTTTGACAATCACCCTGTTGCTTCAAATCGATCATTCAATATTTCGACAAGTAATGAACACATTCCACAAATAATTATATTAGAACTTCATGATGGTTCATTAAAATGCAAAGTTGCTCTTCCCATCATTGCATAAAATATGAAAAGAAACAACTGGACGAAACCATCTTACAGTCAGTATAGGATATCTGAAGGTTCTTTTACTATCAGTCATGACCAGCTTCTGTCAATTTGTAAAGGAACAAAACTCACATAAGGTTGCACTTATTTGTTGCAACAGAAATTGGCGCACCATGTCAATAATGTTTGTTTTGAATTCCAAAGGAAACAGATACAGTGTAAACAATGATTATTTCACAGTTTATGTATATAGTTATGTTTTTTTTTTAATTCCAAAAAAGGAGGCCTGTGGGGATAATTCTTGCCCGACAAAATATTGTGAAATATACACATTATTAAATACCATTAGAGAAACACATCCATAAAATGAAACTCTCATCCACGTGTATTTTGCCTGTGGGGTTATTTTCTGCCCGACAAAAAAAATTTTGAGATACCTATACACATCATCAAGTACCATTAGAGAAACTCATGCATAGAAAAAAATCCCATCCACGTGTATTTTGAAAAAGTTGTTTCTTTTTCGAAATTCCGAAAAAAGACGCCTGTGGGGTTAATTCTTGCCCGACAAAATATTGTGAGATGTACACATTATCAAGTACCATTAGAGTAACACATATAAAAAAACTTCCATCGACGTGTATTTTGAAAAAGTAATGAATTTTTTTTTTCGAAATTTCAAGAAAGGGGGCCTGTGGGGTTAATTCTTGGCCGACAAAATATTGTGAGATATACACATCATCAAGTACCATTGGATGAACACATTTATGAAAAAAAACTCCCATGCACGTGTATTTTGAAAAAGTTATGATTTTTTTCGACATTCTGAAAGGGGGTTGTGAAGTTAACTCTTGTCCTACAAATTATTGTGAGATATACAGATCGTTAAGGACCCTCAGAGGAATACGTTGATGCAATATAGTTTCATTCACGGGCATATTTTGGAGGTTTTAGTAATTTCATGGCCAGCCATGAATATAAATTAACAATGAACGACCATTGATGGCATGGCGCGCGCCTGGAATATTAGGCGAAGTCGTGGCTGGAACTCGTGGCTGGTTTCACACTGATGATCACATTCAGAGTTTACTCTTTTTCACACCACCTGACGGTAGAGTAACTGGCGCGTTTTTTATGGTGGTATCCCCAGGAGGCCTAGTCCACAAAATGAAATATATAATATAATTCTCAAAAGGTAATAAATAAAATTGAACTCTTAATAAAACCATTAAACATTTGAGTAGAAATATGAATCAATAAGTTGAACAACAACATTTAATTTGGTATATTTTGGATTTTAGAGCACAATGAACAAAGATGCAGGGTATAACATGAAGTTATAGTCATGTTGTAGCCATCTAGTGGCAATAAAGCTCTACGGTAGGATACAGAAATCGCGACACACACTGTATGGCGCTGCCATCTATAGTCACACGTGGAGACCCCTACGTCTATACGTTACAAAGTGGTACTACAAGTAAACCACTCTGCTGACAGATGGCACTACCTGACATACTTGAGTGGAATTTTTCCACCGCCTATTCAACTGCTAGATCTCATAACTAAGAGATCTAGGATGAACAGAGTTGCCCCAATTGTCAGCAGGAGCGAGACAGTACTGTTTCGACCCACCAGGTCTCATTAGCCGCTCTCGGTCTGCTGACAACTGGGACAACTCTACGCTTCGGGTATATCACCCATTCCGAAGACGCAGGGTATAACATGAAGTTATAGTCATGTTGTAGCCATCTAGTGGCAATAAAGCTCTAAGGTAGGATACAGAAATCGCAACACACACTGTATGGCGCTGCCATCTATAGTGACACGTAGGTACAGACCACTACGTCTATACGTTATAGTGTGGTACTACAAGTATACCACTCTGCTGACAGATGGCACTACCTGACATACTTGAGTGGAATTTTTCCACCACCTATTCAACTGCTAGATCTCATAACTAAGAGATCTAGGATGATCAGAGTTGTCCCAATTGTCAGCAGGAGCGAGACAGTACTGTTTCGACCCACCAGGTCTCATCAGCCGCTCTCGGTCTGCTGACAACTGGGACAACTCTAAGCTTCGGGTATATCACCCATTTCGAAGACGCAGGGTATAACATGAAGTTATAGTCATGTTGTAGCCATTTTGTGGTGTTATACCCTGCGTCTTCGAAATGAGTTGTAGTACCACTCTGTAACGTATAGACGTAGGGGTCTGTACGTGTGACTATAGATGGCAGCGCCATACAGTGTGTGTCGCGATTTCTGTATCCTACCTTAGAGCTTTATTGCCACTAGATGGCTACAACATGACTATAACTTCATGTTATACCCTGCGTCTTCGAAATGGGTGATATACCCGAAGCGTAGAGTTGTCCCAGTTGTCAGCAGACCGAGAGCGGCTGATAAGACCTGGTGGGTCGAAACAGTACTGTCTCGCTCCTGCTGACAATTGGGGCAACTCTGTTCATCCTAGATCTCTTAGTTATGAGATCTAGCAGATGAACAAAGATGATTTTTCAGCGAGCAACATGAATAATGAAAGACCCTGTTTCACAGTTTCACATTTTATATTTATCATCCACAATTTCCATGATTTCGTAACCGCAAATAGGGCAAAAGTTGATTTGGTCAATATCTGAATGTTCTAAAATCATATCCGCTAATTCGATCCTGAATTCGTCGATATTCTCCAGGTTTAACGAATTGTTTCTCAGAATTTGCATAAAAAAGTATATGGCATAAACTCCACAATCATTCCCGTCCTTTTGTTCAATGTGAACCATACTATTCGAATTGAAATTTCGTGATTCTCCCTCAACACATTGTTTATAACTACAATATTTCTCAATGAATAATTCAAATTTCTCTTTATAATCTGAAGCTTCTTTCGGAATACTATTGTATCTTGGATCAATGTACAAAAATCATTTTTCAGTCAGGTTACCTATAGCTAGCACCTAGTGGTCGCGATTCAGGACAGTTCCTATTATTATAGGAAATACGATTATTAAACTTTCGTTAATGTCTGGAAATTCGATGAAAAAAGTATCTTCTAGATCATTGCCACAATGCCGCACAATTCATAATAGCATAAGTTTGATTCGTAGTCAGCAGTATATAAGATTGTTTCCGGTATATTTTGAATATAGTCGATAAACAGTAATCCATGGCTAAATTTGTTAGCCACTGGCTACCATATAATGTTCTGAAATCGTCAATCTGTAGTTCAGTTTGAAAATCTTCAAATTTAGCGACAACATAATTACTGTATTCTTTGAGAATGTCATTTTTTTGTATCGCTTGGAGCGCACGAAAGGGAATCCCTATAATGTTCGAAGAACATCGTGCGTTCCTAGGGAGGATAGGGATAGGAGGTGGGTATTGGAATTTTTTTTGAACTTCTGGAGATTATATGCTGTTGGGAATACTTCCTCAGGCAATGAATTAGTGAGTTCATCATGTCGGTCTTTAGTAAAATGAATATATTTCCTCTTTTCAATATCCTCACATTGAGGATAGACTAATTCTGGAAGAATGAAATTGAAATAAAATTCGCCCAATGGTTGGAGCATTGTGTTTTCCCAGAATTCAGTGTCGCGTTCTATTCTGATCAAAGAACTACCTGCTCAAGTCCAAATGAATAAATCAAACCCCTTCCTCTCTGTAATATGCAATAGTCCTTGAAATTGGAAAAAATAATCGTGTTTTTTTTCGATTTCATGACTTTTATTGAAATCTCGATTAAAATATTTCAATTTATTCTTTGCATCCGATATTTCACGATTTTCGAATCTATTGCTGAATGGGCATTTGATCTCAACGATACCGTCATCATCTACGAGTCCATCGGGAGAACATGCTAAGTATGGAAATGTTTTGTGCACTACAAGGCCTACGTTTGTCATTGTTATACTACAGGGTGCGCCAGAGAAACTTACTTTTTTGAAAGTTCAATAAAAACAAAAGCACTGTAGTTATAGTTGTAATTCTTTTTTTATTTGAAAATACAATGTACCAAGTTTTTTTTCATACTGTCTTAAAAATTACATCGGTTAAATGGCGACCCCCATCGCGCACACACTGGTTAAGTCGTTTTTTGAAGTTCTCGTCCACTCTTCTCAGCATATCAATCGAAATATTGGCAATAGCGTCGCGAATGTTGTTCTTCAGGTGATCTATGGTCCGTGGTCGATCGACATAAACAAGGGATTTCAAATAACCCCATAAAAAAATCACATGAAGTCAAATCCGGAGAGCGCGCCGGCCATGGGAGATCGCCTCGGAGAGAGATGAGGCGGTCGGGGAAACGTTGTCGCAGCAAATTCATTGAGTCTCGTGCTGTGTGTGCTGTGGCTCCATCCTGCTGAAACCACACGTCCCTAACGTTCATTTCTTCGAGGCTTGGAATAAAAAATTCCTCGATCATGCTCCTGTAACGAGCTGCATTCACTGTAACTGCGCGTTCGTTTTCTTCAAAAAAATAAGGGCCAATTATTCCCATTACCGATATCGCACACCATACAGTAACTCGTTCACAATGAAGTGGCTTCAGGTGAAGTTCACGCGGGTTCTCACCACTCCAATAACGCATGTTTTGCTTGTTGACGGAGCCGGAAATGTGAAAGTGAGCCTCGTCACTGAAAAAAACGACCGCGTCTTCAGGCAGGTTGTCAAGCAGCAATTCGCATGCATTTTGACGGGCAACAAAATCGCGTTCACTTAATTGTTGCACAACAGCCAATTTATAGGGATGAAATTTAAGTTTTTCATGGAGAATTCGTCTAACAGTGGTGTCCGGAATTCCCAGAGCAACTGCATGTTTGCGAGCCGAACGCCGGGGAGAACGCAGAATTGACTGCCTCACTCTTTCCACAGTTTCCGGTGTTCTGCTGGTCCGTTGACGTCCATTTCTGGGTTTAGCGACACTTCCACACTCCCGAAATGAGTTGAATCGAATTACGGCCAGGAACGAGTCTGTGAGGAGGAATTTCGAAGCGAGCGCGAAAGGCACGTTGCGTAGCAATAACTGAGCGACCGTTACAAAAGAAGCTCTCGACGGCGAAGGCCCGCTGCTCTCTAGACCACAGCATAATGGCAACTGACGAGAATGGGAAACAAACTTGGGGACGTCCCCCTCCCGCCCCTCTACCTGCCCAACTCAACGGTCGGGAATTTTTTCAAATAATTAAGTTTCTCTTAGTTCTCAGTTCATAATCTGAAAGAGCTTCTCGTTCGTAGCGATTTCCATGTTTTATGGATTCTATTTCAGGAGTTTCTTTGTACAAAAGCAATTTAACTATTTACACCCTACGCGTATCTGATGTTGACTTGATAATAGATCCAAAATTTGATGACGTGAGTCGAATTTTTTTATGGTGAAGCCATGATTTTGATTTTCAATAAATGTTGGCATTTCTCTTCTACTGTTGTTGATTTACGCTTTTTTGATAGTATTGAAGGAAAATCATCGTTATATGTCAATTCCTCCTCAATTTGTTTCAACTGTAATGATGATCTTGTATTAACGTTCATCTTCTGATCCAAATCATTCAAAGATCCCAAAGAAATTTGTGTCTGTATATATTTTTCTTTTGCCATTGCTCAGTGTGCTAATATTCATCGTGCATATTCAACACCTGCATGCTAGGTATGCTTATCTTTACTCTGCCCCTAGAGGTACATGCTTGTCTAGGAATATCTAACATGATTTCTTTATGAAGTGAAATAACTTTCTTTCGCAAAACTCTAACAACTCGACTGCACTTTTGGTTATAACAATTACCGTTAAACACTTGATTGTTCACCTGTTCTCCACATTAGCATTGCTGAATCTGTCACAGTATTTGTCTTTATGCAAAACTCCAGTCCATAAGGGAAGGAAAGGTATGTATTTCTTCAAAATGAAGTGGGCAAATTCCTCGTTGAAACAGCAATTGCCTTCGCTCAAATCATTCTCTATTTGGGATTTGATAATCTCGAATTTCCTCGAAAATAATTTGAAAGAAGGGCTATTAACATATATATGACGTCTGAAATATTATCAGTTTCTTGAAATTTTTAACTATTTGAGTCTATTTTGATACTTTCTGTCTCCAATGAAGCCTGATCTAAACATGAATGTGACAAATTTTTCAACGCTGGTTGCATTAATTCATTTTGGGGTTTTGGACAAAGAATTTCGACCAAATTATCGAACCAAACTACGACTTGTTCTAAATAAGTGAAATTGAAACATGCAGCCATCATTTCCCTCACTTGTTTTTGAACATCTTCATTCACTCCGGGTTTTTCAATACCATTGCATATAATTTCGAAAAAATGTGAGCAACATATATGAATTGGTGTAATATTATCATCATCCCATTGATGTCCTTCACATATTGAAAATGCCCACGTTGAATACGTTTTCATATCCATTCTATTTAAGAAATTAAGAGTACCATTTATGGAAGGGGAACTAAAATCAGTAACAACTTCTGAAAATATTGGCCACTTTTTGGAATGCTGTAAATAGAATGATTTGAATTCAGCCAAAAAAACACCGATCGATACCATATCATGATGAGAATCGATCATTTTCAGTCAAGCTTTTCTAATAATACTACCAGTTTCAACTAAATGTGAAAGAGTATAGGATTTGAGGGACATTTTTGAATAATTTGCAATTGTTCAAAGCTAAATAAATATACATGAAGTGGCTGACCTACAACTTTCATGTATGTAGGGTTGTCTCTCTGCATTGAAATCAGATCGATGAGGTCATCTTCATGACGGTCATTCCTATCAAGTTTTTCTGATCGAATTTTTCGGTATACAGGCTCAGATTTGATATTTTGTAAGTTTCCGCATCCTTTCAATGAAATTACCAAGTCACGAACGGTTTTGTCACGAAACGAAGAAGGTTTGACACTTATCATTTCTGGCATGAAAATTTTTTGTTGAATACCTTTGACATATCTACTGAATTGGCCGATGTGATTATAACTTTTATTTGAACTGAATACCTCAACTAGATCTGCAATGCGACTAATCGAATCTTCGATTGTTCGGAGAATCGAATATATAAAGAATAAAAATTTCTTGCAATTGTGTGCGCGATATGCATAAACTGTGAAATAATCATTCTTCACACTGTATCTATTTCCTTTGAAATTCATAACACAAACATATTATTGACATGGTGTGCCAATTTCTGTTGCAACAAATAAGTGTAACCTGATATGAGTTTTGTTCCTTTACAAATTGACAGAAGCTGAATACTGTCTGTAGGTTAATCGAGGAGGTGGTATATTCATTTTACTTGATTCTTTGGGATTTTCTCTCCTCGTTTCTATAAAATGAAAATATTCGTATTATTTCAATATACAGGGTAATGCAAATTTCATGGTACACTATTGTTAACTCGGAAACGGAGAGAGATGCGAACTACGTTAAATTACGAAAAAAATGCACAATTCCATGACCATTTCAAAATCAAAAGAAATCGAGGACATCCCTCTTATTTCCTGAAATATCCTGAAAAAACTGAAAATAGTCGATTTTTATTATAATCAATAACTTTTGAACTGATTTTACTAGAGTTTTGAAATTTGGTACACTTACTGAAGGTCGCATGGCGAATTCAACGGTGATATGAAAAAAATTCTAGTAACACTAGATTCGAAGATATTGAAGCAAATTTTGATTTTTCTAATGGTCGCCATATTGGATTTTTGCACCATCCGATAGATCAAAAAATTACCAATTCATCGATATATCACACTTCCATGTTTGATGATGGAATGACGAAAATACAGGAAAAATAGAAAATTTATAATTAAGTTAACGTATAAGATCTGCTATCAAGCTTACAATTTCAGAAATTTTCATTAAACGTAAAAATAATAATATTGAACTCAATTTCTGAGGTGCTCGAAGTGACCCCCTCCATTTTCAAGACAAAGTGCAGCTCGACTGCAAATGTCATTTGCTGCTCTCCGTATGGTTGCTTCCGGTATTGAATTAATTGTTTGTACAATTTGTTCTCGCAAATCTGCAGCGTCTCCTATTGTTCTGGCATAAACTGTATTTTTCAAATATCCCTATAGGTAATAGTCTAACGGATTTAGATCCGGAGATCTAACGGGCCAGCGTACTGGACCGTTAGTGCCAATCCACTTCCGTGGAAACATTTGATGCAATGTCTGGGTAACCAATGCTGCATTGTGAGCAGGAGCACCGTCTTGCTGAAACCACATTTGGTGGATCTGATTAATGGGAAATCCATCCAATGAGGGTTCAACACTATCTCTCAACAGGTTCCTATAGTTTTCTCCGTTCAGGCGATCTTCAAGAAAAAATGGACCCAGAATTCGACCATTGAAGATGCCACACCAGACATTAACCGAGAATCTTATTTGATGACGTGATTCTTTCTTGAGCTTTGGATTCTCTATGGACCAATAATACTCATTGTGACGATTGAAAAGGCCATTATTTGTAAAAAGGCACTCATCTGACCACAGCACTTTCAATGGAAAATTTACATCATTGTTCACCCTATTCTGTAACCATTCACAAAAAAAGGATCGCCTGGCAAAATCTTCTCGACTGATTCCTTGTACTACATGATAATGATAAGGGTGGCATTTTTGCTTCTTGAGTATTCTACTAGCTGTAGATTGATGGACATTACACTGCCTTGCAATAGCATAAGTTGATATGTTTGTATTAATGTGCACTTGTGCTACGATATTTATAACGTTAAGATTCAACCCTCTTCTCATTCCATACCTAGGTGAATCAGAAAGTTATTTATGGAAGAATACAAAAATGTTAATACATATCTCACCTTGAACGCCTTGTTGCAAAAGTTCCATCTAGTCTGATCTTCTGTGCAATCCTTTGGAAATAATTTCGCGAAGGCTGAATCCGTTCAGGGTATAAATTTTCATACATTTCACTAGCTCGCGTCGAATTTCGAAAGCAGCGAATGTAAACATCATACATATCACTCCTTTCTTCAATGCTGTAAACATTCACCATCTCAATTTGGTTTCAGTAGAGATGTGAACAATTATAATTTTCAAATTCTCAGAATGACAGATGAATTTTTAATGTTCTAATATCCAGAACTGAAAACTGGACATTGTGACAGCCGCCTTCTTGACATTGATGAACTGGCTGGCACGTGTCGAATCCCGTAAACAGCGATGTACAGGATGTTTCTTAAGTATGTGTAGAAAATTCAGGAGCAGATTGTGATACGAAGCTCAAGAAAGAATCATGCCATCAAAATATTATCGGTTAATAGGTGATACGGCATCTCCAATAAACGAATTATGGGTCCATTTTTTCCTAAAGATTGCCTGGACAGAGAAAACTATGAGTTTCTTTTCAACCGAAATCACCAAATGTGGTTTTAACAAGATGGCGCTCCTGCCCACAATGCTGCATTTGGTTTCCCAGATGATGCGTCAAATGTTGAACAAAGATGGATTGGTCCAGACGGTCCTGAGCGCTGGCTTGGCCTGCTAGATCTCCGGACCTGAATCCATTGAACTAGATCCTATGAAGATATTTGAAAAATACAGCTTATTGCAGAACAATCAGAGACGCTGCAGATTTACGAGAACAAATCGTATAAACAATCGATTCAGTACAAGAGGCAACCATACGGAGAGCAACAAATTACATCATTTGCAGTCGAGTATCACGTCGAGCACCTCAGATATTGAGTTTAATATTATTTTCTTGACTTTCAGTGAAAATATCTGGAATAGTAAGCCTAATAGCAGATCTTATACGTTAACTTAATTATTAATTTTCTATTTTTCCTGTATTTTCGTCATTCCATCATCAAAGATGGAAGTGTGATACATCGATGAATTGGTAATTTTTTGATCTATCGGATGGTGCAAAAATCCAATATGGCGACCATAAGAAAAATCAAAATTTGCTTCAATATATTCGAATCTAGTGTGCCTAGAATTTTTTTCATATCACCGTTGAATTCGCCATGCGACCTTCAGTAAGTGTACCAAATTTCAAAACTCTAGTAAAATCAGTTCAAAAGTTATTGATTATAATAAAAATCGACTATTTTCAGTTTTTTCAGGATATTTCAGGAAATAAAAGGGATGTCCTCGATTTCTTTTGATATTTGAAATGGTCATGAAATTGTGCATTTTTTTCGTAATTTAACGTAGTTCGTATCTCTCTCCGTTTCCGAGTTAACAATAGTGTACCATGAAATTTGCATTACCCTGTATTTGTAGTGGGGCAAATCATCTGATTACAAAATGTCACTGCGTTTACCAAATTTTTTTATCAGGGAGTCTAAAAGAAAAATCCAGTAGCTTGTCAGTGACAATTTGTTTGAAGGAAAGAAATATAGATATATTGGAAAAATATCGAATTTTTACTTATCTTTGCACGTTTCGGAACCGAATCTGTTCCCGTTCCCAACATATAAATGCAAAATATTTTTCTTGGAAAGTTTTGCTGCTTATAGTTTGACACTTTTCAGTGTCATACTGATGTTGGCATATGAATGAGTAATTTTAGTCTACAAATGAGTTACAGGATGTTTTAATTAATTGATCTTGAATCTACCATTTTCATGTTCATCAGTTTTCAGTAGTGAATACAATGTTTTGTCTATATCAACTGAACAGCAAGCAATTGTACTGCTTCACCCACTGTATATTGTCTGGATGGTATATTTTAGCCGAGCGGAGCTTAATACCAGGGGAAGGAAACAGACAGATTTTTTATTTCTTGTGAGTTCGGCTAGATGGCAGGCAGGTTGTATGAATTCAACTCAAAATAATCATTGATTCTATAATAATTAATGAAATATGCTATTACAGAACACCACAATATTGACCGAATTCTATCTCAAGTTATACAGTGAATCATAGACGAATTTCTCCATAAATTAGTTCGTCTATCGTCGTTACTTATAGTGAAACAATATGATAGCCACAAGACTATATAAATATCCTATACTACTTGCAACGTACTTGTTAATAATATAAAGCCATGATTAATTTCCCCTTATTACACAAAAACTCATAAATTATACCCCCTTGTGCTATAAATCCTCGCAGAATTAACTATCCTTCAAGTTCCCCAACTTAGTTACTAGGTTCCCTACACGTAAGCATACCCTTTCACAGTTAAGTATGCTGCTAACCTTACTTAAATCTACGTATCTACCCTAGACCTAAAAACGGTAGTTGTTTGACTAAGTTAGAAGTATTAGGCCATAATGAAACCAGAAACGCAAGCAGAGGAGGAAGACCAAGATAACCATCTACGAAAAAAATTATTTCTCTATCTCAAATTCAAATCGAAGCTGCAACATAAAAATTGTTCACTCTTGTGTGTGTGTATTAGGCCATAATAAAAGTCAGTTTCTCACTTGCTTTCCAAAGGTTATTCTTACGGCTCTGGCTGTACCCCTTCATGGTTCTTCTATTTGTTGCTGACCAGCTTTAATGAAGCAAATAACACAGGTACCCAAACAGAGATTCTCAGGTGACTCCTCAGTATATACTAGGCTACTACTTTAGTTTTCAGCACTTTCACTCTTTTACGTTAAGCAGAATCTAACTACATTGCTTTGGTAAGAGATGTTACTTCGAACGACGTTTGATTACTATCTCCCTTAATTTATTTGCTTATGGTCCTATATCATCCTATAGCAGATTCTCGCAGTCAAACAACCTTGCGTCATCCTTTGATGAGTGTCGGCATGTCGTGAATTCACAAATATAATTAATTGCTATAATTTATTGGTGCTTTGGACCATCAAATAAGCCGTTCAGCAGTCCACATAATGATTAGATTTATTACTGTAGTGGACTGTTTGTTATTCTCTTTCTTATGCTAATTTTTACCTTCAGTTTCTCAAATCACTACATCCCTTTCATCCCTGTTTGAAATCAAACTATCATCAGTTTGATTTCTGTTTATGTATATGATAAAATTTGATAAAATCAGCTTTTATTCGAATATTTAAAATACAAGCAATTTAAATCTATATATCTACAAGCAATATACGAATTTTACTACATGAGATAACCTTTTAAGGGTCAGTCCTTTCCTCCCTTCGTTTCTCGGCCCGTACGTGTTATCACTACCTTCCCATTTTCTCTTCTGACGGCTAATCTTCCACCGCTAGGCAGTCTCACCACCCTACGGATCCCAGACGGCTCTCGGTGTCGTTGTGGGTGGTTGAGTTGGCGACTGATTTCCCCGTGCGTGCCGGAAGGCGCCTCTATTAATTCCAGGCGTCGGTTCTCGCGGGTCCACAGTTGGGTCAGCAGGGTCGCTTCTGCTACCGTGCCCGGAGTCGTGCGGATTATTCGATAAAAGGGAGTCCAGGGTTTCCACACTCTCGTAGGTCGGAGGGGGTGTCGGTGGCACGTTAGCCAGGCACCAATAACACCTACATGGTAGTCCTCTCGGTGGTGGTGGTGGTGGTGGTGGTGGTGGTGGTGGTGGAGGTCGCTGTTGTGAGTTGCACCAGTTGCAGGAGCAAGCATGCCTGCCTGCCCCCTGTAGAGCTCTCCGTAACTCCCCATGAAACAGTAGAATATAAAGTGAATTGTAACACCGAGTTGGGTCGTTCCTGGCCTCTGGGTCTAGCGGATTCAGTGGCTGGCACGCCAAAATTTGACTAACTATTACCAAGTGATTTATGATATCGAGTAATAGGTTTCTCTTCACTCGGGAATTTGAAGTAACCCGAACCCATCTTAGTAATTGGTCCATTTTTCTGTTAGAGCACAAGTTTTCGTCTTGGTGATAACTTTGGTAAGAGAATGAAATGCACATTCACAATCCAGGCCTTTTGTAGTGTCAAACATTGAACTTTCGCGCAGAGGTCATCATCATAAAATTACAATAATTGTTATTTCCTATTCATATTCCTTATCTTATTTAATAGTTTTATTTTTCTTTCTAAATTGTTATGATAGCGGTGTCCTATGTTGTAGCAATATTCAATTCATTCAACTCTTCTATGATTCAATTAACCTTGTTATCGTTGCCCTATTACCAAATATTCAATTATTTCCATAAATCCGTAATCTTATTTGTCTTCGCACTCAATTTAATTCGGGATATTTATTATATTTTTTCATCATTTTTATTATTTTTATTATACGAGTCACAGAATATTCTCTCACATCATAATCCAAATGATTGTATAGTGATGCAGCAGGGAACAAACATTGTCACTTCCTTTTTTACCAATTATTGCAGGATATGTATAAAATATACTCTGATTTGTGGAAAGCACATGGATATTGCAACTGTATGAAGAAAGTATCGCTGGTTGGAATGTTCGGGATGGGCAGATTTTTAGCATAGTCCATGCTAATTGCTTCTTTTCTATTACTCTTCTGGCTTTCTTTTTTTGCCTCTCTCTTCCTTTGATAGAACATGTTGGCTCTCAGTAGATGCAGTTTTTTGTCCCTTTCGAGTCTCCTGAGTTCTAACTGTAACGATGAATATCCCATATCTTTGGACAATGTATTTTCAATTGATTTCACTTGCACAGTGAACTCATCACATTTCATGTTGAACATGTATTGGTACGTGGGTATTCAGAGCTTGTATTAAACTTTTCATTGAAGATCAACCTGAAACTATCATTGGATATCTTGGAATTGGGATATTTTGCTTTAAACAAAGCGAACATTCCGGAGATATTAAGGTCTTCAGGCAGATATATTTTCTTGGTTTTATTCAAGCTATAGTGGCTGGATCTCCCTTTAAATGAAGAAATATGTCCAGATCACTTTGTTAACGACACTTTCAGCCAGCTGAAGTGGTCTATTTTTATGTTTTCCTCTTTCGTCATTAGGAGGAACACCCATAGATTTGAGAGAATTCTGAATGGTTTGAACTCTTCTACCAGTTATTTCATGCAACGATAAAAATGCTACTAATGATATCAGTCCAGAGAGATACGTATTTTGTTCGTCATATGTTGGAATAATATTAAAATCGCTTATGATCCTCTTTTGGATATCTTTTGGTATCTTGGCGAAACATTTTAATAATTTCCAATGACAATCGTCACCAGTTTCGTGGCTTTGTAGCCGAATTTTTTTTGCTACGTCGCTAACTCGCTCGTATTTTTTACGCTTTTTACAAGCACTACTTTCGATAATATCCATTTGCATAGAATCAACTGCGCTCTCTGGATATCAAATTGTGACTGAAAAACCTTCAAAACAAATTCACGTTGAAACCTGTCTGAGGACCCTCATCTTTCTTGAAAATTACGGATGGACCTTCATCATTCTTTCCCCTTATACCACAATTTCAGATCCTAATATCTCGCGACATATAGCGATTTCATCCAGTTTTGCTTGGATAGGCTATAGTCTTGCCGAAACTGTACCGTTTGCACCAATAATCTGAAAATATTTTGAAATGGATCGTTATTCCCCCTGGCTCTTTCTTCTCTTCAAGAGAAATGGACGACGATGAATTAATCGAGAGAGTTGAGCAGTTCGACCTATTATACAATTAAAAAAATGTGGATTTTAAAAACAAAGTTGAAAGAGAGAATGCTTGGCAAACAATTTCTTCCATAATTGGAGGAGTCATTCTTAAGTAAGCAGTCACAAGTGAGAGCACTCTTTTTGTGATCTCCAACAGTCCCATTCATTCTATTTAATATATCAATGAAAGCTCAGGATTCCCATTCGAGGTTTATCTATTTTTTTTAGCTCAAGAATGTGATCAGAGATGGGCAGTACTGAGGAACAAATACGCAACCATAAAGAGGTCTATAAAAAATAGGCCTTCTGGATCCCAAGGCTACACAGTGTCTTGGCCCTATTTCACAGCAATGAAGTTTCTGGATCCATTTATACAGGCTAGAAAAAAGTATGCATACATTAAGCTGATGTAGTTTTTCAATTTAATTCCTTATTGTTTTTAGGACTATTTCAAATTTTTCTCAGACACAGCAGCAGTCAGCATTCAGTAGTTTCGACACAAATTTAGATGATGAAACTCAAATCTATGATTTGGAGGAAAATTCAAACTATGCTAGTGACACCGTTGAAGCTTCTCAAGAAGAATTTAGTGAGACAGAGACATTTATTACAGAAACGCCACATAGATATGTCCCACCTGCAAAAAATTTAAGGATAAGAAAATGAGAGACAAAAGGAAACGCAGGAAAGTATGATAATGAATTCCAACTTGGCTGAAATTAAAAGGCTAAGAGCATCAGCTAACATAAAGCAAAAACCACAGCCACAAGATATTATCGTGGATAAACTGGGAGGGTGCTTGGATACTTTTGGACAGTTGATAGAAAATATACAAAGTTCTTCCCAAGGGATAGATAAGGGAGATGAATACTTTGTCCCTTGTCAAGGATCTGGCAGTATTTAAAGCTAAAGAGAAAATTACAGTCAAAAGAAAAATATATGACTGCATGGAGAATGTTTCACGCCAGAGAGATACCTACATAAATTTCACATCCATCAGTCTAATAGAAAGACTATTCATTTTCTTTATATTTTGTTTATTTTTGCATTCATGAATTATCATGATGTCATGAAATGAGTTTATTTTTGTTGTTTTTGCTGAAATGAGTATTATTTTATTTTCAATAAAGTGATATAGAAAGACCATTTATTTTATTTATATTTTGTTTATTTTTCCATTCATGAATTATCATGATTGATGTCATGAAATGAGTTTATTTCTGTTGTTTTTGCTGGAATGAGTATTATTTTATTTTTAATAAAGTTTTCGTTTTCCAATGAAATCCTATACCTAGTAATTACTTATACAACTTGATTGATTGATTGTCTATATTATCCCAAGCAACATATTGTTCATAATAGGGATATATACAACAAAAACAGATATAACATGATAAATCAGAACAATATTAATTGCACAATTGTTTTTCATGAAATAAAAGAAAATGAAATAAAAAATGAAAAAATAAAATTAAAATATCTCCAATTTCAATAAATCAACTAGTATGGAGCAAGTACTTGCAGCAAGTTTTCATTAAAAATTTAATGGGAGTTATGATTAATCCATCCTGAAATCACTTGGAACACCACCATGATGAACTTGATTCCATCGCTCTGGATGAGAACCTACATTGGATATGAAATAATTCATCAGAGTATCTCTGTTCCTAATATTGTTCCTCGCTGAATTATTCGATCCTACTTTACCAGCAGACACCAAATTACCAGGCATTCTCCTCCATGCACCTTCTCTGAAGTTTCCACTTTCATCAATTGTGTCAACAAAACCAGTTGGACAATACCTTCGTTCTTCCATAGGAATGTCTTCTTCTGACTTTTGAATCAAATTATGGAGCACTATTGTTGCCAAAATAATTTTTTCACAAGTATCAACATTAGCTATAATAGGATTTCTAAGTCTTCTCCATCGTTGTGCCAGGATCCCAAAAGTATTCTCTATTGTTCTTCGAGCCCTAGACAGACGGTAATTGAAAATATTTTCATTTTCTCCCAAATAGGAACCAGGATATGGTCACATTATATTTTGATGGAGTGGAAATGCTTGATCAGCTACTAATAAATGGGGTAATGAAATGTTAGTTCCTGGGAGAATTTTTCCTCCAGGAATATTCAAAGTTTTATTCAATAACATTTCCCCAAATTTTGAATTTCTGAATGATGAAGCATCATTATTTGATTTGTAACGTTCATTTTCTACGTTAGGTATATATCCTCAATTAAACACATTGATAAATAACCTACCTCCATCAACTACCTGGTCATTCACTGTGAAGAGACATCATTTGATTTCATAGTAACTTCGTAATCAGTTGGCCGATTCAATATCCATCTGACTTCTATTGTGATAAACATCTAATGAACGGTCGCTACGTATTGCACTGGTTGAATTGATGGTATGAAAGTGGGGCCGTGGCCACTGTATTATTCTTTACGTTGTTTGTAATTTTCGGGTTGTATTACTCAAGTAAAGTTAGCTGGAAGCAAACTTCAGAGCTGTTCTTCCTTTAGGTGATCAATAAGAGTACAACCAAATCAGAAAGTTGAATGTGAACAAACATCATTATCAAGTAGTACTCATTAGGAAATGAAGGAAAATTAGTATTTGCCCTTATCCTTTCGGGAAGCACGCTAAACCTACATGCATAGCAATGGTTACATAACTATTAGCACATTATTCATATTCATTAAAAGAAATAAAAAGGATAGCCGCTGGTTAACACAAATCAGTTAGCATAAAAAAATATTATCAACGCAGGAATTAAGCTGGATAAGAGAAATGGGAGAATGAGTCGGCGTCGCTTGAGCTCAGGCGCAGGCGCATAGAATTATACCCAACGGGGAAGTACCACACCACCACGCTCAATTCAGGGTTCACAGAAAAAAAAATAGATTGGAAGCAAGAGCATTGGCGAAGCAATAATTAAGCGGGTGAGCATAAAAAAATTAGCATGAACAAACAAATAAGCTTAGCGGGTTCAAAAACTTGCGTGCATCCTAGCGCGACGTTCTACACAACAGGTCAGCATACACCATCGTACTAGTATTCCAATTCTTTAAGTTGGAAGGATCCACCCTGTATAGTAACTGGGATGGTCCACCTTGTATACTAGTGGAAATGGTCCTCCCTGTATTGTTATTGGGATGGTCCACCTTGTGTACTAGTTGAGATGTTCCTCTCTGTATAATGATTGGGATGGTTCATCCTGAAGATAGTACTCCTGACTGACTTTTTCAAGGAGGGAAAAAAACCCTGTGAGGAATAAATTATATCAGAAATCTTTCCCATAAACCATAAGCGAATATGCAAGCCCTTTATTATTGAATAAAAATATCCCTTTACAAATTAAAATCTGAGAAGAGAAACTTCCCCAGAAATCCTCTAAATAATAAAAGTGGCAACCCTGTCTTATGAGGTCCCAGTAATGAAAATTGACTTTAAAAACAAACTGAAAACTAATATGAGTTCACCAATATTTTATACCTCTGAAAAACCTTTCATTATCTGAAGTAGAAAACCACAATAAATGTATTTGGAATTGTTACCACTTTACCCATTACCCATTAGATACCATTCCTTAATAAATATGTTTGAGTTTCCTGTCTACCAATGTTTATGACTTATCAAGAAATAAATGAAAGTATGAAATAATAATTACAAATACCACAACCTAACGAACTGAAATAGAATTTTACTCACCCTGGCCAAGGGGTTTCTTTTATGTTAGGTAATTATTATAGGGCTTCCAGGTGATGTTATCACGCCCGCAAACGACTATGGGCCTTATGGTATCTGTCGATAAGGAAAAAAATATAACTCGAAGAATGTCTATTACTTTCGAAATAGTTTTTCACAGTGCTCATCAGAGTGGCATAAATAGCCGTTAACGATTGAAAGAGAATGATAACACAAATTACATACCTGCAATAGTTTTCGATTGAAGGCGTGGCGTCATACAAATCCTCAACAGATAGATGAATCTTGGGAAACCATCAAAATACCAACAACCACAGGCAACAAATTTTCCCAAAATGAATAAACTATCTCCAGAACAAATCCCAATGGCTGGATGATTGAAATGATCAAAATTTTCTGGAGATCGTTTCAGACGACCACTTAGACCTAATCGACTGTGCTGATCAAACTTGACCGCAGTGCTACCACCCCGTACTCATGACGAGTACCCAATCTGTCGTTATCCTCGTTCTGATTCAGTGTGCCTACTCGCCGCTAGATAGAGCTTTACCAAATTTCGAAAGCAATAACTATTACCTAAATATATACATACAATACAACCAGAATCATAGGCACCTAATAATCCTATTCACCCTATGAGTAGAGGGGCTATGCCAGTACCAGCTCAAGCCAATCAGAGAACAGCATTTGGTTGGAGGCCACGCCCACTAAAAACCGGCGCGAAATTCAAATTATTCATACGTCGTCACGTCGCCATCGTGAATAAATAAATTAAAAAAAGCTGTCACCGCTGGGGGAAATTGAACCAGGGACCTTTGCATTATGAGGCAGCGTATATACGCACTGTGGTATTCCGACCTCCGTGATATTTCAATTATTTTAATGCTATTCAAACGGGATATCCATCGATGGCGCGCGCTTATCTTTGCAACGGATCCATCGAGGTAGAGTGAAACGAGAGATGCATTCCAGAGATAAGAAACTTCGAGTCGAAAATAATATCCATCGCTGGCGCGTGCTTATCTTTGCAACGGATCTATCGAGGTAGAGTAAGGCTCGAGCGCTCGGCGCTGCAACGTTGTCGGACGTATGTGTTTGGATGTTAATATTGTTACATTATTGTGTGTGACAACGCTGTCTCGCTTCATGGCATTCGAAGATCCAATAAAGCGAGAGATCCCGTAGAATGATAAGCGCGCGCTCGTATTGGAAACGAATACTTGGATTATTTATTTATTTCAAAGTGGGTGACGTCATGCCGTTACCTTCATAGCGTTCGAAGTTCCAGCAAAGCGAGAGATCCCTTAGAATGATAAGCGCGCGCGCTCGTATTGGAAACAAATACTTGAATTAATTATTTATTTTATAGTGGGTGACGTCATGCTGTTGTTTTTTCTTCTGGTAAAATGATCACGTGTGTGGTTACTCTCAAAATAGGATTTTTTATGGACAATTCGGAAATGCCAATATACCTATATGCAAAGTCGCATGGTTTGAGGGATATAATAATAATAATATAATAATAAATGGACTTTATTTTACTTGGCGGAGTTTAGCTCATAGCTATTCTTCCACTCAACCAATCGTTCTACCATTGACATATGTCATTAATAAATGCGAAATGAAACTACTACGAGGAAAATTATTGTTAGATAATCAATTTATTTCACAGTAAAGCTTTTTTAGAACAATAGCATGATTCTTGAGAAGATGGCGGTCCATCCCAGTGAGTATTTAATGACAATAACAAGATTGAATTTTCATATACAGGGCGTTTGAGTTGATTGATAATTGAAAAAAAAAATATATACAGAGTGTCCCACGGTTCGCGGTCCCATGTTTCAGCATGGAAGAAGTGTTTGAGTTGAAAGAAATATATACAGGGTGTTTGAGTTGATGAAGATTGAAAAAAATATATATACAGGGCGGCCCATGGGGGTGAAAGAATACGTGAGAAGATGGCGGTCCATCCCAGTGTGTAGTCCAATCGGGACGATTATAATGAACGAAGCATGGCAGTTTGATTTGTAGGTTAAAGTTGCTGCGATATTCTTGAGGAAGTTTGTGCCATATCATTAATAGGTCACAGGGATCTGCATGTTCAATGATACACTCTACTGGAATATAGTGCAATTCTTGTTCGATGAATTTTAGCAGAGTGGTAGCAGAAGATTTCAGGAACTCTAAGAGCACAGCTATTTCAGATTTATAACAGAGTGTCTCAATACTGGAGAGTGGATTGCTTTCAATATCAATAGAACGTGGGAAAGTTTTAAAGAGCGAAAATTTCGCTATAATCGACACCAAACATTGTGTGTGAGAAATTTGGGAAATTCTTGAATAAAACTAACCTATACCACCATATGAGGAATGCCCATAGAGTTGACGCCACCAATTCGAATAACCTAGCTGATTAGCGGATGGCAGTTAATGGATTCAGAAGTCTTCAGATCACACTTATAGAAGTATTCAGAGGTATTCGGAGGTCTTCAGATCACGCCTTCAGATGTCTTCAGATGTCTTCAGAGGTATTCAGAGGTCTTCAGATCACGCCTTCAGAGGTATTCAGATGTCTTCAGAGGTATTCAGATGTCTTCAGAGGTATTCAGATGTCTTCAGAGGTATTCAAGAGTCTTCAGTTGTATATCAGACACCATAGCGTTCACATCATGGAGTCTAAGCCACATTCATCAGAGCAAGCATTAGATAAATATCACTGTGCTGATTATGATAATGCTAATGGACCGAAATATCTTGACGGCAGATGGACACTTGGACATAATAATCTACGCTTTGAGGACCAATACATAGGCGTAGATAATGTCGATTTTAAAAGTACTCTGGGTCTTTTGGAATTATTATTTTCCAAGAACCCTCGAAATTACACGCCTCTGGATCACCAGATGTATAAACAGAGATCGATTAGGGCGATTACGAGGACAAGCTGATAAGGAGAAATTTGATAAAATTATCAGACCCCTCTTCAAAAATAAGACCAAGCCTAAACGTCCAAAGTCGAGCGTGGAGCCTGAAGCCAGTATTGGGAATGAAGAGTACAATATTTTAGATGAATGGACAGATCCGAATATCTTGGTGGATAGACTGAGATATTTAATGGAATCAGATAAGAACAACAACGAGATCGCCTTTATTCTTACTGAACTTGAAAATGTTGGTATAATATCTAAGAAATAAATGATGTCAAAATTATCCGTTTTTTATTCAACACCTGCTAGGCGAGTAGACTCACAATGACTACTCAACTTGGCATACAAAAATATATATTTAAAAACCCTGTATAATGACTGGTAGGTAGTGTGATGAAATCATAAACTTGGTTGACTTGCTGACTGTCTTTGGTCGACTGACATTTTTATGATGATAATCACTCTAAGAGTCACAAAAATGAAAAACGAGGTAGCGACATTTCTTGCTGACCCGCCCTGTATAGCAGAAATATATTTTAGTGTGGGATATTGAATATTAGGTCTAGGACTAAAAACAGCTCTTGTTTCAGCTTGAACAGCTGTTTTTTGTGTGATTTCGATAGTTCCTTGTATCTCATATGGAACGATAAGAGAATCAATAATAATAGGATTATTTCCTTTAAGATCCGTTAATTTTAGTCTATAACTCAGCTGATTTAATCATCTTTCTAGGCTTTGAAAGAATATGACTTTCTGTATACGCCAAATATAGAACAACCAAGATAACGGCATCCTGTTTGAACGCTCCAACTTGAACAGCTGTTTGATTTCGGTAGTTCGTTGATTTCGTGAAAAGACGATAAGAGAGCCCGTGTATGTCTTTTATACTAACTCGTTAATTGTTGTCTATAGCTCATCTATTGTAAGAGTATCAGATTTTGAAATATTCGGCGGATTCAGTGGCAGATAAAATGCATAACAATGCTTGAATATAATATGCACACATGAAGACTATTTTTCATATAAGCCTCTCAATGTATAGGGTGAATCAGTCAGTATAGTCGGACAGTGGACTGAGTTTTACAAAAGAATCATATTATGTGATGCATGAAAGAAATGCTCAATAGATCATATTATCAATAAGCCAAAAAGAAACAACAAGTTGTGTTCTTCTTTGCCAGTAGTCGGACACTTGTCTTTTATCGTGCAGAGTGAATGAAAGCACTCAAGTATGCTGCATAAGTTAAATCATACGAGCATTCTGTGTGAGTTATATACTACGCGTTTTCTATGACTACAGCAAAACTCTTCAGCTTGCTGATTTTCTCACAACTAATAGTCTGTCATTTCATGAAATTCGATATTGGAACATGGTGTATGTTTATGTGGCAATTTTTGTAGAAAAATCAATTTATATCATACTTAACTAGAATACATTGGGCTGATAATTGAATAGGGTGTTCTCCTAGGAAAAAACACCTAAAATTCAATCAAAACTGTAATCGTACTTATTCCTATATACCAAAGCCGGCTAATTTCATCGATAACAAATTGGAATGATTATACTAAATATTCCTCAATAAGATTACCAAAGAACCTGCTTAACTTCATGAACCATGTAATGAACGACAAAATTTAAATATATCTCTTCAGCATATTCATTGCTGAATTTATTTGTTATACCAGCCGATAGATGGCGGTACAACTACGTTGCTAAGAGTTACTAACAGCCGTCGGCCGAGCGCCAACAAATAAATATGAGCCTCAAACAACTGTTATCATCTTCCATTGGTTATTGAACTGCACCGAACTTATATATTTTCGGATTCGAATTGTTACCTTATATCTGCAAATAGGTCGGTCATTCTCAGGATTTCAGAATGAAAATAATTCATACCGTGTCATCCATCACTGTCATCAAATAAAAAACATCCTAAAAGTTTCTTCAAGATGTTCCATATCAAGTACCCTGAATGTCTCTGGTACATCCCGTATCATCCCACAAACATTCTGATGGGATGTTTATAAGACATCGCAAATGCTGACAAGAATGTCCCAAGGAAAATAGGGATTTTCCAGAGTTGTTCCTATCATCCCATATGGTTCTACGACGTCTTACGGATGTTATTGTGTTATTAGGGCATGCGCATGGTGAGCGATGCCACACTCACTAATTCTTAGAAAACATCTGAACAAAACGACTAAGTTCATCATAGGAAGTGTTTCCAAGATCTCCAAATGCGAAATCTCAGCCAATTTCATTGATATAAAATGATCACAGGGCACCATTTATTTTCACCCAAAATAAATATACTATATGAAGATCCTGAACAAGAATTGGAATCAATCAGTATACTACGACACCCAGATCCATCACGAAAGTTTCAACGAAAAAACTATGATTTCTATTCCACGCGAAAAGCTACTACACAAGATACAGATATGACATTTTTCAGAGTACTGTTCCTACATATTATGGGGTTCAACATCCATACATACTCTGATGCTCCTAGATTTCATTCAGAGATACAGTCCATTCGCCTGATTGGTGTTTCTACACTCACTGATTCTCAAACAACATTGTAACATCACCGAAAAGACATCGACCGTCCACTTTTCTACAGATACACAGAAAATAATTTTCAGAGATTTCTACTATCATTCCATCGCTAGCAATACCAGTCAGACGCACTCAACAAATTCAGAAAACGCATTCTGTTGTCACCAATCTTGAATATGTCGAGCAACTCTTTACCAAAACTCATTAAATGACTGAGTTTACTATAGGAAGTGTTTCTAAGATCTTGAAAAGTTTAAAATTCAATACCTATACCTCCTGTTGTAGCCTGTGCATGATTTTCTTCGAATATAATAGGTATTTGCTTTGGTGTGCTTCAAGAGATAAATAATAATGATAATCTGACGCATATTGTAGCACCAAACATTCAAACAACATATACCAATAATTATGAATTAACTTCTAAGACGAAAATATTTGGAAAATCATCTCTCTCTTATCAAGTGAGACATTCCCAGTTAGATTGAATATCCTATCCCCTTTAAGGTATGCACGACGTTCTTCGAACATTGTTAGGATCTTCTTTCGTGCGCTCCAAGTGATAAAAAAATATGAACTGGTGAAAATGTACCAGAACATGAAAAACGTGAAAAAATATTCAAATAGGCTATTATACATTATGGAGAATCGTATCCCAGCTATCACTCGAAATATTGACCAACTTCATCGATATAAAATAATGATAATGAACTAGATTCTCCACCTGACATATAGAAAATAAAAGATCAGAATCATGAGAAAAAACATTGTCAGAGGAAAAATATTCAAATAGGTTGTTATCCTGTACACTATGGAAAATATAGTATCTCGGCTATCATTTGAAATATTGCCCAACTTCATCGATATAGAATAATCACAAGGTACCATTCTTTTCAACCGAAATAAAGATACCCTATGCGGATTATGGATAACTATTGAATTCAATCAGTATACTACGAGACCCAGATCCATCACGCACGCTGCTTCACGAAAACTAGGATTTGCAAATACATGGATATACGCAGAGTTTCAATGCTTGCGAGATATCAATAAAGAATGGAGAGCCGTGAATAACCTATATTCTTATGTTATCTCCCATAAAGCTAGTATTGGGCTTTTTTAATGATACTGACATTAGATGCGCGAATAGAATACTCTACTTTATGTACGACATCGTCACAAATTATGCTAGATAGATGACACTTGACAGATGCCATGCGACACCTGAAGCGTTTTTAAGATGACGTATAATTAAGAGGAGTCATATTACGCATGCGTCAAAACGTGACGGAAACATCACAAAAACAGCACGATTGAAATATTGCCTCGATAACATAATATAAGGATGGCACACCATTCTGACGGAATAAAATATGAAGAACATAAACCAATTATGAATTATTGAGGTCTTAGACAAAAATACTCGAAATGACTAATGTACACTGCGAAAATTAATATATCTCTTACTGTCATTGCCAGACAGTTTAAGTATCCTATCCTATTCAATATCGTATCTAGGCTATCATTCGAAATATTGTCAAACTTCATCGATATAGAATAATCACAAGGTAGTATTCTTTTCGAACCGAAATAAAGATTCCCAATGCTGATTATAAATAAAAGCTACTCTACGAAATACAGATACAACCTGTTCAAGAATACTGTTTACTCATATGGGTTCAGCACTCACACATATACGTTGATGCTCCTAGATGCCATCCAGAGAGACTAGCTATGCGCCTGGTGGACGATGCTACACTCACCAAGTCTTAAAAACATTGAAACATCGCAAATGAGTCGGAGAGAGTCGGAGACCTTTCCTTATTCTACAGATACTTCCGCTCCATTAACAAAATTGAAACATCACAGAAAAGCTGTTACTCTTCAGATATATGTTGAACAACTCTTTACCGAAACTCATAAAACGACTAAGTTCACCAAAGGAAGTAGTTCCAAGATACACCAATGTTCAATACTGCACCTCCTTTTTGGCAACCTCCCTAGGCATGAGTGATGTTTCAGGAACATAATAAGCATTTCCTTCAGTGCGCTTCAAGTGATGAAAGAATAATAATCCGACACCAATCATAGTACAAACCATTTGAATAACGTATAACAATCAGGAATTAACTTCATAGACAAAAATATTCCAACAGGCTATCATGCATTAGGGAAAATCATATATGTCTTGTCAGGTGAACTTTTCACCAATTCCATTGGTATGAAATGATCACAAGGTACCATTTCTTTCTACCCGAAATGCAGATACTAATGCTGATCCTGAACAAGAATTGAAATCAAACAGTATACGATACCCGGATATCCATCACGAAAGTTTCAACACAAAAACTGGGATTTTTATTCCAGACAACATGCTACTCTACAAAATACAGATACAACCTGTTTTAGAATACTGTCTACACATATGGGGTTCAGCAACCACATATACGTTAATGCTTCTAGGTTCCATCAAGAGAGACAGGTCATCCGCCTGTTGAGTGATGCCACACTCGCTAACAGGATAGGTTAGAGAGTAGGTTGACATCATTGGTTGAGATTGATGCTATATCGGCCTGGACTATCCAAGCTACGATAGGTTAGATCAATTTTTGGTGGTTCGTTTGAGATTATCAGACTCGCTTCTTTGTCCGACAAACAAACAAACACGCTCCAAAAAATTGATCCTCCTTTACCTGAAAAGATTTACGGAGGATATATCTTTTTCGAATTATGTAAAAAAGTACTGCAACCTTCTCAAAAATGTGATCAACCAGGCCAAACAAAAACATATCATTGACATCGTCAATGAGTCGGAATGTAAAATAAAAACGACCTGGGAAATAATTAATGCAAATATAAAGAAAAAAAAATTATTCAATATACCAGACAACATAAATCTGAAAGTGAACAATGAAGTTATAAAGGATCCAGAAGATGTCGCAAATTCATTTCTTGATATTTTCCTAAATGTTGTAAGCACACTGGATATAAAATATAATAATACTAAATCGCACAACGATTACCTGAAAAATGTGAGAATTTTCTTTCCAGATTCTCTCTTCTTCAAACCAGTAATTGAATCCGATATAGAAACAACCTTAAAACAACTGAAGAATAAAAAATCTACCGGCCATGATAACATACCAATCACAATTATTAAAAAAAATGCTGACATCCTCAAAGGTCCATTAACATTCCTTGTTAACTTATCTTTGAAATCAGGTGTGTTTCCACAGATTTAAAAAAAAACGATAATCAAGCCATTGTTCAAAAAAGGTGATAGAGAAAATCCAACAAACTACCGTCCCATCTCACTGTTGCCATCTCCTTCTAAAATTCTTGAAAGTGTGGTAAAAGAACAAACAATTAGCTTTCTAGATAAACATCACATTCTCACAAATTCACAATATGGGTTCAGAAAAAATATGAACACTTCAGATGCTACATTCGATCTCATAAACAAACTTAAGATCAAAATTGAAAATAAACAAATTCCACTAGTTACGTTTTGCGATCTATCTAAAGCGTTTGACTGTGTTGATCACGCTATTTTATTACTGAAATTAGAATTCTACGGCATAAGAGGGATTGCGCACAGTTGGTTCGAATCATATCTGTCAGAGCGCGAAATCGTAATCCGTATAACACATAATTGTAATTCGCAAATAAAACAATATCACTCTTATAACGGAAAGCTTCAATATGGTGTTCCCCAGGGATCGATTCTGGGTCCGATATTATTCTTGATATACATCAATGACTTAGTGGCTAATTTTCCGTCTCTAGAATTTTGCTTATTCGCGGACGATACGAGTGTAATAGACTCAGGCGATAACCTTGAAGATTTGTCGGTGTCGTCATCCGAGCAACTTACAGAAATAATGCACTGGTTCTCCGCGAATAAGTTATGCCTTAATACAGATAAAACACATACTATAACCTTCCATCCAAATAAGGATACAAACCAAATCACGATCGAAACACCCTATGGTGAAATACAGGGGAGAACAACTGTAAAATTTCTCGGAATTCACATAGACGAAATGTTGGATTGGAAGAATCATATTCATAACCTAAATAAAGAGCTCTGCAGTGCTACTTTCGCAATATTCACCATAAGCAAAAATATCGGTATAGAATCAGCAATAACAGTATATTACGCTTAGTTCTACAGCTTAGTTCAATATGGTATAGAGTTTTGGGGACATTCAGTAGATGTCAACAGCACATTTGTAATACAAAAAAGAGCTCTCAGGGCCATTTGTGGGATAAAACGGATCGAATCCTGTAGGAGTCATTTTGAAAGACTGAAAATACTCACAATTACAAATTTGTATCTATATCGTCTTTCCTTATTAGCTTTCAAAAAGAAACATGAACTAGAACAATTCACGGATGTCCACAACCATGATACACGCAACAAAAACAAGTACATACCACCTCAATTCAATTATACAGTGAACAGGAAAGGTCCCTTATATATGGCAACAAAAACATTCAACCACCTACCTTCCTCAATAACAGAAATAGTTTCACTAAATATTTTCAAAAATAAAGTCAAACAATTTTTTCAGACCCACGTTTATTACGATACCAAACAATTCTTCAATGCCCACTTATAAATCGCTTGATTGTTATACTTATAAACTTGTGAGTTATTTTGTATATATTTCTTTTTATTCCTATATTTATACAATATTAACATATACATTTTTAACTCATTCTTACAGTATCAATATGTAATTTTTCACTTATATGTAAGCTTAGATGCATTTTTCAAATATTGCGAATATGTTTCACCATCTTATTTCTTTTTATTATTATCATTACAATTTGTGTAATTGCTTATTATAATTGTGTAAAAACAAACTAAAAATGAACTGCTCTTCTCAATAGCTCACACATGAGCTCCAGCATGCATGAAAATCTTCCATTGAAAAAAATTAACTATAGTTGTATGTAATATGTGTGTATTCGAGAAATAAATTCTATTCTATTCTATTCTATAAAAAAATCTGCGATACTGAAATTCTAATTCGAATGTTTTTAATTTCAGGCAACGACAGCGAGGACTGGTTTCGGTGTGACTCGATCGAGTGAATGTAGGGTACCGTACCGCACTCAAGATTCTCAAGAAATGTGCCTGCCCTTATGAGTTGATTGAATACCTAATAAAAATAAGTTGGTGTGTTTTTTACTTTTTTCTATAAAGTGTGCCATTGGTGATAACTGTTGAAAGTTGTTCTAAATGAGAAATTTAACGTTACAATATGAATAATGAAACAGTAATTATCACAAATAACAAACAAAACATTGAATAAACTGTCCAACTCAAACTGTATCAACACGAAAAATAATATACAACATTCTAACAAAACGAAAGGAACGTTGAAAAGAATCGTACATGAATAAAAAAAAATTAACAAACTTAAAAATATCTTGGATCGATTATACTAATAAAGCTGTTACAAATTTGTAGCTGGGCATGGAGATCTCGGTAACCGTTAATTGTTATTCGAAATTCTCATCCTCAACCACAAATTCCTTACAGCCTGTATAATGCTTCTGGGTGTATGATAAATTGACATTCATCATACAGGGCGTGGACAGAAATTCTGAATTGAGACTCTATCACGAATCTGCGATTAGAGGTCTATAAAAATCACAAGTTTCCATCGTTCAAGTTCGAACCCCCTGATTGGGTATTAAAGTGTTGGAAAGGAATATTCTCAGATAAATTATGAACATACAAAAATGGATATACAGGGTGGGTCACGGTGGATGGAAAAAACAGAACATTCTGAAAATTAGGATGCTTCGATAATTGAACATTCTCTATTCGTGTAAAATGTTTTCATCTATACAGTGTTGCCATTTCTATCAGAAACAACTAGCAACTTCGTTATTTTAAATGGAGCACCCTGTATTTCATTGCATTTTCAGATTCTTCCTAAAGAGCTGATTTTATCAATGCATCATACTTGGGGTCTAGCAGGAATGATTACAGAAATATAGGATGTTCAAAATCGAGATTTTTCAATTTTGGGATTTTTTTGTGTCGAAACTATTCATTATTGATCAAAACGGTTTACATGTCCCTATCTTTACTTTCGATCCACTATCTACTGACATTTAATTGAAACAGATACAGGTTGTTCAGAATTCTGAATCTTGAAGCACCCTGTATTTTTTCCAATCAAATTCCAGTAGATAGTGAATCAAAAGTTAAAATAGGAACATGTACGCCGTTTTGATCAATAACGAATAGTTTCGACACAAAAAAATACTAAAATTGAAAATTCTAGATTTTGAATACCCTATATCTCTGTTATCATTTCTGCTTGACCCCACGTATGATATATCGATGAAATCAGCTCCTCAGGAAGAATCTTAAAATGCAATAAAATACAGGGTGTTCCATTTTAAATAACAAAGTTGCTAGTTGTTTCTGATAGAAGTGGCCACACTGTAACGATGAAAACATTTAAGACGAATAGAGAATGTTCAATTATCAAAGCATCCCAATTTTCAGAATGTTCTGTCTTTTAGTTCTCCAGATACTTCTAATAGGCCATCCACCGTGGCTCACCCTGTATATATTTATATAAAGCAATACATTGAGAATTCGCATTCTCTATGTGATGAGAATATTTACTCTTTTTCAGTTTATTCAATAGAAAACAACTACTTTCCTGGCTATATGCCACGACAAACATTGAATTATATCTATTGAATACACACGATAAGTGTTTGAACATAAAATACATATTTCTATATCATCATATTATTCATCCGATTTGAAGAAGAATGTCAATTCTCAATTTCGGAGGATTTTATTCTTTATTTTTCATGTTCTCCTTTTGAATGTTCATCAGATATAATTCAATGTTCGACGTGGCAAATAGCCAGGAAAGTAGTTGTTTTCTGTTGAATATTCAGAATGATGTGTGTATATACATATTTTTGTCTGAAGGAAAATGCAAATTCTCAATTTCAGAAGTTTTTATATTTTATTTTCAAACTCTTATCGTGTGTGTTCAATAAATATAATTCAATGTTCGTCGTGGCATATAGCCAGGAAAGTAGTTGTTTTCTATTGAATAAACTGAAAAAGAGTAAATATTCTCATCACATAGAGAATGCGAAATCTCAATGTATTGCTTTATATAAATATATATCCATTTTTGTATGTTCCTAATTTATCTGAGAATATTTCTTTGCAGCCTGTATAATACATGGAAGTTCAGTATACAGGGTGTCCCAAATTCGCAGGCCAACATAGGAAACTCTGGAACGGTCAGAGATACAGGGTCGGTTAAATTAGAAAAAGTTATCTATTGATATGCGCAACAATATCCCGCAAGAAAATATCCAAAGTTTTTTGTTTTTGACATAGGTATCAAAAAAAAAAATTTTGATTTTGTATTTTCATTTTTTATTGGCTTTCTTTTAATAGAGACCAAAAAAAGTTTGACACTTTCTCACAGATGATTTTTATGCTCGATTACTTGGCAGTATAGAATTTGTAATACGACGTATCGTAACTAGAAGGCCGCTATCGACTTTTTGTTTCTATACGCATACCTGGATTTTTTTTGCTTACCTGGCGAACCTCAATACTTTGATATGTATACCTTGATAATTGCAGTTTCGAAGTTTCGACTCATAAAATCTATTATCAATGAAGACAGCAACAACAAAATTTCATATTCATAAACAAGACACACAAAGTCATCTCCACACTTTGTGTGTCTTGTTCATGAATCTATTCACTCCACTTTGAGATACCATGGACTTTTACCATAGATTAAAATTTCATATGGTCACAATGGGAATTCAATTAATACAATTATTGAACAATATACAACAAAAATAACGAATCAAATAACTTGAAACTAATGACTTGTTACAAATGAACTTCGCATTTCAGAATGTATCGAGAGTCGAAACTTCGAAACTACAATCATAAAGGTATACCGGGTGACACGTAACAGCCTGTATTTTCTTTATTTCGAGAGATATAAATTCTGAAATTCACAAGCGTTATATTATCGATGATAGAGCTTCCCTTGAACCCAATGAGTTTTCTTCAACCACCTGTTTGATCGGAAGTAGACCCAACTTTTTTTTCCAAATGGCACCCTTTCATAGTCATTTTTCCTGTTCTACAAGTTGCCATCATCAGATTTTTGACCAGACGTTTCGTTTCTCGTAACCATCATCAAATAACAATGAATTTTTGGTCCGAAACGTGAAATAATTGCAAAGTGTTAAATGTCGTTGGATCCAGAATTGGGATTAGAGTTTCTTAAAAACAAAACATGTATTTTAGACCATTTGAAGAAACAAAAAATAATGATGGCTCCTCGGAGACGAAACGTCGGAACACGAATCTATTAATGCCATTGGATAGAGCAAAAAAAGTGGCAATGCTAATATGAATCTCATGTTGACATATTACTTCAAATGAAGTCATAAAAAAATGAAAACGAAATAGCGGATTTTCGGGATTTTTCAAATATCTTCGGAAGTATTCGGAATTTGCAATTTTTTCAGGCAACATTTTGATCAGCATAAAATTGTTCATACTCATTAATACTTACCAACTTCTTTTCGATGTGGATATCTGATTCGACACATGCATTGAATGCAGTAATGGCATCAATATCACAAAATGGGAATCTACTTGTTATATCAGGGTCTACTGGCTGGCCTTTGTGTTTGCCTTTAAATTTGTCTAATGCGACAAGGACAGCTTTCATCATATCAACGAGTTTATTCATTTTTGATTCCAAGGAGACCAACTTGTCATGGGTCAACTGTTGTGTTTGATTGTTTCCTAAAAGCACATACATATACAGGGTGTAACTAAATGAGTGTGAAACATTTGGGGGGGGGGTGTTTCCTCATCGAAAGAAAGATAGAAGACAACTACAGAGATACTTCGTCATAAATGCAAACTGGATTTATTGTTATTTTGTAGTTACCACCTGCATTAAATGATTAAAGGGGAATGAACAAAACTGATTCATTATTAACAAAACATACAACATGTAGAAATTATAGTGAATGTTCAATAAGTCTACCTTCAGACATTACGCATGTGTCTAGACGTCTTCGCATTGAGCCACGTATTCGCTCAAATATTCCTGGAGTCTCTTTTATTACCCTGCACGCATTGATGCGGTTTCTCAAGTCCTCTACATCGCGAACAGGAGTACGATAAACCAAATGCTGTTAATGGCCCCAAGTAGAGAAATCGAGAGGATTGAGATCCGGGGATCGAGCGGGCCAATTCGCTGGTCGTCCTCGACCTATCCACTGATTTGCATATGTTTCAGTTGAATGCTGACGTGCTACTTGACTAAAATGGACGGGAGCCCCATCATGCATGACATATCCCTTCTGACGCCCACAGGAACTTCCTCCAGCAGTACGGGGTGCACTTCTCTTAAAGAGGAGGTAGAAAATGAGGCACAATTGAATAATCCCCAATAACTCCGACCCACACGTTGAGAGAAAACTGTTCTTGATGTTTAGTTTCGACAATAGCGTGAGGGTTTTCATCAGCATATATCTGGTAATTATAAAATTAATAATCTTGTCCCGAGAAAAACTACATTCGTCTGTGAATTCGATCGTCTTTAGGAAGTCACGATATCTTCTAATCATTTCCAGCATCCCATTGCAAAATTTAAGACGGTTCGGAACGTCTCGCGGTAACAGTGCCTGTACTCATTGCACATGGTAAGGGTCTAAGAGTTGTTCCTTCAAAATTCGAAATATCGTCATATGATCAACATTTATCTGGAAAGCAATTTTTCTAGTACTGGTAGTATGTTGTTCTTCAATCAAATTAAGTACTGCTTCCTCGAGCTGTGGTATTCTTACTTCTCGATGGCGACCACAATCCTGCGTTCTTTTGTCGAATGAAACATATTCTTGTAATCGTTGATGAAGTCGGGAAAATATTCTATGTGAAGGATGCTACCGTTGAGGATACATTTCAGCATATCTTCTAGAAGATTCTAATCTATTTCCCTGCGACAGACCGTAAACGTAATGCATATCAGCAATTTGCTCATTTGTGTATTTCATTTTGATACCAATTTAATTATTAAAGTAATAAATAAAGAACAGAACAACAATACACAATTAGAATTACTTCAAGTTTGAAAATTTAGAAACTGAAAGCTTGATACCAATTCAATTGTTACTATCGCTAATAGCGGCCTACTAAATTAGTTTCGTATTTTCGTTTTATCACAATATGTATGTTGTTCGTGAAATAATTTTTTGCTGCGAACTGGTTTATTTTGGGCAAAAAGTTCAAGGGACATTTTCCGTTCAGAATGAAACAGGCTATCGGAAATAAATTTTTAAATGGTAAACAAATAATAGGAAAAAAAGTTACATTGGAAATAACATTTAGGAATTGCGTTTTCCACCCCTCACAACCATGGGGTAAACCAAATAAATTACTGGCTAAGTGTCTTCTTGGTAGTAGACAATGTCAGGTAAATTTCAATACTGTAACTTTTTTAGTGCTTGTGAATTTTTTGTACCCCTTTCAAGGGGCTGTATCTTAACATGGGATATATATAAATCCTTTATTTAGTCCATTTGGCTAATTTACATTTTCACCTCATTGCAATAATTGCAATGAGAATGTTATATGTGTAAACATATTTACATACCTATATACAATACATAAACTACTATACTCATTTTCAGGGAGAACTCGGGAAATGGGAAGAAATTGAAAAGTCCTCCTACTGGAGAGCAACTCCAGGTCAACGACAAGCGAAAAGGTTCATCAACCATTCGCAGAACCGAGCCAAAGAGATACTCAGCCTCAGAAAACCGGAGCTAAAGCTCATCACAGGCTTTCTCACAGGACACGGCCCTCTGAGGTACCACCTCAAAAAGATGGGTCTGGCGGAGACTGACACTTGCCGCTTTTGTAACAATGCGACCGAAACCGCGGAACACATACATTGCTCATGTGAAGTATTAGTCCGCCAAAGGCTGAACCACCTAGAACGGGTCTATCTCTAGGATTGGAGGACCAAAACTAGATAGGGGTAATCACAATAGATCTTCTAGGTCGCAGTGATCGAGAGGTCTCTCAGCCTATACGACCCATCTACAATCTACAATCTTGATCTCTTCTGGCAGATTATTATAGCTATCAAGTCCCTTGAAAAAAACTGAATTTTGGGAATGTGTTAATGTTACTTGGTGAATATGGAAGTCAGTTCTGAATCTTGTATTGTATCCGTGGATTTGGTTATTGTAGATAACTTTTTCTTGCAGATATGTTGGGAAAATTTTATTTCTTATTTTGAAAATTAGGATCAAAGTTTGGTAGAGGAGAAAGGAATTAATTGGTAACCATTCTAGTTCCTTTAAAATATCTCTTATTGGTGTACGTCTTTTGCAATTTAAAATGCTCCAATGAAGTTTCTTCATATGAGATATCCTATCTTTTCTTCGATAAGCATAACCCCCTCGAATGTTCTACACTTATTCAGTTATACCCTGTATATACAATAATATACATATAAAAATATACAGGGTGTCCCACTAAGGTCGGCAAGTTACGATATCATGGAAACCATAAACCTCAGGACTTCGAGGAAAAAAATTTAAGGACCAAATCGGCCAAGAAGAATTGATAAAAAATATGTTTTAGTTCATCAAACGACCGCTAGGGGGCGCAATGTTTATGATAAAATAAAAATTCAGTTTTTCTCGAAAACTACTATATTAAGGTACTGTTTCAATGAATTGAAATTCGCATCAGTTTGTTCCCTGACTTTTACTTAATATCTTGAAAAATAAAAGTGGGGGAATCTGGTGAAGAAATCATTTTTGAAAACGCTTTATCTCCTATATCCTTTCTCCAAATTTGATCAACTTGGGCTCATTTGGAAGATAATTTCACACAAATTTAAACACTGGATTTGACATTGATTTGTAGTTCACATAGCGTTAATTAATAAATAAATAAATAAATAAATAAATAAATAAAGAAATAAATAAATAAATAAATAAATAAATAAATAAATAAATAAATAAATAAATAAATAAATAAATAAATAAATAAATAAATAAATAAATAAATAAATAAATAAATAAATAAATAAATAAATGAATGAATGAATGAATGAATGAATGAATGAATGAATGAATGAATGAATGAATGAATGAATGAATGAATGAATGAATGAATGAATGAATGAATGAATGAATGAATGAATGAATGAATGAATGAATGAATGAATGAATGAATGAATGAATGAATGAATGAATGAATGAATGAATGAATGAATGAATGAATGAATGAATGAATGAATGAATGAATGAATGAATGAATGAATGAATGAATGAATGAATGAATGAATGAATGAATGAATGAATGAATGAATGAATGAATGAATGAATGAATGAATGAATGAATGAATGAATGAATGAATGAATGAATGAATGAATGAATGAATGAATGAATGAATGAATGAATGAATGAATGAATGAATGAATGAATGAATGAATGAATGAATGAATGAATGAATGAATGAATGAATGAATGAATGAATGAATGAATGAATGAATGAATGAATGAATGAATGAATGAATGAATGAATGAATGAATGAATGAATGAATGAATGAATGAATGAATGAATGAATGAATGAATGAATGAATGAATGAATGAATGAATGAATGAATGAATGAATGAATGAATGAATGAATGAATGAATGAATGAATGAATGAATGAATGAATGAATGAATGAATGAATGAATGAATGAATGAATGAATGAATGAATGAATGAATGAATGAATGAATGAATGAATGAATGAATGAAAGAATGAATGAATGAATGAATGAATGAATGAATGAATGAATGAATAAATGAATGAATAAATATTCAAGGGAAGAATAACTTGTTTTGAATTGTATCACATCAGGTTGTTCCTGATTATCTTTACATTGTTCGAGGTAATCTTTCTTCCTTGACTAATGACATTTATTGGACCTATTTTCTCACATAAGTCTTTCAAGTCAACAACATCAGGTGTGTTGATTTCATCAACATTGAATAATGGCTTAGATTTCTTAGCTGTAGCAATTGCTGTTATCTATTGGGCAGGAATGTATATCGAACTACTTTTGAGAATTCTTGTTTTCTGTTTCTCAATTAGGAAGTGCATTGCATCTCCCTCTTTTTGAGTATGCCCCACGATCAAGAATTTGTGTGTGATACTTTTAATATCTAAATAGTTCACAGCATACTTGTATAAGGTGAAGATGTACTGATTTTTATTCTACCCGCAACAGTTGTCAGAATAAAAAATTACATGTTTGTCACGACAGTAATTATTCAAAAATTTCAAAATACATGAACCAACTTCATTCGAACCTCTATTGGCAATTCCTACATGCCATACATAACAAAAACCTCTATTCACACCTAGATGGAATATTGTGAAATTATAGGTAGCCAATTTTCGGCAATAGTAATATCTGCTAGCATTTCCAAATGGTGTTCGTAATACCGCTTGCACATCGTAACAAGCAACTACATGGTCAGCAGTTTGTTCTGATGCCAATATAACATCATTTTGCTTCTCAATGCGATATGAATCTTTTTCCATCAAGTGAGTATCATATTCTTTGGTTTTTGTATTGTTTATTTCGCTAGGAGGAGTATTTTTATAGGTTTCGCATAGGATGCAGAGATCTTCCTTGGGTTTGAAAAAAACAATATTGAATTTCGTATTGAAAACTTTGGCATATGTACTATACTTGACTGAATTTTCTTTTCCCGTGTCATTATTGAAATGTCTATGCATTTCTGCCACAGTCAGACTACCATCAATATACTCTCTAGATGTTTGAGCACGTAAGTAATGTGATTCTATGCGTGGATATGATTGAAATATCGTTTGAAATCCTTGGCTGATTCCCGTGATGTCCTCTCAATTCACCATCCACAGATCCAGCACATTCATTTTTTTTCAATGCGGTTCGAATCGTCTCCAATACATAAAGTATTCATGAACAATAATTTGCATACACGTAAACGTTTGTCCGAACTTATGTGATCCAAATAGTGAGCATAGTTATTCGACAGTCTTGAGCTTCCTTGTTAGTGTATCTGTATTAAGGACAATTTTTTCTGCGTTCCTGCAGATGAATGCTCGCCGCCTACCTAGATCTACCATACTATAAAACTTCTCATGAATTTGCTTCCGATATTCTCCATTGAACTCCGAATTAGCACTTTTCTGCATCACAAACATCTTTAAATCTGTAAGCTGATACATTTTCTTCCTTTTGCTGTTGTGTATTCTCTTCCACCATTTCTTGATTGTTTTCGAATATTACGCTGCCAAGCATTTTCATTCCTTTTACGTTTTCTTCTGCACTGTTGTATTTGTGATTCTAATTGCTGTTTCTTGTTTCCTTAAAGATATTCTTCATTCTCAGAATCATCAGAATAGTCTACTAATTTATGTTTCAAAATTTCATTTTGTCTGTGCTCCCTCACAGTGGACTCAGTTCCACCTTCATGTGAATGAGTCTCGTCACTATTGGAATCGTCAGTCACTGAAAGATTTCAGTCTTCATCATTACTTCGATATAACTGTTCATGATGTGAATCTTCTTGATCTGAGTGTTCCTGGTCTGAGTGCTCCTGCTCTAAGCGTTCCTGGTTTGATTGTTCCTGCTCTGAGTGTTCCTGGTCTGAGAGTCCTTGATCGGAGTGTTCATGATCCAAATATTCATGATATGGATGTACTTGATCTGAATAATCTATAGATCTGATATTCACTGGTAGACAAAGCTTGATCAACACAATGGAAAAAGATCCAGACTTATTAATAAGTACATCCTTGTTGTGATGATCTTCATACACTATCTCTACATTCTGAACTTCTTGAAGACATACCGTTGAAGTCTCAATTAGGTCAAAGAGCATGAAATAGTCTGAAATCAACATGGTCCGAATAATTATATGCAATATTTCAACTCGAAGCAAATCGAACTGAATCAGTAGGATTCAGACGAATGGAAGAATATCATTGCATGTGATATGATTGATCTCGAATCATGCATGCACATAGCAAATGAATTGATATTGACTCACTTGTCTAGTTGTTTTAGATGAACCAAATCCTGGCATGTTTTCGTTGAGGGTTGTAACATTTTTCATTATCTTATCTGTTCTATTTTTATACATTGTCATTATTTTTCAATATTAATAAGATCATCAAAATAACCAGATTAAGATAAACATTACCGTCCTATTCATTTGAACTGAGAGCAATTCAGATCAACGGAGTTTCTGCTAGACCGCTATATTTCTAGGTATGGCAGGGTTGCATGGAAATAACAAGCCAATTTTTTGATGATTCAAAGTACAATTGTGCCATATCTTGGTATATGGCAAAGTGTGGAAAACTATCCTCTAGTGAGCATATATTTGATGTTCGAAATTTCAGAAATATAGCTAGAAGAACAAATGAGAAAAGGGGGGTATACCATGAGCCTGTGTCACCCGGTAGGTGTAAGTAGGAAATATCAGATATTAATTATTATAGAACTTGAGAACTAGAAAATAGATATTTTTCAAGAAACTAAACATATTAGAGATCTCATATATCTTCAACCATTTTTGGCTGCATCTCTGTATGATTTGACAGTTCATTCTCGCATATCAAAAAGGTATTGATTTGTTTGCTGACTTAAAATATGAAAAATAATTTTTAAGATTTACATGTTCCTATATATGAATTCAAAATGATGCTAGGGTGCATGACGTTTAATTTGGAGAATGTTAGTGAATTTTCAATATCTTGAAGAATAGATATAATTATTTCACACATATTGATAAGCTGATTGAATAGGTTTTTTTATAAAATTAGTATTTTCTCTATATGGTACCTTCTCAACAATTGAAGCAACTTGTAGGATTTTTTCCTGTAATAACTTTTCGTTGTGTGAGATTTGTTGGATCGTTTTATTAAATTTAATGATCATATCAATTGATATGGAATTTTGCTTCCCAATGTTTGAGGCCAATTGATAGAAGACAAGGAAAAAATCATTTCTAAATCAAATACAGACCGAGATAACCCAGAAATATTCGAACCCGGTTCAGGCAGAAAAATTCAAATACATTCCATAATCCCACTACTATAACTGATATCGACATTGCTGGTAAAACAGTTTCAACTCCTCTTCAAAAAAAAGTTCATATGGATAATTTGAAGAGGCCATTGAAGAAAACATATGATTTCAAAAACTAAGTAACCTCATTTTATTTCAGATTCCCTTTTGTCTTCGGTCTTCAGGAGACAATAAAATACAAAGCTTAAAAAATGACCCAGGAATAGTACCACTCAAATTAGGCACTGCCGAAATTCAAGATTCCGGTCATACCTACTCTTGTTCATTACTACAATCTCAATCCTATTATCATAGAAATTGATAAACTACACACCCAAACTTCAAACTTCATTGAGTCATTGAGAAAAAGTAAAGAATATTCTGCCGATATTTCGAACTATGTCAAAATTATACAGCTCACAAAAGAATTTATTCCGGATCCTCAGAGGATGAAACGGAGATTTTTCAATGGTATTGGACCTATTTTCAAATCGATAACTGGAAACTTGGAGGCAGATATGAGATCTCTAATATGTTTAGTTTCTTGAAAAATATTGATTTTCTAGTTCTTAAGTTCTATAATAATTAATATCTGATATTTCCTACTTACACCTACCGGGTGACACAGGCTCATGGTATACCCTCCTTTTCTCATTTGTTTTTCTAGTTATATTTCTGAAATTTCGAAGATCGAATATATGCTCACTAGAGGATAGTTTCTCACACTTCGCCATATACCAAGATATGGCACAATAGTACTTTGAATCATCAAAAAATAATCATAATCTAGAAATATGGCAGTCTAGCAGAAACTCCGTTGATCTGAATTGCTCTCAGTTCAATCGAATAGGACGGTAATGTTTATCTTGGGCTGGTTATTTTGATGTTATTATTAATATTGAAAAATAATAATATATAAAAATAGAACAAATAAGATAATGAAAAATGTTACAACCCTCAACGGAAATATGCCATGATTTTATTCATTTAAAACAACTAGACAAGTAAGTCAATATCAACCCATTTGCTATGCGCATGCATGATTCGAGATCAATCATATCATATGCAATGATATTGTAATGATATTCCCCTTGGAGGGGCTTTAGAAACATCAGCAGGAAGGCAGGAGTACAACGATCATCCTGTATCACGCATCCCTGATTGCTCTCCTACCTCCCAATGATTCCTACATGCACTAGCATATTTCCGAACACTCAATATATGCCGCGGTGACAGATAACGTCACAGAAGATTCTGGAATGTTCTGGAAACAATCGATGGAACAATTAGAGAGAGAGGTTTGTTCTAAGCATATACGTATTAATAATCAATACGGATAATCTCTATCTGTTTCCATAGCGAAACATGAAGCCGATTTTTGAAGACAAATGACTATCCATAAGGAAACCATTTCAAACGATCAGACACATACTGCTTTGATTGAAAGGCTAGTAAACGTCATTGTCCACCGAAACGCATGTCTTTGATGACTACCATAATAGCGCATGGCGCATGCGTATCATGCCACCAAATCCTTATGGATATTCATTTGTTTCATATTTTTGGCTTCATCCTGGCACCCGTTATGATCCGTATTGTTTATTAATACGTATATGGTTCTAAGAAGCTTCTAGAACAAAAAGAAGGAGACGGAAGATCATTCGAGAAGGTTCTCGAACCAAGCCTGTCAAGTGATCTCATATATAAACAGCCGAATAACTGCCGTCAGTCAGTCGAGCAGCGAGTGTCAGAGAGACAGTTATATACCGCGTGATATAAATCGTTTTACATGAATAGTAGATATAAGTTCGATATAAATTAGTGTTTCTTTAGTTTAATTAAATCAGTTCGAAAATAAATAGTGTCGTGTTCGCTTCTGCACCCGAATAACGTAACAATATTCTTCCATTCGTCTGAATCCTACTGATTCAGTTCGATTTGTTCGAATATTTCTGGGTTATCTCGGTTTGTATTTGATTTAGAAATAATTTTTGCCTTGTTTTCTATCAATTTTTCGTTTATGTTTGAGTACAGGGGTTTTGTTTGTTCTTTATGTTGGTTTATATAATAATAATAATAATAATATATATATAATCATTCACCAAAATTTTTTCAATATCGATATTGAAATGATTATCGATTTTCAAATGACCGGTTATAATATCGATCGGCTTCATTTTGGTGACCGAATGTATTGAATGATTGTATGCTAGTACGGCGTGTGTTATTTTCATTTTAATTGGCGATTTCAAGAATCCGCGAGTATTCAGGAGTCTAATATGTTTAATCAGGGTAGAATGAAATCTTTCGATTTGGCCATTGGACTAGGGATGATTAGGTGAACAGAAGTGAACATTAATTTTGTGAAGTGCCAAAAGTTCTGTGATCACGGTGTTTTTGAATTCAGTTTCATTATCTACTACGATTTGATTTGGCACTCTGTGGTGAGAGAAGAATGAGATCAGATGATTAACTATTTGCGTTGAATCTACAGAGGTGAGGCGGTATTCCTGGGCGTATTTCGAAAAGCTGTCAATTATTGTCAGGACTTTGTTTTGTTCTAATGTCAATGTGTTCATGTGAAGTATTTCAAACGGTGTTTTTGCTGTTGGGGTGATGTTCATTTGAGTCTTCATGGGGTGTCTTTCGTACTTGCTTTGCTGACATATTTCACAATCGTTAATGTACGTTTGCACTGAGTTCTTCATGGTTGACCAATAATACTTTTGTTTTATGCGCTGTTCTTTTTCTTCAATACTACGATGGTTGGACTTTCCTTCGTGATAAGCTTGAATCAGTTCGGGGTATTGGGTTTTGTCAGTAATGTCAATCAGTTTTTGAATTTCAGCGAAGGCCACTTGAAATTTTTTCGCAGAATGGTTCATAAATTTCGGGATTCTCAAAATATAAATGATACTGGACGTTTGGGGCAATGTAATCTCTAATAACGTCTATTATATCTTGGTCAAAGTTATTGTTAGAGATTTGAATAGAAATTCTCTGTTTCTTTTCATACAGTATGGTGATTTTTGGTCTCGCTGTAATGTAATGTAAAACTGAATGGATAATCATCTGATTCTGACCATAAATCACAGGTTGTTCTGAAATAGGAATTTCTACGATGGGATTTTCCTCAGCATTTGTATGAATAGTGGCATCGTCATTGTCATTTTGGGGGTCATTGTCCTTGTCATTATTGTCACATGTGTTTATCAAATCGTCGTCAGGTTGTACTTGAGTTGAAATGTGGTCGTCTTGTTGGAGTTTTGAAATGTTCTCATCAAATTCGTCGATGAATGTGAATATATTATCGCTTTCCTTAGTGTGCAATTCGATACGTGATAAGGAATCTGCATTAGCATTTGATTTGTGTTTTTATAGGTTATAGAATAATTATTGAATTCATATTCTTCGACCTTGATTTTCCATCGCAATAACTTAGAACTCGGATCCTTGAGAGAAAATACCCATTGGAGAGGTTTGTGGTCTGTTAGGATGTTGAACTTCCTACCAAAGAGGTAGGGCCTAAAATATTTGGTAGCCCAAACAATCGCCAATAACTCCTTCTTGATGGAACTATAATTTCTCTCGGAATCATTGAGGGTACGTGATGCGTACGCCACTGGCAGATCGTTTCCGACCGGTCCTTGACTTAATATTGCTCCAAGAGCAACATCTGTAGTGAGATTGAATGGTTTCGAAAAGTCGGGATACTGGAGAATAGGTTCATTAATCAAAAGGTTTTTGCAATTTTCGAAACAAGATTTGAATTCTTCATCATGCATAATTTTTGCACCTTTCTTTAGGCATTTCGTTAGAGGTTTGATGATTTTGGCAAAGTTATTAATGAATCGCCGATAATAGCCTAATAACCCTGAAAAGCCTTAGGCGTTAGGCTTTACACCGTCAGGAGAGACTATGTGACCTAAGTAGGCCACTTCTTTCCGTAAAAACTCGGACTTGTCCATTTGGAGTTTAAAACTCGAGTTTCTTAAACGTTGGAGTACAGCTCTTAGTCGTTCTATATGTTCCTGAAGGGAAGTGGAGAATATAATAATGTCATCGAGGTATACCAGACATTTTTCGTTCTGTATACCACGGAGAATATTATCAATTATTCGTTGAAATGTTGCGGGGGCATTTTTCAAACCGAAAGGCATCCTAAGGTATTTATAGTGTCCGTTTTCAGTATTGAAAGCGGTCGTCTGAACATCCTCTTCGCTCATTTCGATCTAGTGGAAACCACTAGCAAGGTCCAAGGTAGAAAAGTATTAGCATCTGCCTAATTTGTCTAGCAAGTCAGTATTGCTGGGTAGGGGATATTTATCGTCAATTGTTTTCTCGTTCAATCTCCGATAATCTACCACAACTCGCCATTTTTGTTGACCTGAAGCGTCTGCCTTTTTGGGTACAACCCAAATGGGGGACGACCATGGAGAACAACTGGGCCGTATAATTTTTTGGTCCAGAATACTATTTATTTGTTTTTCTACCTCCTGCTTGTGGATAAATGGATATTTATATGTCTTTGTATAAACGGAAACTTCATCAGTAGTTTTAATATGATGTCTTATTTTATTCGTGAATGTTAGTGTATTTTATTGATAAAAAATATCTGAGTACTCTTTGCATAAGTTCTCAATAAAAAATGTTTCCTCAATATTCAAATGATCGGTTCTAATTCTAGTTAAGTCAATTCTTGGTTTCTCAGTTTCATCGAAATTGGTTAAACTAAATTCTTTTATCATAACTATCGAATTTTTCGACAACAATACGTTCCGAGAAATCCAATGTAATATTACTTGTAGTGTTATTTAATATAGTTGTCAGCGCTTCTCCGTCTCTCGCGACGCTAAGGCTTTCGGGAATCTCGCAATTATGTATTTCATGGTGAGGAATGATAATTTCGCCGTTATTTATACTTGTTCTAATTTTTATCACTTGTTCTGAACGCGGTGAAACTGATATCAAATTAAGTTCGTTTTGAATGCTATGACAATATAACTTAATCTTTGCATGTGGTGTAATCAGAATATTTTTATCAAAATCTAATCTGGCTTGAAGAAGTTTGACATTATCGAGACCAATTAGGCCATCAAAAATATTAGAGAATTTGAATAAGTAGAATTTTAGATTTCCAGGTATTTTAAAACTATTAGAAATATAAATCGACGCACTGAATTTATGGGCTGATTTTTGAAACACTGTCGAAACTATGAACGGATCATTTTGAATGGTATTTGGATATATTTTAAATGTGAAATGTGGACCAATAAATGATTTTGTTGAACCAGAGTCGATCAGAAACTTTGGGTTATGTTCTGGTAAGATAATGTATGGTAATTCACTAGAACTTGAATTATTGATTGATTTAATAGTAGACATTATGTTTGTTCTGAAGTTTGAGGCTTCTCTGAAAAATTTGCATCATCTTCATACATATCGCAAGTATTTGAATATGATTGCGGATCATTTTGATAGTTATCTGAGGTGCTTGGCATCGATCGATCATCGCAATTGTAGCTTACTGCATGTTCAAGAAATCGCTGCAATCTAGATGTTCCAAAGCGAAGCCAGTTCAGCCAGCCCTCGAAGAAATTAGCCTTCCAGTTGTTCAACTAACCCGCTGCACTCCGTAATTGAATTTTTGAGGGTAGGAATTATCTCACCACCTAGCCGAGGATTCTGCTTTGAATGATAGCCAAGCAGCAATAAATCGTATGATAATTAAAATTCCTCCAGTTAGTACAAAAGTAGGCAAGAAAGAGTGGTAAAATAGGGGGTTTGATAGGAAATTCAATATTGCTCCTTTTCCTGATGTCTCTTTAGATATTGTTCTCAATAAGGATTTTTGCATGAGATCACCTTCAAAAACATAATCTATAGTCGCTGTCATGCTCATGTTCACTTCAGTGAAATAAAACTCACAAACTGAAGGGTTGTCATTGATTAGCAATTGCTGTGGATTCTCTTGGCAAGAGAGATAATTCTGAAGAACACTGCAGTTAGTTTTAAAATATAATATTTTCTCAGAAGTAAGATTCTCAGCCACAATAATCAATTCAGTCATCTGAGTGCAACTCCAGCAACCAAATGAGGAGATTTGTCTAAACGGGCATCCTGGAGTTCTGATGTTTATTGATGATACTTTTTCCATAACTGCCATGATTTTTAATGATCCTGGCAAAGTATTATATGAGTAGATCATTTAATTTTTTAATTTTGTAGCAACTTCTTTATAGTTATTTCCATTAAAAGTCTTGAGAAATGGCTCTGGAACTTGACAGTACAGGTTGCATCCACTTTTGAAACAATGCACTAATCCAGGTGGGTATATAGTTTTATCACCTTTTAGAGAAATTCGGAAATCACCTAAGTGGTTAGCTGTTGGCTGGTTCAGAGGATCATCTTGAATGGAATATGTTTTAGATTTAGGAGTTCTTAGTAAAGTTCAGTGCCTGATTACAGAAGAAAAGACAAGAGATTACTGACATACGCATGGGACCAGGTATCAAGGGGGTGTCAGATGAAAAAAGATACATTTCATCTGGTTTGACTGAGTGCTGAAATCTAATTCTTGCCTCCCAGTCTTCTGATAGAGCTGAGTAGATGGTGTACATATCCCCATCAGGCACTATTGTCCAGTCATAAAAAGCGCATTCTGTCCCTCTAAAGCAAGAATAACAGCACATAGAATCACTCAAACATCCTTCTGATCTAGATAGTGATGGAATAATCGATCCCTTGAAGTGTTGAGTAATGCTCCCGTTTAAACCTCTTTCACTCTTTATCGATCCTTTATCTCCACAGCTGGAATAATAACACATCCCTGAACCTTGACATTGCAGCTCATGGTGCCTTAGTAATTTGTATGAACTAGTCATGTACTCTCTTTTATAACTGATTTTTTTTTGTAGGCTTTCTAAACTTATGGAGCAACTCTCTCCATTGGATGTTGAAAAGCTTATTTTCATGCCAGATGAAATGGTTAATAACCCATGACTTTCAGTGGAGCAGTGAGTGTGTGAGTGAGCCTTCTGCAGTTCGGTATTGAGTTTTGGGGTACTTCTGTTGAATCAACATCTACCTTCATTATACAGAAACGTGCGATTCGAACAGTATTCAATCTGAGGTACAGAGATTCATGTAGGAATTATTTCGTGAACTATGAAATATTTACTTTAACCACCTTATATATATACAAAGTCTCGCTTCTGATCCACAAAAATAGTGGTTCCATGTTGCGCCCAGCAGATATCCATTCATACCCAACCAGGAACCAGTCTATAATCCTTCCAAATTATCGACTCAATAGAACTCGTAAGGGACCCCTGTATACAGGGATTAATATTTATAATCACCTACCGGAAGTATTGAAAGCACTATCTATGAATAAATTCAAGGTCGAGTTGAAAAAATTATTACACCAACATAGTTTCTATAACCTAGATGAATTTTTCAATACCATTTTATAATATTACCATGCATATACTATAATCATGTCTGTAACATTGGTTTTATGATATCTAGCTTTTTCAGTCATCTTTTCTTCACATAGATAACTTATATTGCATGCGACTTGTCTAGCCATTTTCCCTAAGCTCTATGCGATGAAGATACACCGAGATATAATTTCATTGTTATACTTCTTAATATTATGTGTCTGTATAGGTATACCTGTTATCTGCAGATATATTACAAATCTGTATCTTTTGGGAAATAAAAATCTATCTATCTATCTATCTATCTATCTATCTATCTATCTATCTATCTATCTATCTATCTATCTATCTATCATGACATATTCTGTTATCATTAGAAATGTAAAAAGAATGGTCACACTGGTGCGATAAGTCCACCAAGGCTAGCAAAAAGCAATAAAATATCTTTGGTTTTCTCTTGATCTGAAATTGCTGAAAATGGAAAGCTGTGTTACTAACTAATACGGGAGATCTGCTAGGGCAATAGCTAGTAGATTGCTTAACCTGAGTCCTTTTGGATTTGCAAGATAAGATCAATAGGTCTTTTTTTATTTCTCTCCCGAGGTGTCTGTCAATAAAATCATCTGATTCTGCTATTGCCAACCACTCAAGAAGCTCCTTCCTGTTACTAGCAGATGAATCTTCTGCAACTTCTTCTTCTGTTTCTATGCCATTAGTACTCATAGGAGTGGGAATCTCTACAACTGCTTCATGATCCATTTTTCTTTTTTTATCCTCTAGAGCCATACACACACCCTCTACAAAATGTTTTTTTTCTGCTAACCTTAGTCTTTCTGTTTTCTTCTATATGGATCTTCAAGTGGTGTAGAATTACAATTGGGTTTAGCCAGCCACTTGGATATTTCTTGGCAAAATGTCTAAGCATTAACCATAAAGCAAGCACTACAATAAAAGATAATATGATTAACAAGGAAATAACAACCATGTTAGTCTTACAAGGTTCCAGCAATTCATTGTGAGAACAGAAGAGGCAATCATCACACCCATCAAACTTGCTTACTACACTTCCATAACATCCTGAGCAATTGTACTGATAAAACCCATACTGCCTCCCAGGTAGAATGGCAAAAGATCCATTTATTTCATAGTCTCCTTCATAGAAGTGGCAAAAAGTTCTAGTGCTAATTGTTTTGTATCCCTTGAAAGAATGTACTGTGGGGCATATTTTCCCCACCACAAAAAGAAAATTGCCTATTAGACAGGCCCAAGAGGGAAGATACATGCTTAGACTGCAAAGCTGAACCTTACAACCAACTCCTCTCTTCTCCATTGTTTCAATTTTCTTTTTTGTTGACCTTCTGTGTGTGTGAGATATTATTATCCTTGTTAACTATTCTAGAATTCAATTCAGATTCTCACAGTATGTCTGATAGAGTTGGCAACAAATGGAGAACTTTGTTATTACCTACATATTTATTTTCGGAAAAAAGTCATTTTTTATAAAAAGTTATATAATGTCTAAAACCAAGAATAATGCAAATATATATCAGGAATCACTTTTTTTCAGTTATATTGTCGAAAATAGAGGTAAGTATAGGTACTTATTCATTCTTGAACAAAACTGAAATTCATTGACATACCTCGTATGTATACGACTTTCGAAATTTGACACTTTCATTTTCAGTTTTAGGCCTCACAAAAGTTTTCATCTGTTGCCAATATTTTCAGACCCATTACTACTGCATATGATGGTCGAGAAAGTCAATAATAAGTATAGTATAGTGAGATATGGAAGTAATGATGTCTGTTATATTGCTCATCAAAAATCAAATGTCACAAAAGTGAACAGCGCATTATTCATATGCAATCGAAAATATATGTTGGAAAATATCATGTACCTCTCCAATATTCTTGTTCGAATCACCAAGAACTGTAAACATGCCACCTAAAGTGTTTGATATATCCCGTAGGACCATCTTTATTTCTTTCAGCTCATGAATTATCTTCGTATTCTGTAAGATAATATATCCGTTTTCTCTTTTCAGGAATTTCTTCACTCATCAATGGTCGTTCTATTGATTTCTTCTTCATTGAGCAAGGGATAGATGTTGACTCGGAAAGTTCAAGTGGAACTGATAAGCTAGTGGATGGACATTCCGGCATAATATCCTCGTTATTTTCGAGGGCCATATCATTTTTTTGGCTACTTCAGATGAAGACAAGCCATATTCCTCTGTATCCAAACCTATAAAATGCTCTCCCAATGAATAAATTTGAGCTCTAGTTCACTCAAGTTATTGTTATCTGGGGGTCCACCACCAGTTTTTTACATTCTGTTTCTGATTTCGGCTGCTTTCCTTCTCAAATTATATTTATAATCAGTCCTTTTCTGAAAAAATAAAAAATTACTATATATTTTCCTACTATATTCTCATGAATAATGAATAGGTACACATAGCACACGATATATTATGTAGGTACACTTATTTACATAACTATGAATTACATATTATAGGTGGGTATTGTTACTCATGAAAATGAGGAATTGGAAGAATTGATATACATACTTTCTGCCACTTCTCCGTAGTTCTAGTGCCCAGTTCTGACGAATTCAGTTTGTTGGCAGTCTGCATCCATAATTTTTCATAATTCCTATTCGACCTCACAAGTTCTCCGGTTGCAATCAGTGAATTTTCTACCATGGCTTCGGCAAGTACCTCCCAATGGGCTTCTTTAACCTTGAAAGCCATATTTGATACCTTTTTTCACAAAATTTCTGCTGACGCTCTTTTTCAAATTCAAATTAATGACATAAATCCACTTATTATTTGACAGATCGATCCTGCCAGATATAAATCTCAATTCCATGGGTTCAAAAATCCGAGGAAACCCGAACGTCAATTCGATATCGACTCGATAGAAACCTAGAATCGATAACTGCTCTCGTGTCGCCTTGGCGAATGTCTCGTATCGACTCCATACGATAGTTTCTTAGAATTCACCGGTTGATGGGATGTTGTTTTTTTGGCAAACAGAATGATCTGGCCATTAAACCGAATTTCTCAATCTCTGGTAATATATGGTGATGATGATTTCGAAATATTCTGATGCAGTTGTTGGAGCGATTTTGAAATGATATGCTAAATCTTTGAAATGTAGATCTAATCTCAATTTCATCAGTGTGAGAAGTACATGATTGATGAGACTGAGAGCAGTTGTAGATGTAGGGAGAATATATTCATCCTGTATTGTGAAAATAACTGAATTAACAATATTATATTGAAAACTAGTATAATATTTCCATTTGTTGGCATCACATTGTTTGTCCATCTTCTTGTCCATCTTTATTACTATCATCATCTACGAACACATTCCACTGAAAGGTTATTGCCTGACATGAAAAATTATCATATCAAGAGCACATGAAATCATATCTCCAGGTTGTGTGTATAGTACTTAGGCATATTTTTATATATTCGATTTGCTTGACATTGATTTTAATGCAATGCAAAGTCATATAAGATCAACTGCACTATTTACCTCTTGCAGATTGATTTTCTTTCTGTCCAATCTCACTTTTCGTTCAAAATCCCATGACTCTTCTTGATATTTTGTGAATAATGCCACATGTTTTGGGAATGGGTTCCTTCCAGGATTGGTTTCATCCTCTAAGGAAGCAGCTTCAACTACAAATAAAAAGTATCATTTATGCTGATAGATATTCAAGTTTTTTTGTTTCTTTTTCATGTGTTTTTCATAGTAACTCAATAATATACCTACCTACTTATCTTCTCGGGCATCTCTCTCTCAAAAATGTTTACTATACAACTGCCCAACTTACTTCTGATCAATAACATAACATGATGGACATTCGAGGGGCAAACAAGAATAGGAATCTGAAAAATCAGCAAGATCATGATTTATATCAGTCCTTATCACAAAATCACCTGCCTATATCAAATCAATGTGAGGTCTGAGTAGATGATTATAAAGGTTTTTTCCCAAGTTATTACTCAATCAGTGTCCCATGTCCTACCCTGGTTCCAATCCAAGTTGTTTTTTTATATGCCTGTTGGGTACCTTCATCTGAATATATCTGAAACAGCTTAAAATATAATAATTATTGGTATATTTATATAGCCTACTTGATAATTCACACTTTTCGAGACGTCCAAAAAACTGTTGACATAACCTAAAAATTCAATGAATTTTTCGGCATACCTTTGTGGTGATCAAAAGCACCATTAAGATATTCATTTCACAGCAACTCGAGCAATAATGCTTCATGCTCACGTCATGATTCATGAATTCATCAATTCATTATATAACCAAGGTGATCCATAACTTACAGTGGAGGTGATATAAATCAGGAGGGGTGAAAGAACTTACAGTCACAACTCCACCTTATAAAAATGTTTGATAATGACCAACGGTCATTGACATAAGTAAGGACATGTTTCGAAGGATTAATCCTTCATCATCAGCAAATGTGTCAAAAAGAAAATCTGTAAGAAGAAACAATGCTTATGTTAGTTATAAGTATTGATTAAGGAATCTAAATATACCTACCATTATTGGTGGAAAAAGTTCACTCAATACAAAACATGGAGAAATTAATTTTGTTTTTAACCGCGCATAGTACGGGTGAGTTAATGTTAGGGAACCATTATTTCAAGCTCAATAATAAGAGCTTAGATATTTAAAATAGTGACAAAATTCAATTATCAAAATGAACCAACATGTGGAACTGGATTTGTTGAATTAGGTTAACTAATCACAAATGACAATCGACAAATGACAATTGATGACAATGACGCTGAGGACAAAACACAACATCAGAATGAAACCCGTCAAGTCAAAACTAAGAAATGTTTCGATTCGAAGTGACATAGAACACAGAACCAAAATTGTAGTTGAAATACAAGGAGTTGAATAATTTAAGGCTATCGAATTGAGTTTGTTCAGTGAGGCAGTTGAGGTAAAAATTTTTGACCGCTTTATCAGTTTGCAGAGTTTCAAGGAGGTTAAGTTTTTTGCCCTTGTCGCAAATATGTAAAATTTCTATGTTAGATTTGGGATCAAAGGAGTGTTTGTCATTGATAATATGGTTAGGAAAAACAGAATTGGACTAAAAAAAATCTTTTTCAAAATTATTTCCTATAATACGATTGTGTTCTGATACTCTGGTTTTGAACTTGCGACCTGTTTGAGGTGTGCTACATTGGTCAAACAGTATCAGAACACAGTGTAACCTGAAATTCCTGAATTTCTCACGTATAAGGGTTATACAACCACTATAACTTCTGGAACTCACCTTGATGATAACCACAGTTGCATTATATCAAACACTGAAGGAGAAATAGAAGAAACATCACAATGCAATGCACGCACTTTCGATCCAACATCTTCAATGAATAATAATAGTTTTACCTTTCAGATGCGCTATTATTGCCTTGAAAAATACATTCTGGAGTATTTGAACAGTTACAGCTTCTTTCCTATTTCTGTTCACACTAATTTTGTTGATGTTGAACGTGAAACATATCTGTTACTCATCCGATTCGAAAACAGCGTCGTTCATGTGATTTTATGTTTAGAAATTTGAAAGTAACGACACATAGTTCATTATAAAGACAAAACACTAGAGACGAAACACAGTAGTGGCAAGAAAAACGTTTCAGTCGCGTTGTATATACTGGGACGTTCGAATTGCACATTATATATTCGTCATTGTTACGTGTCTGTGGAGAGTAACCATTGTCACTTTGAAAATAACGTCATTAGCAAGCATCTTTTCCATAGGGACGTTTCTTCATGTTTATTGACATCGATGGCGAAAAGGCAGTATCTCGTGACTCATTAATAACCTATTTCACAGGAGAGCAATAAAACTAGATAACTCGATCAGAAACGGTACGTTAATGCATATTTTCGAATATATTGTTTCAAACATCATTTGAATCAACTTGGAATAGAATTTTGTTGAAATTTTCAATAGTGAAAAAAATTGTGTCAGTTACGAGATTATGAGTTTATTAGTACGTTAGTTACGAGGTAATGAAGTTCAAACTAGAACAGTATGAGGTAATGCAGTTCGAATTGTAGCAGTTATAAGGTGGAGCAGAATTAGAAAACATCATTGAAAATAACATTCATTGTGAAAAATGAACTGAACTGAAATATTATGGGAATAACGAATAACTGAACAAAAATAAAATGTAATGTAACCACCTATTCCTATCATATGAGCACAGCCTTGGATAGTCCTAATTGTTATTGAGGAATTATATCAATCAAATTCTCAGAGAATATCTTACAACATTACTGAAATAGTGACAGAATCATGTTACTTCTTTGGCATCTGTATTTGTGTGTGACAAAGAATCATAATATCCCCAACAGTCTTTAGGAATTCATTTTTCAATTGCTTGTAGGTGATTATATTTCATCTTTGTTATAGAATTTCTACATTTATACAAAGGGGGAAATATAAAAGATCTATAATTTTCAAATTTTGATGGTCGAATAGGCAATTCTTGGAACTCTGAGTCGAAATCAATTTTGTAACTTATTATGCAATCATGGTACTTTAGTGCTCTGATGTTTGTTACTACATGACCTGAGTTTGTAGCCCTTGAAGGTCTTATAGATTTATACTTCATTAAATCTTTTTGTCCAAAATTTCTGAAGAAGGTGAATTCTCCATTTCTGGCTATGAATGGCTGTGATGTCCTAGCTTCCCGGGTAATCCTTAATTGATCAGATGGTAAATATATCTCTCCGTTTATGAATCGTCTCTTTTTCGTTGCATGAACACTTTCACACTCCATCTGGGTGTGACCCTTTTCAAGAAATTTTTGAACTTTTTCAATATTGTGTTTCTCAGGGAGGTGTAGCAGAGAATTATGTTGAGCAGGGTTCTTGAGAGAAAGCGAGTTCTAGATTGTGGCAATGATTTAATAACAATAATCATATAAATACACCATACACGGTATTGCAATGAAGAAATTATATTACAGATTGTCAATAGTGATAACGTTGATTAATATGATCGTATAGAGTGATCTTGTATTTACACATCTACAGAGAGAACTCATAATCTACGAAATTATTTGTTCCAACACATTAGACATAACTGAATTTCGATTTCGAGCTGTACAACCATCAGAATATATTATAACTGGTGTTTTATCTTGGAATTTCAAATAATATTCTTCTAAAAAGTCAATCAAAAATGATGCGTATGTTGAATCCTGAATCCTGGTCATCAGCCTGGGTCTCGTCAAACCAATAGCACACAGTATTTTTTGTTGCCAAATCGAGAACTGTGGAGTTATGACATCATGATTTAGTTTTATGATATAAACTGGTTGCAGGTATTTGAGGAGCCAATTTGACGGCTTGGACATCCATCGTAAGGACACGAACTTTACCTCTTTGGGATTTTCCTTTATCATTATCTTTTTCAGTTCTTGCTCGATCTTTCCCAGCAATATGTGATGTGTACTCTTCTTCTGACACATTACCATTTTAGAACATGAAGCAAGTGTCACCCTGGTCCTTTCGCGGAGAAAATAAAGAAATAATTTCTTTCGCGACGTTTTTGAATACTTTCATTGAGAGAATCCCTTTGTTTTTATCTTCACACCTTTTTTGATAAACGCGAAATAAATCAGTCCATGACTGAAAACTCTGTTCTAAATAGAGCCTGTCTGTATCTTTATGACAGTAATGTGATGGCAACTTATTCGGTTCCATGAGGAATAATTTCAAAAATTGTCTATCGACTTCGAATATATCCCGCCGTTTTGTTCTGATAGATACTCTCAGAATTGTATTCGGGCTCATTCCATCAGAAGAATTCAGAGCCCATGTACAGTGTGTCCAGTTTTCGATGCTTTTGTGTGATATCTCAGTTATCTTTCAAGATAGAACCTTGCGGGTTTCGCAATCGTGTGCCACTTTTTTATGAAACTCAAGATGGCCTAATCAGATTCTGCATAACTGTTTCCGTTTATGAGATACAGGGCGATATTGAAAATTTATACTTTTTGGACCCCCTCTTTATCTACGAAGTTTCTCAGCAAAAATGTTAAATTTGAATCTCATCCAATATGGAAGTTCACGCAGAATCTAGTGGCGCACTCAAAATTTTTTTTCGGGGTATGGTTTTGGAGATACGACTCAAACTTATGGTTTTTTTAATGGAACACCCTGTATTTTATAAGCTCATAAAATTCCTAATTTTTTTCTCTTCAAAATGATTTATGATGTATGTATATGAAATTTTCAAAAATGCTCTGAAATCACTGGAACATTGAATTTTAATTGTGGGTTATGGATTTTTCTCATAAAAAAGTTCCAATTGAAGAAATATTCATTTTGATTTTTCCATGAAGACGACAAAAACAATACCAACTGAGGAAACACAAAAATTATGTACCTGATAGCAACAAATAAATAGCAATAACAATTTCATAATGTAGAATAAGCACCAGATTGAATATTTACAAATACAATTGAATTTCGGAATTATTCAATAACTTATTCACTGAATTGTTCAAATTGATGTCCATTTTCCATAACACACAATTGACACATTTTCTCAATGCGTCTTGATACAGTAAGAGTCACAAATATCTTGAAGAACTTCGTGCAACAACAAAGGCAGTTTTCTAGGAATTACAAAAACATCCTTTAATGATTTTGAATGCATTATGCATTTCAATGGATAAGTTACTGATTAATTTCGAAATTCAATTATCTTAGTGAATATTAAATCAGGTGCTTATTCTAGAATATGAACTTTTTATTACCATTCATTTGTTGCTATCAGGTACCTAATTTTTGTGTTATATTAATTAACTAGTGTTGGGATTGTATTTTCCTTTCCATGGAAGAATCAATCGAGATATTCTTCAATTGGAACTTTTTTTAAATGAAAAATCCATAGCCCACTATTAAAATTCAATGTTTTAGTGATTTTGGAGCATTTTTGAGAATTTTATACATATTCATCATATTTCATTTTGATGGGGAAAAAATAAGGAATTTAATGAGCTTATAAAATACAGGGTGTTCCATTTGAAAAATCATAAGTTTGAGTTGTATCTCCGAAACCATACCCAGAAAAAAAAAATTGAGTGCGCCACTGAATTCTGCGCAAAATTCTGTATAGGATAAGATTCCAATTTGACATTTTCGCTGAAAAACTTCGTATATATAGAGGGGGTCCAAAAAGTATAAATTTTCAAAATCGCCCTGTATCTCATAAACGCAGAAAGTTATGTGAAATCTGATTAGGCCATCTTGAGTTTCACAGAAAAGTGGTACAGGACCGCGAAAACCGCAAGGTTCGATCTCGAAAGATAACTGAGATATCACACAAAAGCATCGAAAACTGGACACACTGTACATGCTGACCATTCACCTATACAGAAATATGCGAGTTGTTTACGATCAAATGATACTTGAGACTGGCAGAACGTCTTGAATCTCCTCCTTTAGGTCTGATTTTCTCGCATACTGTGTACTGTGTTTGCCACATCAACTTTTCGCTGATCCCAGGTCATTTGTGACCAGAATTTAGAAAACAAGTTTTGCCCTTCTTCATCTGAAATATTGATGCAACCTCTTTTTTGCAACTGCAACGAGGTTTCAAGTGTCTTTGATCCCGAGGGGTGTCATGGAAAGTAATAATCTGATTCCTTGGCTTCGGAATCCGAGGTAATTCTGCCCCATTATCCTGCGTTTTTTATCTGTTGCTCTTTTATTTGGATTCTGCTTCCTCTTTCGCTTTCCAGGCATTATTACATCATTATCACTATCGTTATGATCATTCAACTCTTGCAATTGCACTGATTCATTCCCATCTTCATTATCTTCAATTCCTTCCTCATCGATTCCGTTGATTTTCTGTTATTTTTCAGGTTCCACAGTTTTTCCCTGCTCCTGGCTTCCATTTTCCTCTTCCGCGTATGCTATTTCCTTTTCATCATAGCCTGTGCATTTATATCTATTGTTTGGAATGTATTTCCTTCTACTTCATTTTCCCTCATTAACTCTGGTTGCAGAGTTCCCACCAGCTGTCGCCTTCTATCTTCTTCGTTCACAATTATTTCTTGTACAGAAAATTCATTCTAAAAACCTTCCCAAGCCTGACTCTCCTATTTCTTGATTCACTCTCTCCGTATAAACTTCTGTAACCAACTTTGAATATACAGTTTCTACCGGCTTCTGCCTTTCGTTTTCGTCCCCCGTAAATTTTCCGACTTCATCACTTCTATCTTTCTGATATAAATTTCGTTGCTTCTGCTTCTTAGCCGATTTCCTGAACTTTCACAAATTATTTCTGCTTCTCTCAGCCACATCTTCGGGACTCAAAGCCCCGTCAAAAATATCGTTTGTACTATATAAGTTACAGTGATATAGTGCGGAGGCAGAGGCCGCGAAATCGCTCGTTTTAAAGACCTACCCAAAATTTCGGTATAACTTAATGGGACCTGTGAAGATCGATTTGTCATGTAATTTCATATAGGGAATGGAAATCTACAACACGCCATGTTGGTCGAGACAGAAGTTATAAGGAAAAAACGAGAAATAATTGAAATTTTCAAATTTTGATTTATAATTGCTGTAACTATCGATCTATTACATATATCTGGATGATTCTTCAGCTGTTCGATAGGCCAATATATGTACTTCAATAATGTTGATTCATTGTTCCACAATTTGAATAAACATATCGAATGAATCACAAAATTCAGTTCACTTTCGAAAATTTCAATAAAATGTATTTTATTCATTCCGCTAAAAGTCATACATCATTAATCCAATTGGAATATTTTGTACACCATAAACTGCGGACTCCTTTTGCGAATATTTTGTCTCGTACATGTATAGATCCATTTTTGATGATAAACTAGCTGCAGCTATTTGAACGCAATGATGCATACCGTTTCCTTCGTCGTGGCAACCCCGCCGGCGTCCATCCCGCCAACATAAAATAGGCACGGTCATTAAGTAATTTCTGTAACTTGGGCAGTATTTATTGTTCCTTTATTCGAAACGGATGATTTGTATCAATAATGATGAATTGGGAGTTCGTGAAATAATCACTGCAGATAGTTCTGATCAATTATTAAGCTCAGTATAAGGACATGAAGATAAAATTATGATAAAAAGTTCTAAATCCGATCTTGCTACTAAATTCGAAACATTTTGTCCGACTATGTTTGAATCACCTCCAGAAATTGATTCGTATTTCTACAAGAAATTGATACGAAGGCATTAAGAACATTCCAGGAATTGGGTGAAGTACTGCTGAACAAAATGATTCGCATATTCAAAGATCATCAGACATGTCGAACAATTTCAATTATATTTGATTGATATGATTTAAAAAATTCAATAAAAAGCAGCGAAAGTATTAGAAGAGGACAGCATAAGGTAGGTACCTATTCCATAAATGGATCAAGAAAATGAACCTGATTATACTATATTTCTGAAGTCAACTTCGAATAAAATATCCCTTATAAAGTGTGTCACCAAATATTTTATCAAACCTCATTTACGATCACCTACTAATAAGGAGATTATTGTAAGGGTCTTTATTCTGAGGCCCTTACTTTGACACTTGTCGAACAGGCTCCTGGGACCTGTCGGGGTTTCTCGAGCGCCAGATTTTTGATAGAGGTGATTTACTTCACCTGCTCCTCCCAACTGAGTCGGAAAGGAGACCCAAGGTAGCAACAGTGAAGAAAGACATCCACTGGGTGTCTGCAGTAAACCAGGGGTCAAAGCTATTGAATTGAGTTGGGTGCAGGGGGCCAAGAGAGCATAGGATTTAATTATACACTCTTGGGGATTCCTGGAATACTGGTTGCTCTGAATAGATGTTTGAGTCGTCACTTCTTGTGACTTGAGTACTACAACTCTTATTACCGGTAGTTTTCTGGAATTTGACTTTGTTCTATACCTTTGTTGTCAGGATAGGGAAATCAGAATCACATAAACAGGTCAAGTATAGGTTTATTCAACTTCTTTCGTTCATCAGGTTACAGGCATTAATTAAAGGAAGCAAAATCTATTATACAAACAGGTTGAGGTTATGATGTTATTACAATTATTAAATTGACCTTCACACTGAAAATTATGACATTCGAGTACAATAGCCATGCGTGTCTAGTACGTTCGGGGCAAGCAAAGGTGCAAGTGCAGGTGCAAGCAAAGCAGGGACAATGAACCACCGAATACGACCGGAAAAGTTGCAAGCGAGGGTTTATTCAGGAAAGTGAGTTTGGTATCGACAGGAATACAGGGATGGAATAGTTTAGTTAAATCATTAACGCGGAATAGACTGGTGAAAAGTACTCCTTCAGGGTGTAGCTCTAACTCTGGCTCATAGCAGTATTCGGAAGCCGTCTGCATGTTGACTTGCGAATCCTACTTTTCTCAAACAAAAGGAGACGGGCCCTGGATCCACACAGGCGGGCTTCCAATCTCGAAACAATCGGAGTAGGGTGTCCCTAAGCTCGTGGCGAGATCCACCCAAAGGTTGAGCCGCAGAGCAAAACTTAGGAGACACTACTATTTTCGATACAACAGCTACGTTACTCAACTATGAACGTCTGAACGTGGAGTATTCTTCACCAGACAAGGTTTCAATCTACTCAGGCGATATTTTACTCGATACAAAACTCACTTAGTACAGGGTGATAAACTATAAGCAATACAATAAGCGTACGCAAACCAATTTGAAATAGCTTACTTGGATGAAACAGGAGTACTGCTGGCTGCGAAACACTCGACACTGCTACTGGCGCGACCGCGAAGGTTCGGATATCGGCCCGGGAGACGCAAATCTACACACTCGATGGATTTTTCGGAAAATAATTCAGGTGACAGGTGTTAGGTTATGATTTCTTGAATTGTAGCAAAAGGCATGAACCGGAAAACTGAAAAATATGCTGGAATTGAACTGACTGGAAATGTGAAAAGGGACTGGAATCTGAACTGGAATGTAAAGCAAACTGGAATAACTACCCGGAAAAATAACTGGAAAAAATTAACTGGAAAACTAACTGGAATGGTGAACTGGAAAAATAGCGCAAGCACAGGAACACTGGTAAACCGACTGGAAAGTAATGCCGGAGAATCGAACTCAAAGAACTAACTGACTGTCGGACTAACTCACTCTGGACTGACTGCTAACTAACTGCTCGCTCTGATGGACCGAGTATTTATGTCCTGCCTAGACCTTGACGCAACTTGAGCAAGGCCAACAGCTATCCTTGCTCCTGATTGGCTAGCTTCGACTGACCTCGTGAAAATGCCGGTAACAACCGTGAAATCCGAAGTTGTCCTTGGAAAAAGAAAAATGCGGAAATAATATTTCCTTGGCCAAAAGGGCCTAGGCACCTGATCAACTTTCTCTGCGGAAGCTACTGAATCAATTTTTATATCCTACAAGCAGAGATATTCAAGTTATTGCTAGGTAAATATTTGCATCTTCAAGGTCCAGGCCGAACATGTGGAAATTATGAATTTTCAGGAAATCTTCAAAAGTTGCAGGAAGTCCTCTCGCATCTCCAAGACAGGCTTACATTTTACTCTATTCATCAGGATTGCTTTCCAAACATAATAGAGGCTACCAAAGAACTTCCCGTACTTGTAGATCAAAGAGTCAATTTCTGGAGCTAGGACAGGGCTATAATGACACGAAAGACATCCCTAGTAGTTGGTATACGTGACTGATATCTTTCAGAATAGGTTTTTCATGAGGAGGTGTGTAACAAACTGCATATTTTCAATATCAGCTAGATGTCGAGTAGAAGGTTAGTATCTGAATTATAAGCAATTATGAGACCCCTGTATCTTGGGTGATAACTGATCTTACTGGAATATTAGCTCGGAATGGAAATATATACGATAAGACAGGAATTTAGATAGAAACCGTTTCTTAGTAATGAAGTCCAAAAAACACTTCATTACATTATTATTGCTGGCCGATTGGAGGATACAGAAATATATGTGAAGGTTACAAAATGATATGTCAATACTATACTGTATTTTATGTGGTGATTTCTTAGATACATCATTTTGGAACTACAGAAGAATCCCATTTGAGATGTAATCATGAAGAAGCTGATACTCGTTTGATTCTACACATTTTCCATCAGCGTAACAATAAAATGATAATAAAGCCAGATGACACGGATGTCTTCGTTCTTCTTCTGTATTATTATTGGAATTATAATGATGTTAGATCCAATACCATATACATATGGAGAAGGGCCATGGTACAGTTTTCACAAATAGGAGGAGATTTAATGCAATCTACGATATAGCAAAAATGTACTTGCGATGGATAACCTGAATTCCATGTTTTAACAGGATGTGATACAACCATATCGTTTTTTGGGAAAAAATCAGCATGGGATATATATCTGAAAAAGAGGGAGAACTTATGTCTGGATCAAATCGGAATAGAAAATGTTGAGAAAAGTGAGGGAATTGTTAGACAATTTGCCATTTACGTATACAAACAAGAGAACTGCCAAGATCTCAACCAGGCCAGGCTGATTCTATGGAAAACATTCAAAAAATCTGTTGCTATGACCAAATATCGATGTTGATAAACAGTCACGTAGGTTTGTATCATCAGCAAGATCCGAAATAATTTGGTTGGTAGAAAGAAGGGGGCCACAATTACTTACTCCCAAAATTAATGTGTTTGCCCCAAACACCAGATAATGTGAGAAAAATTTTAGACTTACACTGCAATGATGCAAACTGCATTAATGGCAAGTGTATATATACAAGAAAGAGGAAATGTTCTGCACTGATGAATGCAAGTGCAGAAAATCTTGTTATAATATTTTTTTTATGTTCTGGTTCCCACGAAAAGGGATATACTGTAATGCTCCGAGAACATCGTGAGAACCAAGGGAAATAAGGTAGGAATTAGGGTTCTTATTGAATTTCTGGAGGTTATATGCCTCGGGGAACACCTCCCTTGGCAATGTGTTCCAGAGCTTTGCTGTTCGTTGGATGAACAAGTCTTTCGAAAGACACGTTCTGCAGGTCCCAAAGTGACCACGAAGGGGTGCGAAGCCTCAACTCGACGGGTCAATCTCGTGGGGACTACCAAGGGAGGAAAAATTGTTGATATTTCAGAAGAGCTTCGTCCATGAAAATATCTTCAAAATAGAGCCAGATCGCCAACTTTTCTACGGTGTTCCAGAGAAGAACATGTAGAAATTGATGAAGCTGAAACCTTTTTCGAAATATGAATCAATAAAATTGTGTAAAGCATTATCTTTACAATGATTACATTTCTGATAAAATGGAATATGAGAAATAGGTACTTGACGATCCATACCTATAATTGAATATAAATATATATTTTGGTAACTATGTTTTATAATTTCAACCTAAAGCAGAATCAGCTACTGAAGACCACAAGTTCAGGATTTCAATCGGAGATCTCAATGGTATCAGGCACGATTAACATGGTTATCTCAGTGCTGAGGGATGGCGGCGGGGTAACGAACAACAGTGAGTACCGTTGCGTTCAATTGCCTGTAGCTGATTCACCATTCTACTTAGATCTATACATAAGCGGGACGAAATATTCAGAAAAGAATTCCTCAATTTTTGGTGTGAAAAATATCTGAATTGGATTATCGATGTATGAGTTTCAGCGAGTTAAATTAAAAATATTTTATTGAAATTTCTAAAAGGGGAGTGATTAATGTGATTTTTTCAAGATTTTATTCAAAAATTATAGATTACAGAATAGACATTATGAAGTACATACATAAGCCTATCGATCAGCGCAAGAATCGTTTAGATATCTCTATTAGACCAGTAAATTAAAAAATTTTAAAATTGCAATTATTTCTCGATTTTTCCTCATAACCTTTGTCACGACCAACGTGGCGTGTTGTAGATTTCCATTTCTCATGTAAAATTACATAACAAATCGGTCTGCAAAGGTCCCATTAAGTTATACCGAAATTTTGGGTTGGTGCAAGATAAACCGAGGCTGCCGCCGGACTAATATGATACATTGCTCAGGTTAGCTATATTTCGAACATTTTCTTGATTTTCTTTTTTTTTGTAGAAGGATAGCATTTTGAATAATTTTGTTGGTTCTACTTGACATTATTTTTCAATTACCACTGTCGATCTGAAATCAAAATATGGATCCTGAGATTTTTCAGGCATACATCATCTTGTTCAACAGCTTACCTTTGATAATTTTTGAAACAAGCAGGACCTCCTAATATCAAAACCCAAAGTCATATAAATAGGGTAATACCTCGTAACTTCAAACATAGAAAATGAGTAGATTTATATACCATCTTTCAACATATCATTACTTTTCAGAGTGATAAATTATTGAAGCATTGTATTCGTGATGAAAAAAGACAGTTTTTATTAACAGTTCAACGGTATTTTTCTTGAAATACTTAATTTCTCAACACTTACATTCGCGGACCATTTCACTTCATATAGAACTGTATAAAACAGAACACTTACGAGGTTATGCATCCGATATTATCGTGCTAAAAATTTACGAGGTAATGTTTTCTCCTATTTTATGTTTACAGTATATTTTGTGTACTTTCTCCGTCGGGCCATAGATGTCTCGATGTGTTCCAAAAACCAACCGAAAACGAATAGCATTTATACCCACATTTTGACAATTTTGTTGGTTACGAGGTATAGATATTGTACTTAATGTGTACATATCGAGGGTGTCAACGCAGGACCTCGTTAGCTACAAAAATTCAAATTTTACAGGAGAGCAAAAAAAACTGCATTCAATGTGTCATAAGTCACAGCCTTTAGTCAAATGTAAATGTTGTGTAGGAATATCAGTAGTATCATCGATTTTGTGGACAAATTACTGAAACATCGTCGTGTTTCTGAAAATATGTTAGTTACGAGGTACCTATTGACATTCGTGGCGGAGTACATACAAGGTATTGCCTAGATCGAATAAATGTAGAACAAATGTTGGTGACAAATATTTTTTTTTCTGAACATCCACGAAGGTAATTTTTGAAACCTATCAGGGATATCACAATTTATAAATAATTCTGATAATCATATCAGAAGTCTATCTAATAGGGTAAAAAATCTCAAAAATTCCATGAGTCTTGGGGAATACATTGCTTACTACTTATCTGAAGTCTCTCCTTGTACAATAGAGGAAAAATCGAATTAGCCAGATCGATATTTTTGGGTCTAACTGATAACATTTCGAATTCAGAATTGTGATCCAGTTTATGATGGATTTTTCCTCCAAAATATTGCAGGGCCTGAGTATTCGTGACGTTATTTGTATGTTCTGATTTAGATGGTCTTATGGAATGATATTTTAAGTAATCTCTGAAACCGGAGTTTCTGAAAAAAGTGTAATCCATACTTTTTGCAATGTATGGATGATTTGCTCTAGCTTGTCTTGTAATCCTCAAGTAATCACTAGGCAAATAGATATCTTTATTTTTGAGTGCATTCTCAATAAAGCTGTGTACCGTATCGCACTCCATATGCGTATGTCCCTTTTCCAAGAATTTCTGTGTTATGGAAATAGATGAAGGAGAGCATGAGAAAGTATGCTGTTTCGATTTTGCGCGATGCACCTATCTGAATAGAATATGACAGGTAATTTGCAACCAGATGAGGAAAAATTGTTTTTCAAGTAACCAGAAATGACGCGTAAGCTAATGCTTCGCTATCAGCGTTTGTCTCATTATACCAGTAAGAAGTTACCTTATTGTTTGCTTCGAATTAGCTGTGAAATTGTTATAACGTGGCATTCTCCTCTGATGGCTTTATCTTCATTATTTTCTTCAATTCTTCTTGCCAAGTCTTTCCTTGTTATGTGTTTTTTCGTATCCTTTCTAAGGAATATTTCCATTTTTGTACATGAAGCAAACATCACATAGATCTTTGCGTGGACGGAATATGGAGAGCTTAATTTTTTTTGCCTTGGTCCTCATTGTGCGTATTGAAAGGGATTATTGTTTTTTTCTTTTTTTTATCGCTTGGAGCGCCAAAAGGGAATCCCTATAATGTTCAAAGAACATCGTGCGTTCCTAGGGAGGATAGGATAGGATAGGATGAATTTTCAGAAACGCATTCAGCCTCACAAACGTTGTACAAGTCCATCCAAGATTGAAAATTTTATTCCAAATATTGTCTAGTCGTGTCGTTACGACAATAGTGGGATAGTAGTTCATTAAGTTTGCTAAGGAAACTATTAAAAAAATGTCTTTCTTTTTCAGATAAGTCCTGACGTTTCTCTCTAGAACTCACATCTATTGCTTGACTCTTATTCATGCGATCATCCTTTAGAGCCCATGATCGTGCGCTTCACTCACCCAAACTCAACGTATTGAGGTAGATTTTTTTACAAACCGGTATCTGTTGGTTTCTCGTCGAAAGGTGATACTTCATGGTAACGGATCGACAAGAATTTCTTCCATCTTCAGTAGAATGTGATTTTTTTTCTCACATACTTGAATGGAATCTGCCACGTAAACTTCTTTCTGTTTCCAATTCATGTTAGACCAATACTTTGTGAATATTCTATTCCTGGCTTCATCTGAATCTCATATGAGATAACATCTCATATGAGATTCGATATTCCATATTATGGAATAGCTTTCTGGGGATATTATAGCCAACAACTTCTTCAATAGGCGTTTTCGGAAACTTACTCTAGGTCACCAACCCGATACCCAATATCACGTGACGGATTACTCAGATTTGACTCGGATCACCTACCCAGATAAAATAGTTCACGAACGTATTAGGTTATGAACTCAGGTTACGATTTAACGAACATGAGACAAAGACATAACCTAAAATCTATTGAAGCAAAAATAAAGACTTAATTGCTCAAATTGCTGTATAAACCCGAACCACTTGAAAAATATGCAGAACGAGGAAATCCTAGGTAGATGCGAGGTATGTGGATCCATTAGCCAGGAGTCCAATGTCCGACGACATATGAGAGAATTTCACAAATCTCCAGGTAAACATTAAAAATAATTTTTTTGTTTGATTAATTACAATTCTACAATGCAGATTTTCAGTTCAACCAGTGGACATGGAAAGTCATAAAATGCTGGATGAAATGCATGACTATGAAGATCAGATTGAAGGTATATGGTAAAATTTTTTCATTCATATTATTTCTTTTACATTTTTGAATTTTTCAGATTTTTCCCAGAATGATGAATTTGATTACAATACTGAGAGTCAGAATGATGAAAATCAGCTGGAAATTGAGGAAGAAAACATGGAAATGGTCCAGGTGCAGGAAAAGATTCAGTGGAAAACACCTGAAGTTCAGTTACTTATACAATTGTATGAAAAAAATAAACTCAAATTTGAGGATAAAAAAACCAAGAACAAAAAAATTTGGCAATCTATCGCTGGGGAAATAAGGTCAATCAGTAACTTCGAAGTTACACCAGAGCAGTGTGAGAATAAATTTAGAAATTTGAAAAAAACTTATAAAAGTATTATTGACAATAATAATAAATCAGGAAGAGGAGTGAAAAATTGGCCATTTTTCAAAGATATGGATCAAATTTTTGCCAAAGATCCAGATGTGAATCCAATTTCAACATGTAGTAACTTGGAAGGCCCATCAACATCTGATCATGTTGACAAGGACACACATGAAAATATAAGTACCTCAAATCAGAATGTACAGGTAATTCCAGTTGAATTCATACTTGTAAATATATGCTTGTGTATTTGGTAGGTCAGAAAATCATTGAATGAGCACTGGGACTATATAATACATGTTAATTATTGTTATTTCCTTACTAGCATATTTGAACTGGTATTGTTTTTAGAATGTTCCTCATGGAGTAAAGAGGAAGAAACGTTCTGGTGAAGAACCTGAGTGGTTCAAGAAGTTCAGGGAGGATTGCCAAAAGCGCCATGAGGAGAAAATGTCTTCAAATTTCCTTTTTTTTTTTAGTTCTTTGCTGTAATCAAGTAGCTACCAATTTGGTTCCCTAGTTTTCCAGAATAATTTTTAAGTTTTTTGTTGTGATATCCAGTACCTATTCAGTTGAATACTCATGCAAAGTAGTTTTTAAGTTTTTTGTTGTGATATTGAGTACCTATTCAGTTGACCACTCAAGCAAAATAGTTTTTAAGTTTTTTGTTGTGATATGGAGTACCTATTTAGTTTTAAGTTGTTTGTTGTGATATTCAGTACCTGAACTACTGGGTTAATAGATGAAAAATATGCTCAATATTTTTGTATGTGAATAAATTAGTTTTTTCATAATATGCAGTATTTTATTAATCTTCTCTCCTAACAGGTAACATTGGAAAAGTAGAACATAGGACTTCAAAATGAGAAATATAATTTACAAAATAATTTGAATTTGTAATTTCTCAAGATAAAATTGAGTATATCTTCATTCACATTCAATATTTTTCAAAATAATTGGTAGGAAATAAATCAAAAGAAGGTAAAAACACTACATTGTTATTTGTTTACAAATAGTATCTCTTTTGTTATATGACGCAGGGTCATCTGGAATTATTTGATTAGTTATTTGTGAATCATCTGAATCATCCAAATATATTTCAATATCCTTGTCCTTATTCTCCATACAAATGTTGTGTAAAACACAACATGCAATTATTATTTCTGGTATGATTTCTGTTCTGTAAACATTAACGAATTTTAAAATTCTGAATCTACCTTTCAGCAACCCAAATGATTGTTCAATATAAACCCTGGTTGCTGAATGGAGGTAATTGTATCTTTTTTGTTGTTGGGTCAGAAATCCATTATCTCTATAGGGTGTAATTAAATTGATGGAATTTGGATATGCTGAATCGCCCAATAAATGATATGCTTCATCAACACCTGGCATTATTTGTCTGAACAATGGAGATAGCCTATATACTCGGGCATCATGAACACTTCCTGGACACCCTAGAAATGAAGAAAATAATCATTATACTGATTTGATGTTATGTTTATATACTTCAGTTATAGTGAAGCTGCAAAAATCTGCTGAGATTATGCTCGAGAAATTACCTACAAAGCAATCTGTGAACATATAGGAAGAGTTAGAAACAGCTTGCAAAACAATAGAATGATATTGTTTCCTATTTAAATATTTGTTTGGCATGAATGTTGGAGATACAATAGGAATATGTGTTCCATCAATAGCACCTATGACTCCATCAATTCCTCCTCTCTTCTTGAAGCTTTGAATCACATTATGGTACTGTTCAGGCCATTTGATATATTCTTGAGACACTTGAACAAGAACACTGATGATTCTTTGGAAATATTCCCAGGCTGTACTCAAAGATACATCGAAGCGGTCCGCTACTGATCTAAAAATAGTAATATATTTAATTAGATCTAAACCAATATTAGAGTAACATATTCATTAGCCCCCGAACAGGAACAAGAAGTATAAACAATATCATGTAACATTCTGAAATATTTCAAATATATAAAACATGAAAATTTCCAAAATGCACCAAATCAAAAAGCTTCTTTTCATCTATAACAAATTAACTGAACAAGAAAATTAACATTACCTATACACCTCCTGATTTGCTAACATCCATATGGTAAGTAATAGTTGCTTCTGGGGACAAGATGGTCTACCACCAAGAGAATTTGCCTTTTTATTTCAGAAGTAAAGAATTGACCATAGAACAAGATTGTGTGATGTGGGGTTATCGGATGGTGGTACCAAAGAAATTTAGAGCGGACATATTAAATGAACTCCATATTGGTCATATGGGAATTGTAAAAATGAAAGCCCTTGCTCGGTCATATGTATGGTGGCCTTCAATGGATGCAAACATTGAAGAAGTAGCTCAGAACTGTAAAATTTGTGCAAAATTTTCAAATAGTCCTCCAAAAATATCTCTAAAACCGTGGGGTTGGCCTAAAAAAGTGTGGACCAGATTACATGCTGATTTCTTTGGTCCACTTTTCAATAAATATTTTTTTGTGGTGGAAGACGCCACTTCCAAGTGGATAGAATGTTTTCAAATAAATAGTTTGTCCGCCACAGCCACCATAAGTATTCTCTGCAATATTTTCTCGAGGTTCGGTTTACCTAGGGAACTCTGTACCGATAACGCCCAAACATTCATGTCAGAAGAATTCCAAACTTTTTTGAAGAAAAATGGCGTTAAACACAGTACGGGAGCTCCATATCACCCTGCTACGAATGGATTAGCAGAATCAGCAGTCAAAATAATGAAGAAAGCCATATTGAAGGGCAAAGATGAAGATAGGTCGAGGGATATCAGTTATATCATTGACTGTTTTTTATTTCAATATAGAAACACAACACACACCACCACAGGTGAAAAACCATCAAAATTACTTCTCGGATGGAAACCGCGCACACGATTTGATTTGATGTTACCTTCGGTTGAGGGGGAAGTCGAAAAAAAACTCGATTATCAAAAAAAATATTACAAACACAAAAACGATGTGATATTTCATGAATCAGAGAAAGTCTGGGTCCGTGACTTCAGACCACGGATGCCCCCGTGGTGTGAAGGGGTTATCATTAAAACAATTGGTAGTAGAACTTATATTGTTGAGGTAGAAGGAGGTTTGAAATGGAAAAGACACAAAAATCAGCTCAAATTGAACAAAACTACCGAAACTAATTCTAATAATCATCAGGTTGTTTCCATTATACCTCGTAATACCGTTATGGTAGAGAAAAATGATCAAATTTCTACGGCACTGGGGGCGACTGATGATGAACCAACTATATCGCAGGAAACGTCTGTAATCGTGAATAGGGAAAGTGATAGTGACAGTGACAGGCTCTTAAGGCGCCGTAGTCAGATTCGTCCCCCAGAGAGATTAATCTATAACTGATTATGTATTCTGTATTATTTTCCTCAACTGATTATGTATTATTTTCTTTGAATTATGTGGAGTAAATTATTATACAGGGGGGAAATGTTGGAAATCTTGATGAAAGAAAAAAAAATATTTTCTTTGAATTATGTGTAATAAATTTTTATAGGGGGGAAATGTTAGATATCTTGTTTAGAATAAACAAGCTCCACTCTGTAGGAGTTGTTTAACATACTTTTTTGTACACATTCGCTCGATACCTGCTGATATGTGGCAGCAGAGATCGAGCAGTTGATATTTAGACAGTGGTGAGAATAAACAAATTATTTATATTAGTAGAGCTTCATTTCACTCTAAATGGGCATACATAACAGTTCAATTGGTACATCATCATCGTGTTCTACCTCTCTCTTGTTTGCATTTTCAGGAGTAAATACGCCACTTTGGAAAATCTTTACGTCGAAAATATTCATGTCAATATTTTCGGGTACCTGACAAGTATTGATCCGATCGAAATTTCTCTCGCAATTTTCAGAATTTTTTCGTCTCTAGTTCTTCCTCAGCCAGCCATCCGAATATTGTTTTTTGTTCTGTTCGACATTAGAGTACCTCGTATTGTCACGACCATTGGGGGGCCTTCCTCCCCGGCTGCGTGATCTTAGGGGGTTATGCTTGGCAGCAAGAGGGTGTTCTAACTACCACACTATCGTAACTCGATTGTGGCAAGGAAAGAGTGCATGTTTTGTTTAACATAAATTTAAGTTTTATTGATCGATAAAAAACAGTGAACAAGTGAGCAACATAAAAAGGTGAAGTGAGACAAAAAAAGTTAAGTGAAGTGACTAAATTAAAGTGACCCTATGGCTACACCTTCTAGTGAAATCCTACATCTCTGGATCTAACTACCAACGTGGTTGGAGACAATTACAGGGGCTGTACCAGGTAATGAAACAGTTTTTTGATTCAAAAATGTACTTACATTGTCCATACAACAATCGCTGCTCCGGCAGGGGAGGAGATGTGTGTCATGGCGTTGACGTCTACTAACTCACTCGGGTGGTTACCCGGAAAAAACTGTACTCGTAATCAATGTCGTACCGACTCTGATTCTCTGATTGTTCGATTGTCCGATTGTGATTATCCCGGAAAATCTATACTTCTATTGTTTTATAGGCGATACTTGCCGAGTTAGCAGAATCAGCAATAATCGTACCTATCGAGTTCATTACCTCATAGGTGAACTTTCAAGTCCGATGAATTCTGCCGGAAAAGCTTACTAGGTTCCTGTCTGTGAAATCTGAACCGGGTTTGAATTACATAATGTTATGTGAATGACTTTGGATATTATCTACTGAGGACTTTGATTTTCTTATGGATATTTCTTGATAAATTGGTTGAATGGTTCCTTTGGTATACCAGGTGTGACACGTCTCCTCTCCTCCGAAGAAGCTGCCCCAGCTTCTAATAATGTATTGCCTGAATGCCTATTTATATGTCAAAACCAAAACAAAAAGAATATAAATATACAAGTATATAAAAATAGAAGAGAAACATCATACCAAAATTGACATATAGATGATTGACGCAAAAAAAAAAATCATATATAAAATTCTGAATCAATTGACAATAATTATTGAAACGAAAAACAACAAAAAAATAATAATAATCAGAGAAAATATGAGTTTATGCTAATGTTCCACAAAACCAGTTTCTACACTGAGCACTTATCAGTTCCGCACTGAGTCCGGCACTGTCCAGTTTTCAACGCTGCTATCCCATGGCAGGTCGGTAAGTTTTAAACGGACCTACCCATTGTCCGCTTCGGCGGAATCCTCCACCGTCTCTTGCTGCCGCTGGCGCTGCTTATTCCCCAGCTGCCTTGTCGACTTTTGTATTGAGTGTTCTGAGGAGTCTGTGCTCTGTTCGGGATTATGACTTGACAATCTCGACATACTTTTCTTCCTATTGTATCGAGTGGGCAGATGGTTGGCTGTCGGCTATGGGCTATCACTGCTATCAGGGTTAGTAGTACTGTGGTACTGTGGTAGGACTACTATTTGCTGCTTCTGAAGACAGTTTCATACTGTTGTGAGGAGACTACGGCGCCAATTTGGAAGTGAAATGTGGAAATTCATGAAAATGTTCCAGCGATTTGAAAAAAGAAAAAAAAATTGACATAACAATTGACACATTTTCACTATTGTTTTTTGTTTCGATTTGATAGGAACTTGATAGGAAACAAGAAAATATTTTCTCTCCTCTTCCAGATCAGAAGACAGACTGACACAACAAAATCCATTTTTTGTGGTCTCGCCCGGTTGCTCATCGCATCTGTCATTCCTTATGTTCCGTGTTCTGTGACACAGACAAACATAACCACAGATTATCTCGTACCTCAAGATCTGTTGCTTCCGTTGAGAGAAAAACATCTGCATCGACAGATTTTTTCTTGCAGAATCTTGCATCTCTGAATCAGCATTTTTCGGTTTTATCTCGGTCCGCAAAACAACGCCCTAACATCAGATTCAGTTTGCGTGTTCGGTACGGTTTTTCGGTTTGTTAGAATCTATTTTTGATTCCTGGTGGATTTTGAGAGTACCTAGTTGCTCATTTCGGTTAGTGATTCCATAATATGACAGTGATGATGAACACTAGTGCATTCATGTGATTATAACTGGTCTGCTACTACATCTCAGGATATTCTGCTTGGTAAGCGCATTTCTTCTTCCATGATGGCTTCTTTTAAAAAAGTGTCCTTTTGTTTCTCCTAGGTTTGGATATTCAGGACCTTCTCTGGCTGACTTTGTGCTGCAGACGTCTGGCTAGATCATAGTTGACATTTTGGCCCCCCTTGCCTTCTGGTACCCCTCTGTAGGATGGTTTGGGAGCTGATACATTGTTGTAAGTTTATACTTATCACGTTTTCAATTCATTTATTGTTCTCTCCTGTGCCTATGTTTCCTTATTCTCACATTTCATGTCCTTTATTTGTAGGTTTCCCAGTATGTCGCAGTCATCGCCCTTCAGAGCTTTCAGCCTCCTGTGTCGAACAACTCAATAGGTGATGCTACTGAATGGATGGTGTTTATTGGACAGGGCTGCTCGTGCTTTGGTCTGACGTGCGGTTTGTGGCTCACATGGAACAAGAGAAAAATTTACAGCAGTAAGTGTACTTTCATTTTAATATAAACAATACCCATTTTTGACTATACTACATACCCATATTGAATCTACGTTTACATTTTTCTTTACAAAATACCTACCCATAGTGACATACCTAAATAAATTTCACCTATAGTTCTTCATATGGCCACCTAGTACCTGAATTACTGCCCTGTTATCTTTTGTTATTTGTGAACTGTCCCTACTCTCTATTATCATGATATCTTTTCTATCTCATTCATTTATGTTTTAATAATTCTCCAAGATCTAATAAAAAGGTTTCTCCCGCTAACTCATCTTCAACTCTTCATCTTTTGACATTTCTTTCATTATATTATTCTCTATCCCAATGTCTTAGTTCGATAGGAGGAACGTACTTGGATATCTAGACTCCAGTAAAAACATTCTCTAGTTAGGTATAGGTATGCAGTGAGGTTATCCACAACAAAAATATACTGAAAGCGTCATTTCATCTTGCTTTTAACACATCCACATATATAATGTACATATAACTCGAATTTCCAAATCAGTACCTTGCTTTCATTCAAATCAAATTGTGAAGGTATCTATAAGAAAACAAATACTTTCCTGGCTAATACCATCGACGACTATTGAATTACATCCTCTAGATATTTACAACAATTTGATTACTTCCACATTCACTCTTTGTACGAACTGATTTCATTGCATTCGTCTGCAATAACTTGATTGCAACACATCTTTAAACCTCGCATGACAACTTTTTGTCATGCCTTGGCCTTAAGGGTGAGTATTCACTAATATTTCAAGTTTCCTCCATACCTCCCTATAGCCGAACTGTTCAGTAACCATCACTAAACTCAGTAAAATATATCTTAATTCATCTCATAACTCAAATCTATCTATAACTCTCTCAAAATAATATCCCTTTTTCATAACATATAGTACATAACTCACGTGTTATGTCTTGGCCGAAGGGTGAGTTTTCACTATTGTACTTGACAAAGCATCTGCCAAACGTCCCTAGCCGAATTGTTTAGTAGACCTTACTAAACTCATAGTAAAATATCTTTCATTACGTCTTATAACTCGAATCCATCTATAAGTCTCAAAATAATATCTTCTCTTTTATACATAGTACATAACTCTTGTGTTATGTCTTGGCCGAAGGGTGAGTTTTCACTATTGTACTTGACAAAGCATCTGCCAAACGTCCCTAGCCGAATTGTTCAGTAATCTTTACTAAACTCATTAGTGAACTCGCAACAAGATACATCTCATATCAATATCCTTTATAATCCTCAATATATCATTATTTATCTTCAATTCATCATTATTCATCTTCAATTCATCATTATTCATCTTCAATGTACCATTTATCTTCAATATCTTGTAACTCATCTTTAATATATCATCAATTCAATTACTTCTCTCTATATCATATTTTCAATTTCATTCTCTCATCATTCAATTCAAATTCCACAACTTGCTTCAATATAATATATCAAGGTACCAATTTCTCATAAAAAAATAAACTTCTGAAGAATGACTCTAGTCTGTGTTGACAACAAAAATAATATCTTTTAAATTTAAAAATTAGCAAAAATTACCATACTTATACGTAACCTCCTGTATACCTATAATCAAATCACTCTAAAATATGAAAAATACTTCATTATAAATTGAAAATACCATATTTCCTTTCAAAATATTCAACAATGAATTCAAACGGAACTAAAATCGTAGAAGAGTAGGGTTTCAGAATTGATCGCCACAGTTCGAAATTCGTTATAAAAAAATAATAAAATTTCCCAAAAAAATATCATCTGGAAAATATTTTTTATGACATCATAACACGAAAACAATCAAAATCAAAAATTTTTTAATCACTCTGTATTTCAAAAAGTGAATTCAGATGACGCTTGCTTTTTCCAGATTGGATATGAAACATTCAGCAATCAGCTGTGCAAGGTACAGTATATTATTCACGAAATATCAGCGCATTGTTTTTATGGTTTGACAAGATGTGACCTTCATGAAATATGATATCTAACAACAACAATGCAGTGATATCTGTGTTACCTATCTCGTTTCCATCTCCAGCAAAATGAATCAAAATGTAGGTCACGCTGGGCATGTTTTGGATTCTAGAAACTGAACATATCATATTTTCGTTGCTGAATTCAAAAATAAATACTCAATGGAAGAAAGATAGTATTGGTGAATGCTGATTGTTTCGAAAATTGTTATATCTTTACTTGAAAATGTGAACTGAAAAATAACTTTCTTCGAAATAAACATTTGATTTTGAATTATATTCTATACTTAACTAGTGAATTTGAAGTAATCTTGAATAATTAAGAATATTATTTTGCCAATCTGGGAATCTATTGGTCATTTGAGCAGTATTTCAATACAAAAGGTTGAATTATTTATACAGGGTGATACTTTATTTAAAATGGAGTGAGACTAGGTGAGCGGGTAAAGCGAAAAACGGACTTATTCTATATCCTCATCCTTGTCAGAATACATTGAATCTGGATCCCATGGGTGATCGTACGGTAGTATCCTGCTACCATGTACAATATCTTTACCACTGGACATAGTGGGTCCCATTTGTACCTCGAAGTCTTCATTCTCCAATCTCCTCAAGATATAATAAGGCCCGAACCACCTCAAAATGATTGGTCCATGATCCTTCATGTACACTACCTTCACCTCATCTCCTGTTTTGAATTCGGAGTACTGAGATACCTCACCACCTGAGGCACATTGTATTGGGATATGCTCAATAGAAGTTAAAACCAAATTTGAATCAGTTTCATCCTCTTTTTTGAAGTGCTCCTGAGAAAAGTTGACAGCAGACTTCAATTTCTCACCCTTGTCGGTGTTACCGTCACTAAACTCTACTGGAGGTGGTACTAATTCATCATCCTCGAAAGAAATGAGGTCTTCCTCATTAGAAGATATGACCGGTGATTCGGCATCTTCGAATGAGATTAGATCTTCATAATCCGTGGTTGTCGAGGATGTTTCATTATTTTTGACTGACTCTGATTCAAATGACTGTTCTATTTGAGTAAAGGTGTTCTTCAAATTGATTAAACACTCGTACCTATAAAAATTTTTGTAGGAAAAATGTTTTTGTCGAGGATGGCAATTATTATCAATATTAACGAGAAGTGTTGAGGGGTTATTAGGGCACGGGATGGTTCGAGTGGTGATTCTCTTATTTACCTGATCAATGGACTGGGTTTGAAACAAATATTTAACGTTGTTAAGACATTCTTCATTATACAATTTTTTATAGGATAAACAATACTTTGATAGGTTTCTATATCTCATTTTTGGCAGTGATTGAGAAAAAAAGGAAGAAAACAATTTTATATGTAAATTTATGTCAAAGAAATTATATATGCTCATAAAATGATGATTATATAAACTTGATTAGGAATGAATAATTCAAAAACTTTATGAAATATCAATGTTAATATTCTTTTGTGATCATGAAACTTTTTCAATCTGATGATTGAGGCTTATTCACAAAAGGTGAAGATACAAGGTGAAATATACTTTGTATATCTTTTGAAATTTTTTCTTCCTATTCATATTATTTTGATGTTAGGTTTGGTTCCTCAGGGTTGACTGTACTTCGTCAAATCATATCAAAATTGTAAATATTATAGTTAAGATCCAGAGTGTAAGTTATTTTATGAAATTATGATGCTGTATCTCAGTTTCTTTCTGTTTTGCTCAATAAATATAAGAAAAAAAATGTAAAAAAAGAAAAATTATTACTCTTCCCCAAAAAGTTCTCTAAATTTCTGCTGTATCCTTTGTCTGAAAGCCAAATTTTTTACCATAGAAGTGGTTAATAACGACAAGGGTATTTTCACAATTACATTCTTCACAATTTTCGATTTTTCGGACTGTTTAAATCTCTTAATTAACAATCTTTGACGTTTACCACGGTTCCTTCGTGGCATAGTGAAAAATAATCGAAAATAATAATGATAATACCTGAATCGAGACCTGAATGAATTATGCTGTGGATGTTGCTAACCAGCCTGATAGCAGTTTTATCCGCACAAGCACATGGTTCACAGCATCAGCGCATAATACAAAATATGTTTTCGAAAAGAATATTATGATATGGTAGTTTCCACCAGCCTGATTGTAGTTTTACCCGCACAAGCACATGGTTTTCACCGCCATTGCATAATATTTAAAAAATGAGTTTGTGTTTGAGAGTGAAAAATATCAGCTTGATGTGTGCACAGACTTTTGCTAACTATTAACTCTGAAAGTTGAATAGGTAGCCCGTCTATATCAGTACAAACGTATAATATTTTATCACTCTTTCGCAGTTCCTCAATTCCCTAATTTCCCAAAAAAAATTTTATGTTTTATTAACTATTATATAAATTGAGCATCTACTATTCCACGTTATTGAGCAGGAAAAAAAAAATGAATGATAATAAAAGAACTGATATTTTTCTATGCTATTTTACTTAGGTCCATTATGAAGAATGGAGCCTCAGGATTCGAGACAAGGCGCCTCCACCATGTGTCACGACCATTGGGGGGCCTTCCTCCCCGGCTGCGTGATCTTAGGGGGTTATGCTTGGCAGCAAGAGGGTGTTCTAACTACCACACTATCGTAACTCGATTGTGGCAAGGAAAGAGTGCATGTTTTGTTTAACATAAATTTAAGTTTTATTGATCGATAAAAAACAGTGAACAAGTGAGCAACATAAAAAGGTGAAGTGAGACAAAAAAAGTTAAGTGAAGTGACTAAATTAAAGTGACCCTATGGCTACACCTTCTAGTGAAATCCTACATCTCTGGATCTAACTACCAACGTGGTTGGAGACAATTACAGGGGCTGTACCAGGTAATGAAACAGTTTTTTGATTCAAAAATGTACTTACATTGTCCATACAACAATCGCTGCTCCGGCAGGGGAGGAGATGTGTGTCATGGCGTTGACGTCTACTAACTCACTCGGGTGGTTACCCGGAAAAAACTGTACTCGTAATCAATGTCGTACCGACTCTGATTCTCTGATTGTTCGATTGTCCGATTGTGATTATCCCGGAAAATCTATACTTCTATTGTTTTATAGGCGATACTTGCCGAGTTAGCAGAATCAGCAATAATCGTACCTATCGAGTTCATTACCTCATAGGTGAACTTTCAAGTCCGATGAATTCTGCCGGAAAAGCTTACTAGGTTCCTGTCTGTGAAATCTGAACCGGGTTTGAATTACATAATGTTATGTGAATGACTTTGGATATTATCTACTGAGGACTTTGATTTTCTTATGGATATTTCTTGATAAATTGGTTGAATGGTTCCTTTGGTATACCAGGTGTGACACGTCTCCTCTCCTCCGAAGAAGCTGCCCCAGCTTCTAATAATGTATTGCCTGAATGCCTATTTATATGTCAAAACCAAAACAAAAAGAATATAAATATACAAGTATATAAAAATAGAAGAGAAACATCATACCAAAATTGACATATAGATGATTGACGCAAAAAAAAAAATCATATATAAAATTCTGAATCAATTGACAATAATTATTGAAACGAAAAACAACAAAAAAATAATAATAATCAGAGAAAATATGAGTTTATGCTAATGTTCCACAAAACCAGTTTCTACACTGAGCACTTATCAGTTCCGCACTGAGTCCGGCACTGTCCAGTTTTCAACGCTGCTATCCCATGGCAGGTCGGTAAGTTTTAAACGGACCTACCCATTGTCCGCTTCGGCGGAATCCTCCACCGTCTCTTGCTGCCGCTGGCGCTGCTTATTCCCCAGCTGCCTTGTCGACTTTTGTATTGAGTGTTCTGAGGAGTCTGTGCTCTGTTCGGGATTATGACTTGACAATCTCGACATACTTTTCTTCCTATTGTATCGAGTGGGCAGATGGTTGGCTGTCGGCTATGGGCTATCACTGCTATCAGGGTTAGTAGTACTGTGGTACTGTGGTAGGACTACTATTTGCTGCTTCTGAAGACAGTTTCATACTGTTGTGAGGAGACTACGGCGCCAATTTGGAAGTGAAATGTGGAAATTCATGAAAATGTTCCAGCGATTTGAAAAAAGAAAAAAAAATTGACATAACAATTGACACATTTTCACTATTGTTTTTTGTTTCGATTTGATAGGAACTTGATAGGAAACAAGAAAATATTTTCTCTCCTCTTCCAGATCAGAAGACAGACTGACACAACAAAATCCATTTTTTGTGGTCTCGCCCGGTTGCTCATCGCATCTGTCATTCCTTATGTTCCGTGTTCTGTGACACAGACAAACATAACCACAGATTATCTCGTACCTCAAGATCTGTTGCTTCCGTTGAGAGAAAAACATCTGCATCGACAGATTTTTTCTTGCAGAATCTTGCATCTCTGAATCAGCATTTTTCGGTTTTATCTCGGTCCGCAAAACAACGCCCTAACATCAGATTCAGTTTGCGTGTTCGGTACGGTTTTTCGGTTTGTTAGAATCTATTTTTGATTCCTGGTGGATTTTGAGAGTACCTAGTTGCTCATTTCGGTTAGTGATTCCATAATATGACAGTGATGATGAACACTAGTGCATTCATGTGATTATAACTGGTCTGCTACTACATCTCAGGATATTCTGCTTGGTAAGCGCATTTCTTCTTCCATGATGGCTTCTTTTAAAAAAGTGTCCTTTTGTTTCTCCTAGGTTTGGATATTCAGGACCTTCTCTGGCTGACTTTGTGCTGCAGACGTCTGGCTAGATCATAGTTGACATTTTGGCCCCCCTTGCCTTCTGGTACCCCTCTGTAGGATGGTTTGGGAGCTGATACATTGTTGTAAGTTTATACTTATCACGTTTTCAATTCATTTATTGTTCTCTCCTGTGCCTATGTTTCCTTATTCTCACATTTCATGTCCTTTATTTGTAGGTTTCCCAGTATGTCGCAGTCATCGCCCTTCAGAGCTTTCAGCCTCCTGTGTCGAACAACTCAATAGGTGATGCTACTGAATGGATGGTGTTTATTGGACAGGGCTGCTCGTGCTTTGGTCTGACGTGCGGTTTGTGGCTCACATGGAACAAGAGAAAAATTTACAGCAGTAAGTGTACTTTCATTTTAATATAAACAATACCCATTTTTGACTATACTACATACCCATATTGAATCTACGTTTACATTTTTCTTTACAAAATACCTACCCATAGTGACATACCTAAATAAATTTCACCTATAGTTCTTCATATGGCCACCTAGTACCTGAATTACTGCCCTGTTATCTTTTGTTATTTGTGAACTGTCCCTACTCTCTATTATCATGATATCTTTTCTATCTCATTCATTTATGTTTTAATAATTCTCCAAGATCTAATAAAAAGGTTTCTCCCGCTAACTCATCTTCAACTCTTCATCTTTTGACATTTCTTTCATTATATTATTCTCTATCCCAATGTCTTAGTTCGATAGGAGGAACGTACTTGGATATCTAGACTCCAGTAAAAACATTCTCTAGTTAGGTATAGGTATGCAGTGAGGTTATCCACAACAAAAATATACTGAAAGCGTCATTTCATCTTGCTTTTAACACATCCACATATATAATGTACATATAACTCGAATTTCCAAATCAGTACCTTGCTTTCATTCAAATCAAATTGTGAAGGTATCTATAAGAAAACAAATACTTTCCTGGCTAATACCATCGACGACTATTGAATTACATCCTCTAGATATTTACAACAATTTGATTACTTCCACATTCACTCTTTGTACGAACTGATTTCATTGCATTCGTCTGCAATAACTTGATTGCAACACATCTTTAAACCTCGCATGACAACTTTTTGTCATGCCTTGGCCTTAAGGGTGAGTATTCACTAATATTTCAAGTTTCCTCCATACCTCCCTATAGCCGAACTGTTCAGTAACCATCACTAAACTCAGTAAAATATATCTTAATTCATCTCATAACTCAAATCTATCTATAACTCTCTCAAAATAATATCCCTTTTTCATAACATATAGTACATAACTCACGTGTTATGTCTTGGCCGAAGGGTGAGTTTTCACTATTGTACTTGACAAAGCATCTGCCAAACGTCCCTAGCCGAATTGTTTAGTAGACCTTACTAAACTCATAGTAAAATATCTTTCATTACGTCTTATAACTCGAATCCATCTATAAGTCTCAAAATAATATCTTCTCTTTTATACATAGTACATAACTCTTGTGTTATGTCTTGGCCGAAGGGTGAGTTTTCACTATTGTACTTGACAAAGCATCTGCCAAACGTCCCTAGCCGAATTGTTCAGTAATCTTTACTAAACTCATTAGTGAACTCGCAACAAGATACATCTCATATCAATATCCTTTATAATCCTCAATATATCATTATTTATCTTCAATTCATCATTATTCATCTTCAATTCATCATTATTCATCTTCAATGTACCATTTATCTTCAATATCTTGTAACTCATCTTTAATATATCATCAATTCAATTACTTCTCTCTATATCATATTTTCAATTTCATTCTCTCATCATTCAATTCAAATTCCACAACTTGCTTCAATATAATATATCAAGGTACCAATTTCTCATAAAAAAATAAACTTCTGAAGAATGACTCTAGTCTGTGTTGACAACAAAAATAATATCTTTTAAATTTAAAAATTAGCAAAAATTACCATACTTATACGTAACCTCCTGTATACCTATAATCAAATCACTCTAAAATATGAAAAATACTTCATTATAAATTGAAAATACCATATTTCCTTTCAAAATATTCAACAATGAATTCAAACGGAACTAAAATCGTAGAAGAGTAGGGTTTCAGAATTGATCGCCACAGTTCGAAATTCGTTATAAAAAAATAATAAAATTTCCCAAAAAAATATCATCTGGAAAATATTTTTTATGACATCATAACACGAAAACAATCAAAATCAAAAATTTTTTAATCACTCTGTATTTCAAAAAGTGAATTCAGATGACGCTTGCTTTTTCCAGATTGGATATGAAACATTCAGCAATCAGCTGTGCAAGGTACAGTATATTATTCACGAAATATCAGCGCATTGTTTTTATGGTTTGACAAGATGTGACCTTCATGAAATATGATATCTAACAACAACAATGCAGTGATATCTGTGTTACCTATCTCGTTTCCATCTCCAGCAAAATGAATCAAAATGTAGGTCACGCTGGGCATGTTTTGGATTCTAGAAACTGAACATATCATATTTTCGTTGCTGAATTCAAAAATAAATACTCAATGGAAGAAAGATAGTATTGGTGAATGCTGATTGTTTCGAAAATTGTTATATCTTTACTTGAAAATGTGAACTGAAAAATAACTTTCTTCGAAATAAACATTTGATTTTGAATTATATTCTATACTTAACTAGTGAATTTGAAGTAATCTTGAATAATTAAGAATATTATTTTGCCAATCTGGGAATCTATTGGTCATTTGAGCAGTATTTCAATACAAAAGGTTGAATTATTTATACAGGGTGATACTTTATTTAAAATGGAGTGAGACTAGGTGAGCGGGTAAAGCGAAAAACGGACTTATTCTATATCCTCATCCTTGTCAGAATACATTGAATCTGGATCCCATGGGTGATCGTACGGTAGTATCCTGCTACCATGTACAATATCTTTACCACTGGACATAGTGGGTCCCATTTGTACCTCGAAGTCTTCATTCTCCAATCTCCTCAAGATATAATAAGGCCCGAACCACCTCAAAATGATTGGTCCATGATCCTTCATGTACACTACCTTCACCTCATCTCCTGTTTTGAATTCGGAGTACTGAGATACCTCACCACCTGAGGCACATTGTATTGGGATATGCTCAATAGAAGTTAAAACCAAATTTGAATCAGTTTCATCCTCTTTTTTGAAGTGCTCCTGAGAAAAGTTGACAGCAGACTTCAATTTCTCACCCTTGTCGGTGTTACCGTCACTAAACTCTACTGGAGGTGGTACTAATTCATCATCCTCGAAAGAAATGAGGTCTTCCTCATTAGAAGATATGACCGGTGATTCGGCATCTTCGAATGAGATTAGATCTTCATAATCCGTGGTTGTCGAGGATGTTTCATTATTTTTGACTGACTCTGATTCAAATGACTGTTCTATTTGAGTAAAGGTGTTCTTCAAATTGATTAAACACTCGTACCTATAAAAATTTTTGTAGGAAAAATGTTTTTGTCGAGGATGGCAATTATTATCAATATTAACGAGAAGTGTTGAGGGGTTATTAGGGCACGGGATGGTTCGAGTGGTGATTCTCTTATTTACCTGATCAATGGACTGGGTTTGAAACAAATATTTAACGTTGTTAAGACATTCTTCATTATACAATTTTTTATAGGATAAACAATACTTTGATAGGTTTCTATATCTCATTTTTGGCAGTGATTGAGAAAAAAAGGAAGAAAACAATTTTATATGTAAATTTATGTCAAAGAAATTATATATGCTCATAAAATGATGATTATATAAACTTGATTAGGAATGAATAATTCAAAAACTTTATGAAATATCAATGTTAATATTCTTTTGTGATCATGAAACTTTTTCAATCTGATGATTGAGGCTTATTCACAAAAGGTGAAGATACAAGGTGAAATATACTTTGTATATCTTTTGAAATTTTTTCTTCCTATTCATATTATTTTGATGTTAGGTTTGGTTCCTCAGGGTTGACTGTACTTCGTCAAATCATATCAAAATTGTAAATATTATAGTTAAGATCCAGAGTGTAAGTTATTTTATGAAATTATGATGCTGTATCTCAGTTTCTTTCTGTTTTGCTCAATAAATATAAGAAAAAAAATGTAAAAAAAGAAAAATTATTACTCTTCCCCAAAAAGTTCTCTAAATTTCTGCTGTATCCTTTGTCTGAAAGCCAAATTTTTTACCATAGAAGTGGTTAATAACGACAAGGGTATTTTCACAATTACATTCTTCACAATTTTCGATTTTTCGGACTGTTTAAATCTCTTAATTAACAATCTTTGACGTTTACCACGGTTCCTTCGTGGCATAGTGAAAAATAATCGAAAATAATAATGATAATACCTGAATCGAGACCTGAATGAATTATGCTGTGGATGTTGCTAACCAGCCTGATAGCAGTTTTATCCGCACAAGCACATGGTTCACAGCATCAGCGCATAATACAAAATATGTTTTCGAAAAGAATATTATGATATGGTAGTTTCCACCAGCCTGATTGTAGTTTTACCCGCACAAGCACATGGTTTTCACCGCCATTGCATAATATTTAAAAAATGAGTTTGTGTTTGAGAGTGAAAAATATCAGCTTGATGTGTGCACAGACTTTTGCTAACTATTAACTCTGAAAGTTGAATAGGTAGCCCGTCTATATCAGTACAAACGTATAATATTTTATCACTCTTTCGCAGTTCCTCAATTCCCTAATTTCCCAAAAAAAATTTTATGTTTTATTAACTATTATATAAATTGAGCATCTACTATTCCACGTTATTGAGCAGGAAAAAAAAAATGAATGATAATAAAAGAACTGATATTTTTCTATGCTATTTTACTTAGGTCCATTATGAAGAATGGAGCCTCAGGATTCGAGACAAGGCGCCTCCACCATGTGTCACGACCATTGGGGGGCCTTCCTCCCCGGCTGCGTGATCTTAGGGGGTTATGCTTGGCAGCAAGAGGGTGTTCTAACTACCACACTATCGTAACTCGATTGTGGCAAGGAAAGAGTGCATGTTTTGTTTAACATAAATTTAAGTTTTATTGATCGATAAAAAACAGTGAACAAGTGAGCAACATAAAAAGGTGAAGTGAGACAAAAAAAGTTAAGTGAAGTGACTAAATTAAAGTGACCCTATGGCTACACCTTCTAGTGAAATCCTACATCTCTGGATCTAACTACCAACGTGGTTGGAGACAATTACAGGGGCTGTACCAGGTAATGAAACAGTTTTTTGATTCAAAAATGTACTTACATTGTCCATACAACAATCGCTGCTCCGGCAGGGGAGGAGATGTGTGTCATGGCGTTGACGTCTACTAACTCACTCGGGTGGTTACCCGGAAAAAACTGTACTCGTAATCAATGTCGTACCGACTCTGATTCTCTGATTGTTCGATTGTCTGATTGTGATTATCCCGGAAAATCTATACTTCTATTGTTTTATAGGCGATACTTGCCGAGTTAGCAGAATCAGCAATAATCGTACCTATCGAGTTCATTACCTCATAGGTGAACTTTCAAGTCCGATGAATTCTGCCGGAAAAGCTTACTAGGTTCCTGTCTGTGAAATCTGAACCGGGTTTGAATTACATAATGTTATGTGAATGACTTTGGATATTATCTACTGAGGACTTTGATTTTCTTATGGATATTTCTTGATAAATTGGTTGAATGGTTCCTTTGGTGTACCAGGTGTGACAGTATATTGCGTGTGATTGTGCAAAATTATGATAACTTTGACTGTGCAGGACCTCGTAACTACTACCTAGAATTAAATTGATAGTTTTGAGTAATACTCTGGATAAGTTGTGTTGACTAACCATCTAGAATGAAAGCTTTATACTATTAGTAATGTTCAGAACTGAATATAATGTTGACATTCACTAACTATTGTGAATCAATATGTATACAATTCTGTAAAGTATGGTTTGCCAGATAACAAATGAGTAGCGTAGTTATTGTCGATTATTCGCCATTACAAATGTATAGACATTTATCATAACTTTATAAAATAAACTGAAGAAGTTCGAACGTGTTTATCGTTCTAAATCATCTGTTCAACAACATATAATGCCTAATTACCTTATCTCCGATAAAATTATTGAATATTTCGTGAAGTATCTGTGCACTGACAACCATCGCATTAAGTTCTGGTTTTTCCACTAAGTTGGATACACATGGAATACTTTCTTTAATATTCATTTCAGGGAAAAAGTTATTCTTTATTGAAAGCTCTGCATGTTCTGAAATCTGAAATACAATCAGATATACATTTTTTTCAGTTGTTTACGAGGTGTCTTGACTATACAGGTACTTCACTCTTCAGTACAATCCATTTTTTTACACACCGTGTATAAGGCTGAAAAAATTTGGTATCTGATGATGAACGAAGAGAAGGAAGAATAACTTATTTTCCTAAAACGAATAATAAAAAACGTTGTTTTCCATATGGATCCAACTTAGTGAGACATACATATTATTCATTCTATCCAAACCTCTAGTGATATTTCGAACAAATCGTCAATTTTTTTATGCCATACATTGGACTTGTTCCCCTTGCTTTACATTGGCCAGTTTATGTGCAAAATATAAATCATACTAGGGCAGGAAGAAAATCTCACAGTCTACCCCACCAAAACTAAACTTTATTCAACATTGGAATTGGGACATGTTTCGAAAGGGAAAATCATGTGAAATATTTTCCCCAGAACAGGTGAGGATTATTTGACGTTCATTATCTGAATGCTTGTCTGACGTAGCTTTTTGTCTTCCTTATTGTAGTACTGACTGTAACAAATAATTTTTGCTGATGATAAAGCTTTGAAGCTTTTAGAAACATGTCCCAATTCCAATTTCAAATGAAGTATAGTTTTGGTGGAGTTGACTTCTTCCTGCCCTATTATCTCTACTCAACTGCAAGATGGATAAATCACACTGGTCCTTCCTTGGATGATACACATCCGTGTTTGCATCTTTCATTTCCATCAAGAAAACATCATACCCGACAGCAGATTGTGGTTCATCTTTTTCGAATACGTCATACACTTTCCTATATGACTGAAAAATTGCTTCCAAATGAAGTTCGCTCGTAGTTGTACGGCGATAATGGGAGAGCATCCTTGGCAGTTTTTCAAGGAACGTTTCAACTTTATTTCTGCGTTCAAAATTGACAAGATTAATGTCGGTAGGAAAAGTAGTTGTATTTACACCCGAGTCATAACTATGTTTACCCTATTTTGAACACTCCATTCACCTAATGCTAATGTGGAGGGAAACATAATATATTTCTAAATGTTGAAATAAACTGAAACTACACCGTGATTTCCTTCCTGTTCTCTTTTGGCTTGTTGGATATTCGTAAACTATAGCGTACACACAAATAACTTTCGTTGATGCCAATCCATCTCAGAACAAAACGCATCAAAAATCTTTCTTCGTTACTCTTCGGTATTCATTGAACACTTCCTTTTTTCTTGTTCTGCTTGACACTTTGCTGAAGTACATCTTGGTTTCATTTATCGGGATTTTCTCTTTACAGGTACTATAGAAGATCCACCTTTCCTAATCCTTTGCTTCGTATTCTTAACCGTGCATTCTCTCTCCCAAGTAGGAGGATCTCCTGAGCCTCTTTTGTGACGCCTTTTTTAATTTTTTTTCCAAGAATAACGTTCACCTCTTGTAGGTAGCGATTTGAATTTTTTGGATATAGTGACATTGTCAGTTTCAGTTTCCGAATCCGACGAAGTATTTGAATAATAACTTGACTCTGATCCTTCAATAGGTTCTGCAAATTCAATGTAGCTGTTATATTTTCGATTTTCCTCGTTAGTTTCACTGAAACCTTCGGTTTTCATTAGATTCTTTCTTACGTTCTCCACCTGAGTACTTTCCTTCACATCGACATTCATCTCATCATCTTCTACAGTCATACTAGCCAGGCATCTATTTTGGATGTCAGTTTTCGAATGGGACCTTGTTCGAATAGTAGCACTTTTTGGGTCCATAATAATACACGAATGTACTTGAATATTTCGTGAATAGCCTGATGGAGCAGCAATTTGCTGGAAACTGGAGTTTCCTTACTGAAAAGACACGTGGACTTGTTAAAAGTTGTATCATCCAATTTGATTTCTTTATTGAAATCTTTGATATTCTCTTCATTGGGGCTGGTATGTTGTCGCATTTCACTCAACTCTACACCTTCAGGTACACAAGCATTCTTACATTCTTCTCCACTATCATGGCTCTGGAACTCTCCGACTACCCCTTCAGAATGTGAATTTGGATGATGGGTGGTCATTAGCAATATCACTCAAAAGTAGACGAACATCTGGTGAAATTCTGGTATTCGTTTTGGGGTTGTCAATATTAGGATTCGCTTTTTTTTAAGTTCCAAGCTCATCAAGATCAGAGTTCATACAAGTATACTTCTCCTATACATTTCAATTTTCATTTCAATACTGAACATATTGGTTAGTTATATTTTTATATCATAATACATCATATTTCTATTCGATTTGAGAGATAATGTCAATTCTCAATTTCAAAGGATTTTGATTTTTCATGTTCTCTTTTTGGATATTCAACATATATAATTCAATGTTCGACGTGGCAAATAGCCAGAAAAGTAGTTGTTTTCTGTTGAATTTCCAGAATAATATTATGTGCATATCTTTTTTCTGTTGAATAAACCGAGAAAGAATTAATATTTTCATCACATGGAGAATGCGAATTCTCAATGAATTTCTTATATCCATTTTTTTGTGTTCTTAAATATATCTGAGAATATTCTTTTTCAATATAAGGATTTGCCTTTAGACTTGCTAGCTAGTGCTGATCCGACAATTCTTGCAGTCCGACTTGCCTAAAGATAACATAAAATAGAACTATAATTTTTCAAAGAACCCCTGTAACTCACTAGTGTGAGTAGTTGATCAAATTGAGGTAGATAACAGAACCTCGTATCACAATTTTTTTCGCTGAATTTCAAATTACCCTGTAGTACTGGATTGAATCTATTGAAATGCTATTCCTCAGGGTTCTAAATGAATAAAATGTTATCCAAACTATGTGTTATTCACTCTAAACCTTTCCAAAATAATTCACCGATTAATATGCAGACTTTGAGAGAATTAAAAAATTATGAAAAAAAAACGTATTGAATCATCTAATCAATACATTATTTATTCGAATTTTCATACATTATATACAGGGTGACATCAAAATAAATATATTAAATTCAAACCCTAAGTAGGCTCAAGGTATACCTACTATCGAATGGCACCATTGAAAAAAATATAGTGAATGTCCCTCTTTCGGAAGTTGATTTCAATAAAGAACTCAATATCATATAATAGATTGCAGTCAACAACGGATACAACGTTAATTTGATAGACAGTATTCTTTCTAAGAAACTTGGTAGGATAAACTTCTTTCATAAAGCTATTCAAGAAGTTTATCCTACCATCAAGAATAATGATCAAAATTATAGAACTTTAACCTATGTCGGATCATCAACTGAGAAATTAGTTTTATTTTTACAAAACTTCTGAATTCGAAAAATCAGGGGTATACAAACTCAACTGTGGATCTTGTCGTAAGGTATATATTGGTCAGACAGGTCGTACGTTTAATCAGCGCATTCATGAACATAAGATGAATTTTATGAAAAAGAAAACATATACGCCAAACATATACTAGAAGAAAAACATAGTTTTAAAATTAATTAATTAAATAGTTTCCAAATTCTACACGTAGAAAATAAAGGACTGAAACTCAATCATTTTGAATCATTAGAAATCAACAAACTCAAAAATTTTGACATTTTACTCAATGATCAATTAGACCTCACCACTGTTGAATTTGTTTTCTTAGTAAGTAATAATATGTATTTGCTATCAACTCTTTCAAGTTAATCCGGTATACCGTATTTGAATGTAGATATTGTGCCTAATTTCCATAATGGAGGTTTATCGTACCTGTCCACAGGTAACTAATCCTTCAGGTTGGGAAAGTAGGATATATAAAAGTCAAGCAAGCCAACGTTAGTTTAGTTCATGGTACCAGTATATCACCTGACGAAGCTACTGTGTTAGCGAAACATGTCGTGTGTTTGAGAATTTTGTGGAAATCTTATCGTTTGTGAAGTTTTTACATTGACCACAAGTAGTTTGCTAGAGCATCCCTCATCCTTGAAATGTATTGTGCAGGGTTGTTGGCACCCACCCTGGTGATATCCTGCAACAGTGGTTCACCAATATCACCCTGTACATCATCCCTCCATGACCCTGGAATCACATTTTCATTCTGATCTTCTCTGTCTACATAATTCAGTGGACAGTACTATGACGTTCCTTCGGATTGTGTGGCTATCACAAAATTATGTAGACAAATACAGGCTTTCACATAGCTGTCTATTGTCTTGGACTCTATTGCGAAGCAGCCGCCAACAAGCTACCAGGATACCAAAAGCATTTTCAATGCATCGACGGGCTCTGGACAACCTGAAAAAAAGTTAATATGAATTCACAAGCCTTAGAAGTGGATTTAAATAATCACCTATAGTTGAAAACTCTCTGCTCTGCATTTGGGCGTTTTCCAGCACATGGTCTTATTATTCTGTCAGATAGAGGAACGAAATGCTTGGTCTGCCACAAGTCAAAATGAAAATCTTGGTCTCTCCCTAGAAGGAAATGGCTTGTTCTCAGGGAAGTTTAACTCATTCTCCAGTAGAACTTGACCAAACAAAGAGCTCGAAAAGATACTGGAATCATTCTGAGAACCTAGAAAGAGATATGTTTCTATAAGTATTTATTGGATTGATAGAGTATTTATGACTACAGATGAAGTATTATATTACAGTACTATATATATTATACTTACCATAAGCACCCATAACAACATTGAAAAATTTGTATTTTGCATCACACATTGTCATCAGGACAGGACTGTGACGTTCATGGTAATTATATGTCAGTGAGTTAGCTCTTGGTGAGGCAATAATGTCAATATTGTTACGTTATTCGGCAGCAGAAGCGAACACGACACTATTTATTTTCGAACTGATTAATTTGAACTAAAGAAACACTAATTTATATGGAACTCATGAATTCTATTTATATATAATGATTTATATCACGCGGTATATGACTGTCTCTCTGACATTATCTGCTTGACTGACTGACGGCAGTTGTCCGGCCGTTTATATATGAGATCCCTTGGTAGGCTTTGCATCTCGATCGTTCTCAAATGATCTTCCGTACCATTCTTTTTGTTCTAGAAGCTTTCTAGAACAATACCTCTCACTTTAATTGTTTCATTGGGATGTTGGAGAACAATCTGAAATGCGTGTTAGAGGATGATCGTTGTACTCCTGTCTTCCTGATGATGTTTCTAGAGCTCCTCTAAGGGAAATATCATTACACTATGTTTTCCATCTAGGGCACCAAAACAATTTGGGGAAGTCCAAAACTCATTTTCAATCTTCTTCCAGGCATCTTGATCAGGAACCCTTGACATATGTAGTTGACAATATTTCCCATATAACATTGCATGTTTCTCTAATTACATTCTGTACAGTTGATAACCCTCTTCGATATGATTCACTGACAGTAACTAGACTCCCACCATGAGCTAGGAATCTGAATGAAGATATTCTGAAAATCTGCAAGAAATTCACTGTTCTCTTCTCACCTCATAGTCATTGCTAATCTTTTCTCAGGGCATACACATTCTTGTCGAGATCTCTTCCTCAATTTATGTTTCACTAGTCGAAGGAGTTCATTAAATTGTCATACTTCCATCCGCGTAAAGCGAAAAAGCTTGTCATGGCTATTATTTTTATATGTTTTGAATAGGGTGTTGTATTAACCTTGCTCCCAGACTAGACAAGGGTGCCTCCAAAAATGCCTTTCACACAAACATTGAATCAAGCAACAGCGTAAACGCTTCTGCAGTAACCAGTAACGGCCGATTGTGGTCGGTCTGCTCTTATGCGGCCGACTGCCAACGACCAACTGCCTGTTGTGGATATTCCTTAACTGTGAGTACATCAAGAGAAAAAAATCAAATTGTCTTTTGTCGTAACTGTCATTTCACTAAATGTACGGCCTGAGTGAAACTGCGTTCTGCGGGGCGTGCAGCGTGCAGGAGCGTTCAATGTCTGGCCTCAGTGAACAAAAAGCGTTGTGGTAGGATACACGTATTTGACGTATTTCTGATAATCATAATGGCTCCATACGATATTTTCGATGTTTATTTAGAAGAAAATTCAGTTTTGAAAATGGACGTGTGGTGTAAGGAAGGTCCGAGTGACATTGTGAAACAAAGAAGAAGGTTAGGAGAATTTTATACATTGTATGAAACCTTACGATCAAATGAAGACAAATTCCACGAGTATACGAGAATGTCTGTGTCAACCTTTGACTATGTATTGGAAAAAATAGAAGCTCGGTTAAAAGTAACAAGTACCAACTTTCATATTTCAGATTCAATAACTCCTGCAGAAAAATTGATTGTGACTTTAAGGTGAGTATATATCATTATATGTAGGTATCCGTATTTATTTCATTCAAATTACAAAAAAGTTAAACTTTGAGTTTCCTCACTTTTTTGGGTATTATAGAAACCTTGATAATAACCCTGATGATGTTGAGGAGGAACTGCTTGATTTTGTTTCGTTGCTTCAAATAGCCATTCAATAACTTTGCCACGGAACTGAAATTTTTGCAATTCCGTCAGTCTCTTCATTGAGGGAAGTATGCTCCTGAGGAATAAGAAATCTCCATCATTATCTGATTTCTCTTCTTTTTCGGTCGAATTCAACCGTTTTTCCATTAACAGAAGTTTCTTTTTTTCAATCTCTAACATATGCTCCCTCACATTTATACGTTTCCTTGACGAATATGACGATTGTCGAGAAAAACATGGAGAGGGTGTGGGTGAAGGCCGAGGTGGCGGAGACATCACCGGTTCACTGACTTCAGATTCCGAATTATCCGATTCATTTCGGATCTCTGTATCTTCCTCGGCATTTCCTATATCTTCTACTTCTTGGCTGTCGTCGTTTGTTTGGTTAACAGAAGATAAATTTCCGGTAGATGGTGCAGGCATTACTTCATCTTTCTTTAAATTATAATATTGCCTTAAAGATTCCCACACGTCCCCCTCTGATCCAGATCTGCGAAGTGGTTGCTTCTTGAGTTCCTTCCGGTATTGGTCTTTCAAATGTTTCCAACGCTTTCTCAATACATCTTCTGCAAAAAAATATACCCATGTATCTAAATCAATTATATAAATAATTTAATCGAGTGTAATCAACAATTGAACATTTTTTTACAGAAATCTTGCTACAGGAATAGCTTTTCGTGCATTGGCCTTTAGTTTTCGAATAGGTAAAACTACAGTCGCTGATATTGTATATGCAACTCTGTTGTTTTCTTAGTGTAGGTATCGAGATTTTATTTTTGTTATATTTTTAAGGTTCATTTTTTTTGTCTTTGTGTTGATAATTTACTTCGAATGAATGTGGAATTGAATTTTTCACAAGTGATATGTGTTTGTTCCTTCTTGTGATAATTCCTGGATTTTCGGTTTTTTTGTAACTTTCTTTCTATAAATGTGGGATCGACTTTTCCACAAGTGATATGTTTTTGTTTTTTTTTTTTATTGTAATATACTTTTGTGATAGTGTGAAATGCTTTTTTTCTACTTTTTTTTATCTCTTGAAACAGTATTCTGAAACTGCCACAAGTTCAGTAGAACAAATTGAAAAAAAAACTTAGAAACATGTAAATTTTATTAAATGCATCTACAATAAATGCTCATCTTGAGTTCACATGAAGTGAGATCAAGTAAATCCATCTGGAACACTCCCCTTATAAAGTTTTTTCCACTGATTTGGTAGTGCTCCCTCACTGGAGATTTGATATTTCGCTAGTGTATCCCTTAAACCAATGTTACTCCTAGATGGATTGTTAGATCTCCCTCACTGGAGATTGAATATTTTGCTAGTGTATCCCTTAAACCAATGTTACTCCTAGATGGATTGTAAGGTGATACACGCCCAACAGATTTCAGATGTTCCCCAACATTCTCTGTTGTATTTGCCAGCAAGCCTGTGGGACAGTACCTCCTCTGGTCTATGGGAATGTCTCCCTCATTCTTCTGGATGAAGTTATGAAGAATGACACAAGCCATCACTATCTTGTCACATAAGTCCACATCAGCAATAATAGGACTTCTCAGTCGACGTCACCTCTGGACCAAGATACCAAAAGTAATTTCAATAACTATCCTTGCTCTAGAAAGGCGTAGATTGAAAATCCCTTTTTCCTCATCTAGATACCTTCCTGAATAGGGCCTCATAATATTTTTGTTCAGTGGGAAGGCTTCATCAGCCACAAAATTATTATTATTTCTACCTGAATGATTTTTTGTAGGAATAGAAACTGTTCCTGAATTGCTGAGGCATTGAATTTGCACATGTTTACCATCAATGGCACCTATGTAATGTGGCATATTGAAACGATTATAGAAACCTCTGGAAATATTTACAAGGTCATCCTTTGTTGGAGGGGCTAGAACAACTCGTTCGAGTACTTTTCATAAAACTTGGCATACTTCTCTGATTACACAGTGTACGGTCGTTTTTCCTATATAATGATTCCAAGCTATTTCTTGCATGGAGCATCCTTCAGCTAGATAGCTACAAAATGCTTTCATTAGACTATTGTATTTCACAATAAAAATGATGAGATATAATCTTGAATTGGAATCAAATCAAATATGATGATATGTGGTCATCACACTTTCTGTAAAGTGATTGCAAGTCGATGCCCTGGTTCCCGGAGAAGTTTGCTAGGGTTTCTAGTTAGATATGGTTTTACCATAGCCAAGAGGTGATCAAACGTTGCCGGGGACATCCTGGTATACTTGATAAACTTCTTATGATCGTGAGATTTCGCATACATGAGTAGTTTCTGGTATACACCATTCTTCTTTTTCACCAGGTTCATCAGGACGGCCGCGGATGATAAGTGGAGGAACATTCCTACCATGATAGTATCATCTGCCTTATCAAACATTTTATTTTGAACGTGTTTTGAATGCTACAATTTGAAATACAACTACCAGCATAGCGTACAAATAAAAGCAAAACATAGAATTCGAGGTTATAGACAAGTAATTTGACAAATGTGATTTCGAATGGGCGTGTCCGAATGAAATTGCACATACGCACATCGATTTTCGAATAAAATACAATAAAGAGTTTGAAGTTGGTCAACTCTTATATTATTCCTTATTTTTCATTTTATCTTATTTCATGTATAAACGTTTTATACGTATTTTGAACTCTCTTATATTATTCCTTATTTTATCTCATTCGCTGTATAAACCCGCAGTCAATGAGCATGATGTGGGTATCTCCAATTAGTTATTTTCGACTATCACTTTAGGTATTAGTATAGGTATTCGCCCATAATCTGGCAACGCTGTAATAATTCTGATCTCAATATCATCAAATTTTCATGGGTCATTAAGATTTCAATATCCATGAAGTGGCGTACTCAATTTTTTTCAATTTGTGTAGGACTATAGCATATTGCTGTGTTCAATATGTGTACTTATTTGAATGCCACCTTGTATATAGAAGAAAACAATGGAATAGAGAATATATGGAAAAACATAAGTCAATTTGAAATATAAAAAGCACACAATACAATCTGAATTTGAAATAAGTAATATACAAAATTATTGAATTGAATAATTAAATTTCTCACACAACCAAGGAGTGTTTGCCAATCCAATACATTCAAAATGGGACCATTCCGTCTCACAGTCGTCCCCATCACACTTTATCATTGGTCGGCCATCATCGACACCATTGCATATACAATAATGATGCAGTTCAGCTTCACCTTCCCTAGCTGTTAAATATTTTTCAAGAAGCTCAGGCATCACTACTTCAGAATGAAATTCCACAGCAGTTTCAGTGTTTTTCTCAAAATTCTACATTTGTAGCAGCCCGACAACGTTCGAGCCGCCCCTGTCTTCATTGTTCTAGATGTAGACACTCGCCACAAACGCGCGTCCTCAAGAGCGCTTTTGATTGGTAGTTCGTGATGTCATGCCAATGCCCAGGATATAAATAGCACAACGCTGCGCGTGAGAGACACTTCGACTTCACCCTTACAACGTGAATCTTGAATGATTTAGTCCTTATACGATGTACCTACTTATGTTGTATTCCTATACGTTAGACTGAATAAATTAATATATATTGGGTGACATTACCTTCGTGTATTAATTCAGTTCTACAACTGGCGCTCAACGTAAAGCAATTGAGGAACGTAAATTACTGCTAATAATCGAACGACAAACATCATTATTTTGATTTTGTCTTTGAGGCTGGAATTTCAAGCAGTATTATACCGACTTCTTTATATACGAAAAGTTTAGATAAAACATTCGCTAGTCTGGCTTTGTTTGGTCAATCTTTTGGCTCATTTCACAAAAGTTTAGATAATTCATTCGTCAGATTGGCTTTGTCTTGTCACACTTTGGTATATAAAACACGAACATTTCAGAGTTATCGACCGAAACACGCGCTCATCGTGGCTTTGTTTCGTCATTCTGTGAAAATTCGTTATAGTCTGGTCAAATTCTACAAAAATTCCTCGTCGCAGCAAAAGGCTGTCAGCCAAAATGTCATTGACAATGACGCCCGAACAATTCCAAGAATTGATCAATACGATTACAAATACACGCACAGAAACTATTTTGACAGGCAGTTTCAGTAAGTGCACAGCTCGTTTCAATGGAGAACGAGGACATGCTGCAGTAGAAACGTTTATAACGACCATAAATATTTATAAGGTGATTGAGAAGATTTCCGACGAAGATGCTCTCAAAGGATTACCTCTCTTACTAACAGGTACTGCTTCTACATGGTGGCAAGGGGTTAAATCTGAAGCGAAATCATGGACGGATGCAACTAGGTTGATAAGATCTGCATTCTCGCCCGCTAAACCTGCATACCAGATATATCTAGATATTTTTAGTAGCCCACAAGGAGAGAGGGTTCCAATTGATGAATTCGTTTGTCAAAAGAGAGCGCTGTTAGCACAGTTACCTGATAATCGACATGATGAGGAAACGCAGTTGGATTTGATATATGGACTACTTAATGTCAAGTTTCGAAAAAAGATATCTCGTGACCAGATAAACACATTCACAGGTCTCTTGCAGAAGGCACGACAAATTGAGCAAGTTCAGAACGAGGCCAGCGGCGTCTCAGAAACACAGTCAACTGCGAAGCCCAAAACCCCAAGATGTAACTTTTGTCACTATAGAGGTCACATAGCTGAGGAATGTCGTAAACGTGTAGCAAAAGTAGACACGAGGGTAGACACTAGATCCACACCTACGACGTCTCAACCGTCGAAAGCACAAGAGAATACACAGCCCTCAAGTTCATCCATTAGCTGTTATGGCTGTGGAAAAGCGGGTTTTTTCAGAAGTAACTGCCCAAATTGCTCCCATAAGAAGACAGATGTTTCCGCACAAGCAGTTCACTTTTATGCTGTCAATACCTTGATCCACTTCACCACACAGGTGCCAACGGTACCTGTCACTATTTGTGGAATTGAAGGTTATGCCCACATTGATACAGCAGCCAAGACAAGTGTTGCGGGATCATCACTGTATGAACACTTGAGGGATACCAGTAGCTGCATACTCAAGAAAACCTTAGCTGAAGTCACATTGGCTGATGGGCGACGACAATCTAAAGAGGTTTATACAACCAATACGAAAGTCAAGATAGGTGGAAGAACATTCACTACAGACTTTGTCATACTACCAGATGCCGAAGATAACCGAACTCTGTTAGGAATAGATTTTCTGGAAAGAGCAGCGATGATTTTAAATCTACCTCAAAGGTGTTGGCATTTTGCTGATAGTCCAGTTCAGTTCGAATTTGTACAGCTAGAACAAGGACGTTCCCCTGAGCTAATTCATAAAAGACAACTAGTGGACATCACCAATGATCCAACCCAAATTTATTCGGCAGAAGTTACTGAACCCAACTCGCCGTTCTTAGAGGTGTTCGCCTCTCCGTTGCCTGATTCAGATATGGAAATGAGGAATCCCGAGGATATTTTGTACCAACTCGTTCCTCTCACTACTCCACCACGACCAAATTATCCCATGAACACAGCTAACAATACGGACTACTCGCCAGAGGCAATCGACGATATTTTCAAAGATGCGCTACCGGACACCTATTCCCCACCGAAACCGGACCCTAGGCTTAAACGTCAAAGGATGAATTTGTTCAGTATCGACGTATTGTTGAAACCCCATGAAGCTCCAGATTTACAAGAACTAGAGCGTCAACTCCTGAACAATATCCTCGACAAGTTTAAAGATCTGTTTGACGATAGAGGACCTCCTACGCCATATTCAGAGCACCGAATCAACACAAGCAATCAATTTCCGATAGCCAGTGCTCCGTACAGATTGAACAGGACTCGTCAAGACATCCTCAAAGAAAAGCTGGATGATATGCTGAAAAAGGGGATCATTGAAGATAGCGAAACTCCTTGGACATCTCCTGTGGTCTTGGTTCCGAAGAAAGACAATGATTTCAGGGTATGCGTCGATTATAGAAGGCTAAACGCTATCACAGTCCCTGACAGATACCCTTTGCCTCGGATAGATGATCTACTGCATGCAGCTAAAGGACATCCATATATGACTAGCCTGGATCTTCAGTCAGGGTACTGGCAAATCAAAGTTCATGATGACGATAAGGATAAAACGGGATTTATAACACCTTTTGGTATATACCGCTTCCTGAGGATGCCATTTGGTCTACGAAACGCCCCATCCACGTTCCAGAGGCTCATGGACAGATTCAAAGTTACTTTAAACAACGTTTCAATATTAGCTTATCTTGACGATCTGATAATACGCTCTGAATCAGTTGAACAACACCTACAAGACTTGCACCAAGTTTTCGAGAATTTACGACATTCTCAGCTTCGAGTGAATAGGAGAAAATGTAGATTCAGCTGTTCTGAAATAAAGTACCTTGGCCACCTAATTACCAGGGATGGGATATGTGTGGATTCCGATAAGATAGCTGCCATTTCATTGATTCCACCTCCACGGAATCTGAAGCAGTTATTGTCATTCATACAGACGTGCTCTTGGTACAGACGTTTCGTGCCAAACTTTGCTTCAATAGCTCGCCCACTAACCAATCTGACCAAGAAGGCAGCTATATGGAAATGGGACAGTGCTGAACAAGAAGCATTTAGTAAACTCAAGGTCCTCCTGACAACTACTCCTATATTGAAACAAGCCGATGACACCCAGCCATTCATAATTGAGACGGATGCAAGTGGATATGCAATTGGAGCAGTCCTAGTCCAGGGGGAGGGCGAACACGAACACCCAATCGAATACGCGAGTAGACTCCTCACCAATGCCGAGAAAAATTATTCGACTACCGAACGAGAGGCACTGGCAATCGTATGGGCTGTGACTAAATTTAGGGGCTACATCGAATCTTCTGAAACGCTCCTCATTACCGATCATCAGCCACTAAAATGGTTAATGAGTTTGAAAACTCCAACAGGACGCCTGGCTCGATGGGCATTGCAGTTACAACCTTATAATCTCAGGATACAATACTCTCCTGGTAAAACGAACGTTGTCGCTGATTATTTATCGAGGCCACCATGTCAAGCTCCTGAGCACCGCGATACTGAATGCACTATCTGTAATATTCAGATCGATTTACCCAGAAAAGGTGAGGAGGAAATGCGAGAGAAACAATTGGAAGATCCTGAAATACGACAAATCATTGAAGCTTTGGAAGACGTAGCAAACGACGAGGCTAATAAAAAATGGTTTCACCGAGGGTACCTCCTACAAAAAGGGGTCCTCTATCGCTACATGGACGATCAAGAGGACGACGACGCTAGAATAGTAGTCCCGAATGATGAACGAATCAAAATTTTACAATCATACCATGACGCCCCAACGGCAGGTCATTATGGTATTGATAGAACTATTAATCGTATTGCAAGACGCTACTTCTGGCCAGGAATGAGGCGAGACATCACCAAGCATGTATCGAAGTGCTTGGAATGCCAGCGATACAAGATAAGCAATCGCAAACCAACAGGTTTATTACAAACAACTACAATCAATCAACGATTCGAGATTTTAGCTATGGACCTATTCGGCCCTTTACCTACTACCCCAGATGGCAAGCGTTGGGTCTTTATCGTCGAAGATGTCGCAAGTCGATGGATTGAGTTGTTTGCATTGGAGGAATCAACTGCTGAAAATTGTGCTAATATTCTATTAGACGAGGTCTTCCTTCGCTATGGATTACCACGTAGAATTACAAGTGATAACGGAACCCAATTTGTATCTGCTGTTGTCCAGAAGCTCACATACTGTCTTGGGATCAAACATTCGTTCACTCCCGTATATCACGCCGAAGCTAATCCTGTGGAAAGGAAGAATCGAGATCTCAAAACGCAACTAGGGATACTCGTCGGAAAACAACATCAATCATGGCCACAACACTTAGCTGCAATTCGTTTTGCGATAAATACTGCATGCTGTGAAAGTACTGGATATACAGCCGCCTATTTGACTTTTGGGCGGGAATTACGGTCCCCACAAGATGTCACAGATGACTTAAGTGCCATTGTACAGTCTGAGAATTTTATTCCTGAGATAACGCCAAAGCTAAGACAGCTAGCAAATTCTTTGGAGCTGGCTAAAGAACTAACTGAAGCACACCAAGACAAAAATCAAAAGTATGAAAACCAATCTAGACGTGTTAGTCCAACCATTTCGCCAGGTGATGAAGTGTGGGTTAGCACCCACTTTCTGAGTAATGCAGCAAAAGGATTTTCTTCCAAGTTAGCTCCCCGACGTGATGGTCCGTACATAGTATTACGTAAACATGGCCCTACAAGCTATGAGGTCGCTAACCCAGCTGATACGACAGTACCTCTAGGAGTATACCACTCTTCTGCTCTTAGCCTCTATCAAGGAGACACAGAGGTCCTACCTGAACCCGTGCAGGCAATAAGGAAGAGAGGACGACCTAGAAAGGAAACAATACCTCAAGACATCCTGGTCGCCGATGAGATTCCAACCAGTAGTCGGACTGCTGTAGTTTCTGGTACCTCGTCGAGACGACTTCGACACCAGAGGGGGAGGTTGTAGCAGCCCGGCAACGTTCGAGCCGCCCCTGTCTTCATTGTTCTAGATGTAGACACTCGCCACAAACGCGCGTCCTCAAGAGCGCTTTTGATTGGTAGTTCGTGATGTCATGCCAATGCCCAGGATATAAATAGCACAACGCTGCGCGTGAGAGACACTTCGACTTCACCCTTACAACGTGAATCTTGAATGATTTAGTCCTTATACGATGTACCTCATGGACGTATAAAAAAGAAGGACACAGCAACTCTATACTTTCAGCATATAATGTTTTGAAGTCTTAGAGATGTAGGCAAGCGGGTTGAGGGGAAGGAAAACGGTAACGATAGACTGTGCTATTTCCTCAAACGACAGCGGCGTGCGAAAATGAATTATAGTGATAGTAAATTTGGGAATCCAAAATGCAAAGAGCGACTAAAAACTGAATACCAATCACAATATGACCGTTTATCAATCCGGGTCGCTATGGGTTATACCTCGGGTTATACCAACTGGAAAAAAACCTTACGAAGTGGACCTTGTAGTGAGGATAAGAAACAAATATACATAGGTAAATGAATATTCAACAATATCAAATTTTCACAAGAGAAAAATTGTCTCATTAGGAAATGAGACATCAGGTATATAATTCATATATAGTGTACTGGGCATTTAATTGAATTCGCATAATTATTTATATATACAGTGTCATTCATAAAGTCGGCATCATATGGGAAAAACTTTTATTAATGACTTATTTCGATATTCGAGTTAGACTTCAAGTTTTGCTTCATGAAAGATGAGAAATGGCCTACTCAATCGGGGTCACGTGACTTTCGCTACATGTCAAAAGTGACATTTTTTCAAATTAATCGCTGAAAGTAGGCTTATTTGTTCGAATATCGACAAAGTTCACTTGAAAAATTTGTTTCTATTTGAATTTTACATATGTGACTCGGATTTTATCTTTCTATTACATCTTTCAGATTTCGATATTTTTTGAAAATTTTCGAAATTTCTGTAATATTAAAAAAAAATTAAATACTATAAAACTACTTCATACCAGTAGGAACAACTTTTTCAAGTAAACTTCTTCGATATTCGAACAAATATGCCTACTTTCAGCAATTAATTCGAAAAAATTTCACTTTTGACATGTAGCGAAAGTCACGTGACCTCAATTGAGTAGGCCATTTTTCATCTTTTTTGAAGCAAAACTCAACGTCCAACTCGAATTCCAAAATAAGTCAATAATAAAAGTTTTTCCCATATGATGCCGACTTTATGAATGACACTGTATAAATACTTATTCACAATTATTATTCATATGTTTTTAATTTTATTATTGATTGTTAATTTTGGGAACCTCACCGTAAAATTGCCGTATATTCTTGAATTTCTACGTATATTGGAGCAGTCTGAAATGATATGAAATAATGATGATATGATATCCCACTGAAATTATGAAATTTCAATTTTTTACACATGCCAGACCCTCGTAAACAGTGCAAATAAGGCATGTATCTTTCATGTCCTTTCATAAATGGTAATTCCTATAAATTCTGAGAGCGGCACCACTCTCTGGACATAAATTGTTGCCATGCAAGGGTTTCGTAATCCCTAACTTTTTATGTTCATTTTTCATTTTGAGTGGATGAAAAAATCAGTACATATTTGTGAATATCTAGTCTATGTTCCTGTCGTCTCACTTTTTCGAAATTTGATTCAGTTTTTTCTTAAAAAAATCGCAAAATAACGTGTTTTTTGATGATTTTCAAATTTTTTTTCTCAAGAACCGAATCAAATTTCGAAAAAGTAAGACGGCAGAAACATTTATAAGATCTTCATGAATATGTAAATTTTTTTTCATCCTCTCAAAATGGAAAATGACCGTGAAAAGTAAGGGAATACGAAACCCTTGCATTATTGCTTTATATCATAGTACAACTTCCTCTTAACAGAAAAGCCTCGAGAAAAGCATTGAAAAGGAATGTTCTCAGATAAATTATGTACGTAAAAAGATGGATATAAACATATATGAAGAAATACATCGAGACTTCGCATTCTCTATTTGATGAAAATATCAATTGTTACGCCTATGGAACTCTAATTCGAACATGTGAACAAATGGTACTTACGAATGGAAGGTGAAATTTGGGTATTAAAACTTGTTTTTTCGCAAATCCAGCAGTGTAACACCATTATTAGTCTCTGGCTATCAACTTTTCACAAAAAAAATAAGAAAATTCACTCAAAAACAACGAAAACAATAAACTTCCTCAAACACATGAACATGAACGAACAACGCCGAAAGCACGAAACATCACGAAACGAGCCTGTTTCGCAGCGGCGTTGTCGGTTGTGTATAATCTCGGTAACCTCCACAGAATAACTTCGAAATGATGTATAACGACAGTTTTTTAATATTTGATTGTGACTATCTATGGACATATGATTTATTCCTTGAGTTCTATGAATTGGATCATAATGAACATCTAATTGAATAGATGATTACAAAAGAGGAAAGTACAAATACTTGAGGGGATTAGACTGAGGTTAGGAATTATCAGCGACAGGACGTGACAACCTCCAATTCAACATCAGGTGATATACCGTGACCGTATTCTCTGACTTCACATTACGATGTAAATAAATGGGTCCTTCTTTGTTTATACGTCCATGATGTACCTACTTATGTTGTATTCCTATACGTTAGACTGAATAAATTAATATATATTGGGTGACATTACCTTCGTGTATTAATTCAGTTCTACACATTAAGAAATATATATAAAAATACCAGAGGACCATATGACAAAATAACAATAGGCAACTGTGAGATGAATATTTGCATTTGAACCTGAAAGTAGTAGGAATGTGTTCTGTTGGGTATAATTTTATCTTCTCTACATAAGCATGTACTCTTCATTTTCGAATAGTCGTTAATGTCCTGTACATTATTTATATGAAGTGAATATGGACACTGCATTTCTAAACATCTCCCCAAACAACACTCACAGTGAACTAGTCTATCTGAAGACGCTCCCAACTGGGCCCACTTCTTGTTGATGATCAAGCCCATTTCACTTATTTGGAGATCTTCATGAATATTCTCCTCGTTTCTTTCAAACTCTTCCACAGCATTACCTTTATGTGTTGAACCCCATGAAATAATAAATAACTTTCGAGTTGAATTTCATTTTAGTGGGGTAGCAAATTGACTTAATCAGTGGAAGTGAAGTTTTTTTCTTATTTCTTCTGATGCATACAGCTCTGAATTCGGAAGCAGTCATTTGTTCCAGCCCTCTGTAGGTACCAGTTTTCATCCTCTGATTGCATTCTTGTAGCTTCCTCAATAGATTTAATCTGTTCATCTGTTAATGGCAAGTCTATTTTTTGCCTTTGTCATCAGTTCAGAATAATTTCGAGATATTATCCTGGTCGAAAATCAGAAAAACTGAATACCAAACCTTGGTTCTTTCTTCTGAAATTTGAGTGGTGAATGGCTCATTTATTCTCATTAGAGGACAGCTATAACCCAATTAAGATATCGTGGTCAACATATTCTTTATCTCATTCTCTGATAAAATTGGTGTTTCCATGTTGATGTCTACATTAGATTGTCCACTAGCCTTCTCCCAATTCATTTCATGAATTGGAATGATTGGAACTTTTTGAGAGGTGGATATCATTGACCTCAAATCTCCTACATCTGTGCAAGATATTGCTTCCGACTTAGCATTTGCATATTCCATTGCAAATAATATGGCACCAACATGGCCACATACTCACTGTTTCCAGTCATACAAGTAGGTACAATGAGCAGTACATATGCTTCCATCTTTGTTTACATGCTCCAAACATCTTATAGTTTCATGTTGGCCCTCTGTGAATGCTTGACCTAAAAAAAGGTTACATTTAGCATAATGTAAAAAAATATCAAGTTAAGAAGTACCATATTTTCATCAACAATGACTAAATAGGGCAGAAAATGATAGAAGTTCCTCAAGGCATTGATTTGTGCAAGAATCTACTATGGAGTCTACTATACTACTACATTACCGAATTATCAGATTGGCATCAGTGATGATAAGTAGAAAGAAACTTATCTGTCTAATTAATAGTTATTTAACCAACTAGTGTATTAATGAGGACGATTAATGATCGAGATATTTTAACGTGCGAGCGAAGCGAGTGCGTTAATGTTCGAGATCATTAATCGCCTTTTAATATACAAGTTGGTTACAAAATTTTTCCGTCGACTATGTTTCTTATTTCTCCTGCAATGAAGAAAACTTGGTTCGCGAATTCTTCATCCATCCGGATACTGCTAAGAATCACCCAGTAGCCTTATTGTTACTGACATTAGTGTCATTTGACATTTGTCGAAATGATCAACATAGGAAATAAATTCCTTCTGTTAGAAAACAGGGATTAAAATCGTGTCAGAAACTTGGAAAGGCGAACCCGTTAACAGAAAATCTTCAATGAAATCCATATTTTCGATTTAAATGCAGATTCCGTAAGTTATAGCATAAACAATGAATGCACGCTGTGTATGTTTGGTTGCCTATAAAACAATCGTACATTAATAGACAAATCGTTCATTAATAGGGGTCATTAATGAACGATTTCATATACATTAAACTTAGTCGTTAATACGAGGTCGACGGAAAAATATATAAATCATTCTATATTTCCGTTCCAACTGTCAATACAAAACCAGATTCGAAATATTTGTAGGATTCCAAATTTTTTTATGCCTTCATCTCTAGGGGAAAGTGGCCTAAAGTGGGATACCTAATGTTTATCGTTGGGTATAGATGAGACAAGATGTTGTAAACATTTGTTGAATGAATGAATCAGTATGCTTAGTATGTTCAACCAAATATTTATCGAAAACGATCAAAAAATTAATAATGAATAATTGAATGCAGAGAAGCGGCAATAATGATCCATATTACCCTTACAGTGTCGGTAAAATGGGAAAATGTAAGAGCTAAAATGGGAAATGAATTCAACATAGGAAATGGAAACATATATTGAAAAACAGAAAGAAACATATCTCATGTGAATTATTTTTGCAAGCAGATGTCACATATGAATTCGCCATCGTAATCGGTGTCCACACCCGCACAAGCATCATGAGCCCATTTGGTGCACTGACCACACATGATCCATCCTTCTCCATGTCGATGATTAGAATAATATATCTGCCAGAATAGGCAATCCACGTCAACATCTGATTCGCTGCTACTGGATTCGTCTTTTGAATGCTTCAACATTTAAGATTTAGACACCTGTTTTTTACCTCTTGATGAGCTCTCATTATTATACTTTTCTCCCAGTTCCCTATTCATTTTTTTATTTTCCATTGTTTCTGCTCTAAGTTTTCTATTCGTGTCTGTCAATGATGCCTCTAACTCTTCTTTATAAGGGGTGCATGTAAGGTGTGTAGCTTTTCCTCTTTTGATTGTTCTTTTTTTTGCTGGATCTTTTTTACGAGCTTTTTGATAGGGACATATTGTTCTAGAACTGATCAACTTAGAATCCCTACCTGTTGTTGGTTTCTCATTATCCATTATTATTTGTTATTCTGGAGTCTGATATTTACTAAATCTGGCAAAAATGTTATCGCTTATGTAGATGCTGATTTCTCCAATGATGTAAATGACAGGAGGACATATTCAGGATATGTTTTTGAGATGTGTAATGTAGCAATTTTCTGGGAATCTAAAAAACAGTCTTTTGTGGCATTATCTAGCACGGAGGCTGAATATATTGCTATTACAGAAGCTTCCAGGGAAGCTGTTTTCATCACCAGTTTCTTCAAGGAGCTTGTTGATTTGAATGAACCTATGATGCTCTAGTCTATAATGACAGTCAAATCGCTCAAAAACTAATTAGGAATCCAATTTATCATTGTAGAACCAAGCATATAGATACCAGGTATCATTATGTAAGGGAAATTGATGAGAAAGGCATCACTTTAATGAGTTATGTTCCTACTGATCAAATGAATGCTGATGTATTTTCAAAAGGATAACATGTTCCTAAACATAAGTTTTGTGTTGAAAATTTAGGAATGCAATCAGTTATGAGTTCATGAAATTCATGGATTAAGGGGTGGTGTTGTAATTTGTAATCCATGAATTGTCTATTCTGTTGTTTTATGGTCTATGAATCCATGTTATATGTCTGTCATGTCAAGTTCAAGTCTGTCAGAAACTTGGCACTGTTAAAAACTCATAAATAAATAATAATATTAGAAGAGTTGAATGTAATGTCTGAAATAAAATCCACAGACTACGTCGTCTGTAGTAAAGTCAATAAATAAAGAAGCCATCAAATTTGTTAGTTTATTTTCGATCAACATAACAATAAATGGTACCCTGGGTTTCCTTGATACTGGTTTAGAAACTGAGGGCATGTTCCTCATAAGTTCAGTGCTGGATTTTCCCACAGCTTCCTCATTTTTACTTTGTTCTGCAAAATCATTTCCAAACAGGAATTCATCAATATCATTCCTTTGAGCAATTTCACTAGCTGATCTGGATAGGAGTGGAATGATCTGTTTGCGCCTAGAAATAGACATACTATAGTGTAGGTCTGTTAATAGTTGACCAGCATCACATAGATGTGTAAGGAGTTCTTTGTCTTGATATTTTGTAACCAATAGTATGTTGATAACTTCCCCCAGAGCTACAATAACTGTACGTAACTGGTTCTGTCCCAAAGTCTGAACTTTGTCATTTGTGAGCTGGAATTGGGATAGTTATTTTTTGATTTCTGGATCGATTGTAGGTGCACTCAGTCTTGTAAAATTTGAGGGGATTGGATATTTGGCTATCAGAGATGTCTTAATATCCTGATCTAATCCATACTTCAAAAACTTTGTCTACCTAGAAGCCAATTCTGCATGACATTGGGTATCTTTCTTGTCATTCTCACTAGGGTCCCCTCACCAGATATCTCAGAGTTTCTTCATCTAGCATATTCATCTCTGTTGGACAGGTTGAATTAGAATCAGGTATATTATCCAGAAGGCATCTATGTGATGTCCTAATAGGGCTTCTGAAACCACTTTAGGTGCTCTCTCTTGGACTGGCACTAGGGCTTGAGTCTCGGCTTGTGGTCTGATAGGAATCTGTTGATCCTCTCAGGCTACATTCTGGAATAGAGCTTCCCGAGCTGTGGACAGGTGCCAAGTCTTTTGAATTATGAGTCGAGCCTCTCGTGCTCCAATCCATTCAATTCCATTCATTGGATATTTGAGTTTTTGATATACTTTATTTGAACTTTATGGTCACAATATTTTTGTAAAATTTGTAGCAATCGAATATGATAAGTCGTATTACATTTTTTCAGATTAAGGATAAGTAGCACCAGAATGTTTCTGTCTTTAAGCTTGAAGTGGATTTATGCAGCACAAAATTTACACTAAACTCCAACTTGCATTTACACTTCAACTCACATATATGAATCCTTGATGTTTATGATTTTTTATGCAGCAAAATTGACGCAAAACGACGCATGATAAATATTGTGGGGTTTTTGGGATAAACTTGAATAAACTAACTGCACTTCATTCAATAATAATGTGGAAAGGAACTAGTCAATACATTGATAAATTATACGGCTAAAGTATGAGACCAACCAAAAAAAAAGATGAAAGATAAACATTTGACAAGATTGACAAGACAAGCACAAAACATCAATCTTGTTGACAAGTGACAAATGATGGACAGATACAGAATAATTGATGACAAGCGCCATCTACTATTAGGTATCCTAAATTTGCCGACAATAGTTATTTGTGTTACTAGGCAGAACATTAGTAGATTGACTGCCGCTGCCGATAGTTCATAGCCGAGCGTGGCGAGGCTAGGAATTCAGCCATAATAAGAACGACAGTTGACAGGTCGATTGTCAAACATAAAACATGGATTCCTTAACACGACCCCCCATTTGAATATATTATGTATGTATGTATGTATGTATGTGTGTGGGCGGTCCGGGACCTGACGCACTTAGGCCTCCCTTTTCGGGCCCATTGTGCACCCACATTCCTGGGATCGCAAGTCAGCCATGGAGAAGGCCGATCTCGCGAGCAAAAGAGACCAACTTTCTAGGCCAAATCTTTTTAACATCCTCTGGTTCCAGGATACTGCTTCCAAAATGGATATCCCTTGCTGCCACTATTGCCTGGCATTCAGTGAGGATGTGAGTAGAAGTCTCTTCATCCTCTAGGCACCATCTGCATTCAGGATCCTCCACAATCCCGATCATGCTGAGATGTTTGTTCAGGTGGCAGTGCCCTGTCAGAAGGCCCACCACCAGTTTCAGCTCCTTCCTGTTCAAAGCCAAGAGGGCATTGGTCTGTCTTCGTGACGGGTTTCCTATATGGAGTTTGGACTGCCTCATTCGAGGAGCCTTTCTCCAGCTGTCCTGAAACCTTTCCGTCAGGATTTCCTTCATCTTGAAGTTGCTCCAGGATCGAGTGACCCCTTAGATTGGCTCTGGGCCAATCACTGAACACTTCGCCCCCTTTCTGGCCAGACCACCGTCCATATCGTTACCTGGTACCCCTGAGTGTCCAGGGACCCACAAAATACATACTTTGTTCGTTGCTGACAGCCTTTGTAGGCTATCTATGTACTGACACCAACGCGGAGGTCACCCTATACGAAAATATTATGTTAATAAGCGCTTTCTTTTTGTTATGCCAAGCACAACAATTGTACCTAGCTTGAAGCTCCGGTGCTGCTCTCAAATAGAATGGCTTTCAGGTTACTTTCGATTAATAATGTGTAGCGCATGCGCCTTCATGCTGTTTTTTGATCGAATTTTTGTTCCATCGAAGTCAAAAAGTACAGAAGTGATAATTGTTCTTTATATTCAATATTGAAATTGTTCCTGAGAAAGTCTAATTCTGATACCGAAATGGTGGCGATGTTGAGTAAATTTAGCAAAAGGAGTTGAGCGAACATTATACAGGGTGAGTCATGACTAACCAGCCATAGCCTAATGGCAGATAGGGCAAATCAAGGTGGGTTGATGAATATGTGAAAACATATATTTTGCCTATTCGTAACAGAAATACAGGGCATCATTTGAGTTTGGAGCGAAACGTCGATGAACGATATTTCAGGAACGTCTTGATGTTATCACCTGAAATTTACCAGCAAGTTACCTCTACTGACACACCACATGATGACCTACTATTGAAAAAAAAAATCCAGAGTCGAACTTGGAAAACTAATTTTCTTCTTGGAAGTCAAAATTTCGACTTTTGAATCGTACTTTTTTAAAACTTCAATCAGAATCCGAAAGATCAGGAAAAACACTACAAGAGTACCATTTCAATTTGTACGGCATATTTCGAACAGATTGGCGAACAATTATATAACGAAATGCTGATGAACGATTCCATGATTTCGTCCTGGCATATTGTAGTCACATCGTTCAACAAATTCATTTTGATCAATTCCTTGCGATTCGGTATATCATAAGAGTTGAAAAGAGGCTGTATTCGAAAAAAATATCCAGGACTGGACTCACTTTTCTTGAAGAGACCTTTCACCCTTTCCAATACCCATTATATGAATTCCCTATCGTGCACTTCAAGAGATGAAAAAATATTATTGCTTGGGTAAAATATTTTTCCGAATCAGATATACGTGCCAACGTGGGTTAATATTGAATATGATAATCATTGCATGTGTACTCTCAATTATGAAGCGATCAAATTTGTTGTTTTTATTGTTCAGAAAACACTGAAAGAGAAGGCTGTGATGGATGTATGAAAATGGATTGAAATAGGTATCTTCTCTCAACAGGATAGGTACCTTCACTTTACTCAATACAAGTGAGAGAATACCTTTACAAACAATTTTCTAATCGTTGGATAGGTCGTGGCGACCCTCATTCTTGGCCCCCTAGGTACCCTAGTCTCATAGTATTAGACTATTATCTATGGGGACATATGAAACGATTGGTCTATCAGTCTGAAGTCAACACCAGAGTTCACTGAGAGAGCGGATTGTTACAGTTTCAGATATGATCAGAAATGATTTTGAAAATCTTCGTTAGTAAATATTAATAGATACAGATCATTTTTTCGAAAATCCTGATGTTTTGTAATTTTTTTTAAAAACCAAGTCCAGTCCTGATTTTTTTTTATAATACCTTTTCATCAATTTTGCTGCTATATCAATATGCAAAAAGAATGGATTCGAATTCTTTTAGTCGAATGTTAAGAGCAATGGCCTGGACGAAATCAAAGAAATATTAATCTGAATTTTGTTTGATATTTTTTCACCAATCCGATCGAAGTGTGCCGTACAAATTATAAAAAGCTACACTTGTAGCGTTTTTCCTGATATTTCTGAGTCTGATGAAGTTTTTTGAAAAAGAAAACGATTCAGAAATTCGAAATTCTGACATTTGAAAAGAAAATGAGTTTTCCAAGTCCGGCTCTGAATTTTTTTCCCATAGTAGGCCACCGTGTGGTATGTCAGTTAGTAGAGGTAAGTTGCTGGTGAATTTCAGGCGATAACATCAAAACGGTCCTGAAATATATCACCAAAGTTTCGCTCCGAATTCAAATAATGCCCTGTATTTTTTCACGAATTTGCAAAATATATTTTTTCACATATATATCAACTCACGTTGACTCCCTCTATCCACCATTAGGCTATCGCTGGTTAGTCATGACTCGCCCTGTATTAAATTGATCATTGAATGTATCCATCAGGAATTGTTTGGACTGGGCAATCATTCCTGCATGTCAGTATCATTCAGTTCATCTGCATCAGACAGTATTTGCATTAATTTATCTGATGATTATGAACCCAGAAGGAAACATTCGAAGATTGCAAATTATGTGGAAATAACTGTTAAGGAATATGACAACAAGATGTTCAAGTCCCACTTTCGCATATCGAAATTTACAACTTCAGAACTTATTGATATGAATACTCTTTTTGCTAGAGGTCAACTGTAGATTTATACTGTGGTCAATTTGGGGTCTCTTCGAGCAATCAAAGTTTAATCCAAAATACTCTCCAGGACGACCCAATGTATCTAGTGAAAAAGCGTTTCTCTTGACTTTGTGGTACTTGGCAAACAGGAAATCCTTTAGGGAAGTGTCAGATAGATTTGGAGTCTCGCTTAGCACTGCCCATCATTGTTTGAAACGTGTTCTCAAATTCCTTATGTCAGTGAAAAATCAGTATATGTGTTTGCCTGATCAGCAACAAATGATACACAATAGTGAGGCTTCCTCAAAAAATAATGGTATCCCTGGATCAATTGGTGCTATTGATGGAAACCATATAGAAGTCCAGAAGGCAAATTGAAATCAGGATTCATACATAAATAAAAAAGCATACCACAGCCTACTGTCACAAGGAAATGTAAATCACAAAAAAAAATGTATTGATATATTTTGTGGTGAACCAGGGTCATTGCATGATGCTAGGTTCTTGAGGAGATCAGCACTTTATGCTAGAAATAGTGAAAATTCTGGGTTAAAGAGGGACTTCTTTTCGATTAGGTGACTCAGCATACTCATACTCAGCTATGGCGGCTGGAGGTATAGACGTGTCTAGCGATCTCTCACTTAAAATGTCTCAAAAGTGCAAAAAATGCAATAAAAAAATTGTAAATGGTGTAACATGTGTTCAGTGTAATAGTCGTCTTCACTTCAAATGTGTTAATGTTGAAGAAAACAGTGACTGTAAGGATTTTAAATGTGAACAATGTGTGATTCCTGACTCAGAATTCTATGATGCCATGGAAGAATGCTCAAGCAGTGGTAAATTTGACAATAAAATCTTCTTATATATTATAAAACAAAAAGACTCTTTGATAAATGAATTGCGTGACAAAATAGATATCCTATATAAACAAATAGAACTGTTAGAAAATAATAATCCCCACAAGCAGCAGACGCAGATGACAAAAAAAGTATGGCCCATCAAAAATCAGTTGGCACCTCTCGAAAAACCCGTCTTATCAACTGTGAACGTCAGAAAAGAAACGGAGATGAAAAAGGGGGATTCCAAGATAACGAGAGAACAACTTTCAACAGATATACTGGAAATCGAAACTGCAAAAAAGTTTCGAGAAGTGATTAACCTCGTGAATGACGATGCCTCGTCATCGGGTGTTGAATACCAGGTCAACCAATCTCAAAATGAGGAGGAGAATAACATTCCATGGAAAAAAATTACATACAACAAGAACAATAGAAAAAGACGGCTGACTATAGTTGGAAGTAATACTGAGGCCAAAATTAAAGGTGTTCCCAGAATGGCTGAGTTACATGTATACAGGGTGAAAACTGAAACAACAGTGGAGGAACTTACGAACCTGCTAAAGAAATCTTTTCCGGAAGCAGTATGTGAATCTATAACATCTAAGTATCCTCATCTATATTCATCATATAAAGTGAAAATATATGAAGAAAACTTCGAAGGCGCGATGGATCCCAAAGTATGGCCAAAGGGTGCATGTGTGAGCAGGTTTTTTCACCTCAAGAAAAAACAATCTGTCCCAGCATGATGTTCAAACAGCGACAGTGGGCGCTCATTAAACCTAATGACAATTTTATGACCAAATCTTTAGCGAGATTTTTTCAAAATTATCACCAACATGGACGTTCGGTGAGTATGTTCCATGTTAACGTCCAGAGTATTGGTAATAAACTGGAACAGATCGAATTTTTTCTCAATGAATTTCCATTTGATTTCTTCTTGATATCTGAACATTGGCAGTGTGAGGAAAATCTGAAACAAGTGAATATTCCAGAATACAAACTGGAATCTTTTTACTGTCGTAGTTTAAATATTGAGCATGGTGGAGTAGCCATTTTTTCGAGAAATAGTTATAAAACAAAAATTTTAAACTTTGATAAGTTCAATGAGAAAGGCCAATCTGAATTTTGTGGAATCAATTTGCCTCAATTGAAAATTACAATAATAACCGTTTATAGATCCTGTAAGGGTAATGAGAGAATTTTTCTCGAAAATTTTGAAAATCTTCTTGATGAAATTGCTAATGTCTCTGGAAAAATTATATTTTTTGGCGATTTCAATATTGATTTTTTGGTGGAAACGCGTATATTGCATGACCTCAAAGGTATTCTTGATTCGTATGGACTGAATATAGTGATAGAGGAAGCGACTTGGATCACCGCTTCTAAATCTAGTTGCCTTGACAACATTTTCACAAATTTGAATGCTAGTTTGTACAATGCAGGTTTAGTTGATCCATTATTTTCTGACCATGCAGGTCAATTTTTTTTCCACTCAACTGGCAAAGGGTGCAAAGAAACTCAAAAACCGATTTTAACAAGATCAATCACTAGTAATGGGATGAACAAAATGCGCTCTTCTCTGCTCAAAGCTGACTGGACTATTTTTGATTCAAACCTGGATGTAGATTTTCTGTCTTCTCTGTTAATTACAACTTATAACGATTTAATTGATGACATTTTTCCGATGAAATTGAATAAACCGAATTTCAATTTACAACCCGTTCCTTGGTTCAATGACAAATTAAGGAAACTTAGGGATACTTTAGATTCTGAAAACTATCTGTGATAGTACAAAGGCTCCTCAAGATATAAATAACTTTAAAACTCTCAGGAAACATTACAATATGCAACTCAGGCATGCAAAAAAAGCTGCAAATGATGCATATATTGTTGAAGCTGAAAATAAATCCAAGGCTAGTTGGAACATTGTAAATTTTCATAGGAACAAAACCAAACAAAAATGTTATTCCGATAATTTGACCTCAAACGAATTTAATGATTATTTTTCAAGTGTGGCTGTCAACATTATTAAAGCAATGCCCAATCTACAAATTTCTGATTTGGTGAATTTTCGAAACTTTCCTTCTCCAGAATCTTCATTCTTTCTAACTCCTGTTACGTGTGACGAAGTACGGGAAATCATTAATTCATTGAAAAATTCAGCTTGTCCTGATATCAATGGAATAAATAGTAAAATCATAAAAGAAACTCAGGATATAATTCTTTCCCCATTAACAATGTTAATTAATTTAGTTTTCTCGACAGGTAAATTTCCAGATATTTTCAAATATGCAAAAGTAATACCTCTTCTCAAAAAAGGAGACGAAGAGTTAGTCGATAATTATAGGCCCATATCTATAATAAGTATTTTTTCAAAAATTATAGAAAAGCTAATAAAGAATAGACTCATCAAATATTTTGAAATCAACAATTTTTTTTGTAGATATCAGTTTGGTTTTCGCGAGAATTGCTCAACCACCGATGCTGCTATGAGTGTTGTCGGAAGCATAGTTGAGGGTCTTGAGAATGGAAAAGTTGTAGGAGTTACACTATTGGACCTATCTAAGACTTTTGACTGTGTTTCCCAAAACATATTACTCGAAAAACTTTCATATTATGGTGTTAGAGGAATAACTTTAGAACTAATAAAAACATACTTAAATAATCGTTTCCAGGCAGTTTTTTATAACAATGAATTTTCTGAGCAGAAACCAATTAACTTGGGTGTGCCTCAGGGATCGGTATTGGGTCCGCTGTTGTTTGTGATCTATATTAATGATCTCTACAACTATATGAAACCATGTCACAGTGTATTATTTGCTGACGATACATCCCTCATCTACTCCTCAAAAAATCTTTCATCTCTTACTGATCAATCTGTCGAAATACAAGGAAAAGCCAACTATTGGCTTAGTGTTGATAAACTTATGATGAATAACGATAAATCACAAAACATGGTGATATCTACGGCTCAGCCATTACCTGAGTTCCAAACTGTTAAGTTGTTGGGTTTCACCTTGGATAATAGGTTAAATTGGTCCATCCACATTTTAGGTTTGAAAAGTAAATTATCGAGTGCTCTATTTTTACTTCGACAACTTAAACCTATAACTAATCTCACTACATTGAAAATAGTTTTTCGCTCACTAATTCAATCTCATATTTCTTATGGGATTCTACTATGGGGACATTCTAGTGATGCCCAATGTATTTTCATATTACAAAAAAAGGCTTTGAGAATTCTTGTTGGAATTGGTTACAGAGATTCTTGTCGTGATTCATTCATAAATCACAAAATAATGTCAGTACCTTCGATGTATATTTATACGAGTATAGTAGAGATTCACAAAAAAGCTCCCCTGCTTCCTAAGCAATCCAGTTTGCATAATCACAATACACGCAACAGTGATCTTATTAGACCTCAACGTTACAAACTCAGCAAATCACAAAAAAATTCTCATGATCTCAGATTATATAATGCTCTTCCTGCCAGTATTAAAACTATGAATATGTTTTTCTTCAAGAGAGTTATGAAAGATTATTTTGAAAAAAATTGCTTTTACTCGATTGCAGAATATCTGGCTCACGTTAGTGGCCACAATTTTGATACAAGGAACACACTTGCCGAACATCCACTCTTGAGGGAAACGTAAATGTGTATTTTGTTTTTGTTTTTGATTGTATATTATTCGTCTCTGATTGTATATTTTTCGTCTTTTATTGTAAATTATCATTTTTTACATTTTTTTCACCAAAATGAAATCATTTAGGACTTGCTACAAATGTATGAATGTACAGGGTATCCCACATAACTTGGGCCACCCCCTTATCTGGTAAACTATTATATATACAGAAAAAAGTTCAGAATAAAAATTGTATAACTTCTCATGAAATTTAATTTTTAGATACTGTCATTTATACAGGATGATCCATATGTCTGTGACATATCACAAATACGTTTTTTCAAATAGAACACCCTATATTTTATCATATTTTTAGATAGTCCTTCAGAAGATGAGTTCAATGATATATGATAACATGGGTCTGAGATCACCCGTTTCGGATTTATACACGATCTTCTTCAATGAATTGTCTAATTTCAAAGCCCTATAGAAACGTTGTGAATGAAGTTTTCGATTCGCAACTTTTGCTATAAATTGAAAAAGTCTGTATATTATCATGTTCTGTGGTGAAAATTTAGGAATTTTGAATTTGCCAAAAGTGATGACGTATTTTGAAAACCAATAATTATCTCGAGATTTTCAAATGGAACACCCTATATTTTATTCCATATTTGCATAGAACTCAGAAAGACGAGTTCAATGATCTATAATAACATGGGTCTGAGATCACCCGTTTCGGACTTATACACGATCTTCGGTCAAAACTACATTTCCTCTAGTTCTCTTATTCGGTTTGAGAATACCTTTTGTTCGGATATCGTTCTCTATTCTCTGAAATATTTTTTTGTTTGGTACGACACTTTGTGGAAAACGGTTACGATATTCTCTCAAAGCCAGCACAGTATTTCTGTTTTTTAATAAATAGCACTCATATAAAGATCAAATCTCTATTCTTTAGAATAAATATGCATTTTGAAAGAGTTTCTCTGCACCAATTCAACAATAAATAATCGGGTTTGACAGTTATTGATATGACATAAACAAAAATTCCATCTATGAGTGCACAGCCTACTCAGCTCACGTTGGCATGTCATTCCACTTTGAGTTTTGGTTTTCTCTTCGATCATTTACTTATGTCCAGTGTTTATTCATGGAGAATTCAATGAAAGATGTTGAACAGTATGAAAGATATACGATTTTTATGAGGAAATGACATTTATTGCAATGAATGCATCCGAATTGATAAGGCAGACAATCAAAAAAAATGTTCAAATACATTTTATTAATTGAATATTCCCGCATTGGTCTCGTATAGAGTCAAATGTAGGTGAAATTTAATTGTAATAACCTGTGCTCAATCATTTCCAAAATGTTTTCCAGTGAAATAATAGTATAACATTACATAAAAATTTCGATAATATTCGTTTATTTCAAAACTCTTTATTACGAATTGTTTCACAAAAATTACAAAATTTTTATCTAATATGAAGATAACAGTCAGAATTTTGCCATTGAAATTTGATTATTTTTTCAAGAAGATCGTGTATAAGTCCGAAACGGGTGATCTCAGACCCATATTATAATATATCATTGAACTCGTCATTCTGAGCTTCATCCAAAGATGGAATGAAATAGGATGGTGTTCCATTCAAAAATTTGTAAAAAATTATCGTTTTTCAAAATACATCATCACTTTTGGCCAATGCGAAATTCATAAACTTCCACCATGGATCAAGAAAACATACAAAATTTGTTAATTTATAGCGGGAACTGCGAATCGAAAACTTCATTCACAACGTTTCTATAGGGCTTTGAAATTGGGCAATTTATTGAAGAAGATCGTGTATAAGTCCGAAACGGGTGATATCAGACACATGTTATGATATATCATTGAACTCGTCTTCCTGAGCTCTATGCAAATTTGGAATGGTATATAGGGTGTTCCATTTGAAAATCTCGAGATATTTATTGGTTTTCAAAATACGTCATCACTTTTGGCAAATTGAAAATTTCTAAATTTTCACCATAGAACAGAATAATATACAGACTTTGTTAATTTATAGCGGAAACTGCGAATCGAAAACTTCATTCGCAACGTTTCTATAGGGCTTCGAAATTTGGCAATTTATTGAAGAAGATCGTGTATAAATCCGAAACGAGTGATCTCAGACCCATGTTATTATATATCATTGAACTCGTCTTCTTAAGTACTATCTGAAAATAATATAAAATATAGGGTATTCTATTTGAAAAAACGTATGTGTGATAAGTCACAGACATATGGACCATCCTGTATAAATGAAAGTATCTAAAAAATGAATTTCATAAGAAGTAATACAACTTTTATTCTAAACTTTTTTCTGTATATATAATAGTTTACCAGATAAGGGGGTGGCCCATGTTATGTGGGATACCCTGTACATCAAGTAGTCAATAAAACTCTACTCTACTCTACTCTACTCATACCCCAATTTGGATCGGAATATAACGTCATTTTCTGATACAGGGTTTTTAAGTGAGGAACAGGAACTCTTCGGTAAGAGACTCTTATTTATAAGAGTAGTTGTGGAGAATGCTTTTGGGCTACTCAAAGGGCGTTTCAGAAGACTCAAAGGCCCTGAAAATTTTGACTCCAGGCTATGCTCAGAGATAATTTTGGGATCTTGTATACTCCATATAATATTTGCCAAAATGACAGAATGATGAAAAGCAACAACCTACCATCCCCTTCAGGAACAATCTACCATTGTAGAACAATTGGGGGGAAAATTCAATAGGCAACAACAGATTTTCAAGGGGATGTTCAGTTTGTAAATTTGGTGAATAATCTTGCAAATAAATATTCCATTATATTATTATTCCAATCAAAAAACAATAAAATGAAAGAAAATGAAGTATATATAAACAAAATAAAATGTATTTCTTAGAACAGGACTTTCAGTCAGAACAAATGAAATAAGAACAATATGAAAACATAAAATCTGAATATTGAAAAAAAACCATTGAAACTCATTAAATATAAAGAAGTGCATGACATTATCGATCATTTTTTGGAGGATTATGCTTCTATCTCAAATATCCATCAAGCATCGCCAATTTTTTTTCTTCAATCTCATTACTTTTTGTCTCAATTGCCAAATTTTCATCATGGCGTTTCTGCATCTTAGCACATTATATCTTCTTGAAATTAATACATTATTTTTTCAGTTGTTTTTCACTTAGTCTCATATTATTTTATTTGTTGGTGAAAAGCATTTTCCAGTTTCTTTTCCTTCAGTGCTTACTGAATCTCCTGATTTTTTTCTGTTTGGTGCAGAGCATTTCCCAGTATTTTGTTCTTCTATGCCTACCGAATCTCCCAAATCTCTCTCCTTATCACCTTGTCTTTCCCTGTCATCTTCATTTTCCTCTGGTACCCTTTCCTCATTGCTGGAACCACTTTGTGACAAAGGTGTGTCCAATATGTTTGATGAACGGTCACATTTATTCTTGTGATGATTTCCAACGATAGCATCAATCAATTCATAAAAGAGAAAACCTCGAAGGGCCCTGGCCAGTTCGGGTTTTGGTGTCTTAAGCTTTCGTATAGCTCCTCAGTGCATCAACAGTATGACTAGAACCTATCAAATCGTTTGCAACATGTTCAAATATATTATGTTTTCTTTTTCGTGGATTATTGAAATATGCATAATATGGCGGCATTGAGATGATGAAACCCTGTGATTGGTTATAGCTCAGAATATTTGTGGTTCTCACTTGAGACTGTGATGTAAGTACCAATAAGGTACCTACCACCTATTTACTTTTCTGCTCAACTCTGCTTGGGTCAAGTGGCCAAGTCTGTCTCCGCTTAGATAGATAATCCAGAATACACTGGTTCCCACACTCATATCTGGGTTTTGGAGGTCATAATCAAGATATTCCTTTGATAAATATGGTGACTTGTGGATTCTTTCAAAATCTTACCTGGTGGTAAGAATTAGAGCTGACCTGAAATTGCCGAAGGTAGCGCATATTCTCTAATTCAAGTCATACCTTTAAAGAAAAAGCTTATTACCTCGTAGATCCCTGCAGAAAGAACTGAAATGTTCCTAACAGTACAATAAGTAATCTTACCAGAATTTGTAGAACACATTATATTGTTTATGTTCGCTGCTAAGGACTCCAGCATGGTTGGAATGCTTTTACCTGGCATATCTCTGTTTGAATGTATGTTGCAAAATCTTCCTGAAGCCCGGTCGAGGTAATTGTTGAATAAATGGATCCCTCAATCTTTTTGAATATAATGGAGCTAAAATTGTGCGACCAATAGGGCACTTAGTATGCCCCTAGCCCTATCAGTCGCATCACCTCCTTCAGAACCCTAAGAGGACCAGGAAGAAAAAGGATAAGCATAACAGTAGTGATCTGACCACTTTTCTAGGACTAGGAATATATTTTTTACAATCCGTATTTATTCTCAAGGCAAACAGATCAACTTCTGACTCACCAAACCTATTCATCAATACTTCCAATGTTTCCCCTACTCAGTATATTCCCAAAGATAAATCTAGAGCTTAAATCAGCTTTATTCTTTACTGAATATATGTACGAGGTATATTATACCTAATTTTTCATATTGTATGCTACTATTATGATGCTACCCATACGGTTAATAAAGGAAACAGCAGTTGTATTATCTACCAGTATAACAAGCATTTAAGTAATCTTTCGAAAATATTCCTGTATGGAATATTTCAATATCAAAAACGTTTTTCTCTCTAGGAGCTTTGTATGTATATAACCTAGTATGAGTTAGTGTTGGACATACTTACTGAAATTTGTAGCTCAATGAAGCTAGCAAAAAATCTTACACCTCAGATTTTTAATATTGCTCATTGTAGTATTATGATCACAGCAGACCTATTGTAGACAAAACCAAGGACTGTAGAAGTCTTGCTAGGATCTTGAACAATTATTGTTATTTTTTGTTTAAAATCTAAAGATTCCAACATGTGTTGAGCTCCTTTAACTTGTAATTTACACATCTCCTCGGACTCACCAATACTAAAGAAATTATTAAGATATACTACCCATAGCCCATATAGTATACCCATAGAACGTAGCTTAGTGACTATTGGCCTCTTAGGTTTGTAAATGTACTGGTATGATACAGATGAAGAAGTCAAAAAGACGGGGACTAGGTCAATTGAAGATGATTTATTCCGATTCAATGTTCAAATCGAGCAATGTCTTCTAAGGGAGCTACGGCTCCCTGAAAGGGGGCTCCTGAAGATGATATTTTTCGAATATTTCCGAAACCCCACGTGATAATCATTTTATCAGCAAGTTTGTACAAGAATTAAACTTTCCATGCTCAATGCGGTGAACATGAAATCATCTCAAAGTTTCATTCAGGAGTGTATAATACCTTACATTAAATATTGCTCAAACTTTTTCGTATGCACATTTTTTGACAATTTAATCTCGGATTAGGAAAATCGACACCATTTCACAACAAAAAGTGCTCTTGTTCCGCATCGATCAGATGTATCATTTTCGAGTGAAATCCATTTGAAAATATTGATTCACTCACATAGTATGCATAACGGTGCCAATTTTCGAATCATAGCTATAAAAAAATCGATAACTTTATTTTTACCAAACAATCCCATGAAAGCGCGAAAAATAAAAAGATGGTGATGAAAAACAGTATGAGATGTAACAATATTTTTAAATTGCTTTCACTCGATAATGATACATCTAATCGTTACGGAATAAGAGTACCTTTTTTCCGTAAAAAGGTGCGAAATTTCAAATTAAATTATCGAAAAATATGCATACAAAAAATTTTGAGCAATATTTAATGTAGTCCCACCCTGAATTACACACTCCTGATTGAAATGATTCCATTTTCACTGTATTCGGCATGGAAGTTTGAGTTCTTGTACCAAATTGCATCTTTTTATTACATGGAGTTTCGGAAGTACTCAAGGAATATCATCTTCAGGAGCCCTCATTCGGGGGTCCACAGCTCCCTTAGGAAATATTTCTCGACTCATGTTCATGGAAAGTTTTCTTTCTATTTTTGGTAGTGAAAGCCGCTAGTGAAGTTTGGCAGTTTGAAGTTTGGCAGGATAATTTCGGGATAAGTAGGTACTAGAGGGCAGTGCTACATAGTAATAAACAAAGTGTTCTCTTTGAACGAAGCGCAATTATTCAATGACATGTGTAGTTCTTCACAATTTTTTTCTCGAAAATGAATCTACCATGGGTGATGATGAAAACAAGAATAGTCTGTAGAAATATTGACATTGAATTGCCATGTCATAATGTGGGACCAGGTAGGCCTTGGAGACAGAAAAGTGATTTAAGAAGTGTTAGAAGAGTTGGGTTCAACAACAGTGCGAAGGATATCATAGAGATCCGAAATCAACTTACACAATACCTCAATTCACCAGAAAGAAGTGTTCCCTGGCAGTTGGAATCTGTTCTGGTAGGTTCTGTTTCTCAAAATTCTGAGATGGATATGGAATGAATAAACGATGTTTTTTTGTTATATGCTGTAAATTTTGCATTATATGTTTAGTTACTTTTTTTGAATTGAAACTAGGTACTCAGTTTCAACAATGATATCTTTCGATTAACTGAAGACTTTTCTCAGGTTTCGGTTAGGTACATTACCAATGAATGGGTAACTGCCATTTTTTCCTAATAATTGTTACAGAAACCTAGAACTAGAATGTAAATTACAAAACAGAAAACTTGGAAGCAATCATCTCATGATGAAACTTTCGAAATTCCAACAGATCAAATGATAAAAAAAACTTCCATGAAGGCAGATATAATAAAATATATAAAAACAATTTATAGAGAAGTATATAGATATGAAAAAATGAACATCAACTCTTGAAAAATTCTTTGTATTCAAATTTTGAAAAGTCTACCTCTTCATTGAATAACTGCAGAATTTTGCATTTCACTAAGCGCTCTTCCTTTGGATCTTCTACTTTCGATAAATAACTTTGTACCAATTTCAAGAATATTTCATCTTGACAATCTGTCTCTTGAGGAGCCCTAGGTTGAACATTCTTATTTTTAGTGCGCATTAATTTACCAAATTCGCAATCAGTGTGTCTTGAAGAGTACTACCAAGTTCAGCTATTTCATTTGTTCTTTTCTTTCATTTCAACACCAGAACATGAAGGTTCATTTTCTGTAGCAGAAGACATCATCTCAACATCAGCTGACTGGTCATGCTCCTCTTGATTTTGAGACTCATTACAAATGAGTCGATAGTATGGATCCCACATATCACTACCATCAACAGATTCTGTTCGATGTTTGGGTAGGGGGAGTAGCAGAATCTCCTTTGATTCTGTAAGGAACATTTTCAGTAATATTTGTTCCACATTTCAGAAGGGTGGCAAACTTTCTTAGAGTGATGAAGGCGCTCAGAAAATTAATGGATTCGAACATATGCCAGTTTGATGTTGTTCCACCACTTCCAGATGGTCTTGTTTTTGTAGTCCTCAATGCTGTGCAGAAACGGTTTCTGAGGATCACTCACCTCTGCCTACATTCTTCAGCTGAAAAAGATTACCTTTCCAGCGAGCACAAAATCATGCTAAAAGTACGAGATGTCGAGACATTGAACCTACACTGCGATGTTCTGTTCACACATGAATAGAACTTTCACAGAACAGCCAATGTCCGCCGCAGACGGCGTTTTTAAAGATATCCTTTGGATGTCACAAAAATACATTCTCCCTGTTTTTTTTATAGCCTTTTTATGGACATAACATAACCTTTTCAAAGCGTTTTGCGCACTTCCAATGCAAATAAGCCATTCCTAGTGGGTATACTGTAATGATATTCCCCTTGGAGGGGCTTTAGAAACATCAGCAGGAAGGCAGGAGTACAACGATCATCCCGTATCACGCATCCCAGATTGCTCTCCTACCTCCCAATGATTCCTACATGCACTAGCATATTTCCGAACACTCAATATATGCCGCGGTGACAGATAACGTCACAGAAGATTCTGGAATGTTCTGGAAACAATCGATGGAACAATTAGAGAGAGAGGTTTGTTCTAAGAAGCTTCTAGAACAAAAATAAGGAGACGGAAGATGATTCGAGAAGGTTCTCGAACCAAGCCTGCCAAGTGATCTCATATATAAACAGCCGAATAACTGCCGTCAGTCAGTCGAGCAGCGAGTGTCACAGAGACAGCTATATACCGCGTGATATAAATCGTTTAACATAAATAGTAGTTATAAGTTCGTTATAAATTAGTGTTTCTATAGTTCAAATAAATCAGTTCGAAAATAAATAGTGTCGTGTTCGCTTCTGCACCCGAATAACGTAACAATTGGTGTCAGAAGTGTGGGATATTCCAGTGTGAAGTGAACAGACCGTCGTTATGAAGAAATTACACGAGTTGAGAGTGGTGGACTTGAAACGCGAGTTGGAGGAGAGAGATCTCGACACAACAGGGATCAAGGCTACACTTCAGCATCGTCTCATAGAGTATATGGTGAGCGTAGGTCAGGATCCAGAGACGTTCACCTTCGAGGAACCAGCTTCAGCGGAATCGATGTTGGCTAGGATCTCGGAACAGATAGCGGCTCAGCGACAGGACATTGCGGCCTAGATGGTGGCTCAGCAGGAACAGATTACGGAACAGATAGCGGCTCAGCGACAGGAGATTGCGGCTCAGCGACAGGAGATTGCGGCTCAGCGACAGGACATTGCGGCTCAGCGACAGGACATTGCGGACCAGATGGTAGCTCAGCAAGAGAAGATCGCGGATCAAATGCGTGCTCAGCAGGAGAAAATCTCAGCTCAGCAAGATCAGATAGCCTTCCAAATCTCAGCCCAACGAGACGAGGTATTAGCTCAGATGACCACTCAGCGAGAAGAGGTACTGGCACGTATTTCTGCTCAGCAAGATCAGATCGCCTCCCAGATATCAACACATCGGGAAGAAGTCATGACTCAGATCGATCAGGTTACAACCCAATTCACCACCCAGATAGAAGAAATGAAGAAGGAGCTGCAGCTCGAGAGAGAAAGAATAGCTGTGCTGGAGAAGTCTGGAAATAATCAAGGACTGATGATTGAAACCACAGTTGGGCCAGATGCAGTGACTACTACCAATCGAGTAAAACCACCTACATTCGATGGAAAAACATCGTGGCCGAACTATTTGAAGCAGTTCGAGGCAGCTTCCAAAGCCAATGGGTGGACATCCAAGGACAAGGTGGTAGCTCTTACAGTAGCTCTACGGGGTAGCTCTTACAGTAGCTCTACGGGGTGATGCACTGAACATCTTGCAAGCCATTCCGGAAGTAGAAGCCGATAGCTACGATCATCTCGTCAAACGCCTCGAAATGCGGTATGGTCACGAACATCTTCAGCAAGTATTTCAATCACAAATGAAGAGCCGTCGACAGAGAGTCAACGAGAGCCTGCATTGTGCATATCCATCAGCTCCCGAATCTCTTATGGAATGCTTGGCTGTTCAAACGTTCGTAGATGGACTACGAGATATTGAAATGCAGAAAGCAGTTCGCCTCACTCGACCAAAAGACCTCACCAGTGCTCTGGCAGCTGCGCTTGAGATCGAGGCCGCAGCAGAAGCTTCGCGTGGATCCGCGAAGGTACGAGCTATAAATGACAGCGAGAACATAGCCGAGAGCCACAGGCAAGATTCAAATGAAGCCTTGATCAACACCATCAAGGGCCTCTTGGATAAGAAGAGGAGACCAGTTCGTTGTTGGAATTGCGGGGAGTTGGGCCACCTCCAAAGAGCTTGTAAACGTGCGAAACAGGCTGCTGAGGAAGGATCATCTTCCACGCAGCCGCAGGAAAACTAGAACGGGTCGACTTTGAGGGGGCAGCTTCGACCCGTCATTCTCAAGACCCTCTCATCTTTGTGGCATCCCTACGGCGTGATAACAGCAGCGTCTACGTAGATGGACAGATCGACGGAAAGAAATGCGCATTGTTGGTGGATACTGGTGCATCGAAGACAATCCTGCGACGTGGACTTCTGACGTCTTCAAGAAAGCAACTTGTGAACTCAAGATGGCGTCTGAGAACTGCTACGGGTGAAGCTGCCACCGTTTATGGGGAAATCGATGTGGATATATCGATCGGGACCGTCAAATTTCCACATCGAGCTATCATGGCGGATATTGAAGAAGATGTTATTCTGGGAATGGACATCATGGGTGCGCACGGGATTCAACTGGACTTCAGAAGCAGAACACTCAAGGTGGGTGCCGAAGAGATCTTCTTACATCCACGGGTGGAGGTAGCGGCAGGAGTAATGTTAGAAGAAGACGACCTGTTACCGAAACGGAGCGAGACCATTGTAGCAGCGCGTATTGAGGGTACATTGGAGCAAGGCAGTCCCATCATCATGGAACCCTGGAACCATGACGAGGAAGTCGGACGTGGAATCTTAGTCGGCAAGGCTTTACTGTCAGCAGACGACCATGTACCTGTTCGATTTATCAACATAAATAATTACCCTGTGACGATTGGCAAATGAACAAAGATTGGAACATGTGTCCCAGCAGCCTCCATAATCCACCAGGTGACAGCAACCACTGATGGGGCCGGCAAGTATGAAGAACTCGTCTCTGCTGCAAGCGACTCACTCAACAACCGACAGAAGAAGAAGTTAACCGAGTTACTGCAGAGGTATAGATCCATTTTCATACCTGCCGATGAAAAAACAGGTAGAACCAACATCATCAGTCACAAAATCGATACGGGGGATACCAGACCGATTCGTCAACCAGCCCGAAGATTACCACAGGCCAAGAGAGAAATTGCAGAAAAGATCATCCAGGATATGGAACAAGACGGGGTAATCGAGCCATCCAATAGTCCTTGGGCTTCACCAGTGGTACTAGTGAAGAAGAAAGATGGAAACACTCGTTTTTGCGTGGACTATCGCCGATTGAACAACGTGACGAAGAAGGACAGCTATCCTTTGCCTCGAATTGACGACACACTCGACACGTTGGCGGAATCGAATCTTTTCTCCACACTGGATCTGAAAAGTGGATATTGGCAGGTGGAAATGGATCCGGCAGATAAGGAAAAGACAGCGTTCACCATCGGCACTCGATTATGGCAATTCAAGGTTATGCCTTTCGGACTCTGCAATGCTCCGGCCACCTTCGAACGAATCATGGAGAATGTGTTGAGGGGACTCTCCTGGAAGACATGCCTGGTTTATCTGGATGACATCATCGTGATCGGTAAAACTTTTGAAGAACATCTGGCTAACCTAGAGGAAGTTTTCAAAAGACTTCAGGCTGCAAACCTCACACTCAATCTGAAGAAATGCCATCTGCTGCAGAAACGAGTTAACTATTTGGGACACATCGTAGGAAGGCAGGGTGTGGAAGTCGACCCTGAGAAGGTACGAGCAGTGAAGCAATGGCCAGTACCAAGAGATAAGCATCAACTCAGGAGCTTTCTTGGGCTCTGCACTTATTATCGACGTTACGTTCGAATGTTTTCGGATATCGCAAAGCCCCTGACTCGTCTCATCGAGGAAGCACGTCCCTTCCACTGGGATTCAGAATGCCAGGCCGCCTTTGATGCTCTGAAAGAACGCCTGACCACGACACCGATTCTTGGGTATCCACTTCCACAGGGACAATTCATTCTTGACACAGATGCCAGTAATATCGGCATTGGTGGAGTCCTTTCGCAGTATCAAGATGGGCAAGAGCGAGTCATCGGTTACTTCAGCAAGGTGCTATCGAAGGCAGAACGAAACTACTGCGTTACCAGGAGGGAACTATTGGCCATGGTAAAATCGGTGGAGCACTTCTATAAGTACCTCTATGGGCGAAAATTCCTTCTCAGGACGGACCACGCTGCATTGAAGTGGCTCCTGAATTTCAAGAACCCCGAAGGCCAAGTAGCTCGTTGGATCGAGAGGCTCCAGGAATATGACTTCGAGATAACACACCGAGTGGGGACGAGCCATAAGAATGCAGATGCATTGTCCAGAAGGCCATGTCCACCTGAGTGCTCACATTGTAGTCGTTTGGAGGATAAGGAAGCAGCTCTCTATAGAACCACCGTTGTCAATGAAGATTGGTTACCTGCTGCAATCAAGCAAGAGCAAGAAAAGGACCCAGAACTTCGGAAGCTTCGAGAATGGAAGAAAGCGAATCGTCGTCCTTCTTGGCAAGAAGTAACACCATCTTCACAGACTTTGAAGGCGTACTGGAGTCAGTGGGACTCCTTGGTATTAGAAGATGACCTGCTCAAGAGGAATCTCGAGAGCGATGATGGGTCGGATAATCGGATGCAGTTGGTCATTCCTAGGAGCCGAGTGTCGGAAGTACTTGGATATGTACATGATGGATCTTCAGGGGGACATCTAGGAGTGAGGAAGACACTGCAGCGGGTACGAGAGCGGTTCTACTGGGTGAACTGCAGTGACGACGTCAGGGAGTGGTGCCGTAAATGCACCGTGTGCTTTGCCAGCAATGGGCCTCATCGTAAACCAAGGGCACCCATGAGACAGTACAATGTTGGAAGCCCTTTCGAGAGGATTGCTATGGATAATGCGGGGCCGTTTCCAGTGACTGACAATGGAAATAAATACATCTTTGTCTGCATGGACTACTTCACCAAGTGGGTGGAAGCGTATTCGATCCCTAACCAGGAAGCCGTAACTGTCGCCGATGTCCTAATGAATCAACTCATCAGTCGTTTTGGGGTGCTATTGGAACTTCACTCTGATCAGGGCCGGAACTTCGAGAGTGAAGTGTTTAAGAAGATGAGCGAGAAGTTAGGAATCAAGGAAACAAGAACAACTCCATTGCATCCACAGTCAGATGGCATGGTGGAGCGAATGAACCGAACCATAGGGAGGTATCTCTGCAAAGTCGTAGATCAACACCAACAAGACTGGGATCAACATCTTCCTTTCTTCTTGATGGCTTACAGATCTGCGGTACAGGAATCTACAGGGCAGACTCCGGCGAAGGTTTTATTTGGACGAGAGATGAGGCTTCCATGTGACTTGGTCTTCGGATGTAGACCTGGTGAGGACATAGTAGGGGAAGATTACGTTACGAATCTGATGAGAAAGATAAACGATATTTACGAATTGGTTCGTTTTAATCTGAAAATTGCCAGCGATCGCATGAAAGACCGGTACGACATCAGAGCTGGGGGTGCAGGATACGCAGAAGGAGACTTGGTGTGGTTGTACAATCCACAAAGGAAACGAGGTATTTGTCCAAAACTACAGAGATCTTGGGAAGGACCTTATACCGTCAAGAAGAAGATTATCGATGTCATTTACCGCATCAGAAAAGAACCCAGTGGCAAACCAAGAGTCGTTCATTTCAACAGACTAGCACCATTCGAGGGAACACAAGATCAACAAGTTCAACAAATTTGTCCGGAAGAAAAGGAGCTTACATTCGACGAATTCATTGGGACATACAGTGGTTCATCAAAAGCAAGGTTTGGCGTCACCAAGGAAGAGCACCGCGACCTTTTTGCCATTCCTGTAGAATACGCACTAGCTCACTGCGTCGCCGAGGACCTTCAGATGTCTCAAGGAATAGCGAACAAGTTCATGAGGAAGTTCGGGAAGTTAGAAGAGCTTCATCAACAAGGTCCCTCCGTCGGTCGAGCACTAGAAATAAAAGATATCAGCACTGAAGGAAAAAGGTCTCTGTTTTATCTTATAACGAAAGGAAGATCTTCTGAGGAACCCACTTACAAGGACCTCTGGGAGACGCTAGTCGACTTGCGAAGCATTATACTCGAGAACGACATACAGAAGATAGCTGTTCCAAAGCTGGGGTGTGGACTGGATGGCTTGAATTGGAGAGTTGTAAGGAACATGCTGGAGGTTTTATTTCGATTCACCGGAGTTGAAATTCTGGTATGCTGCTGGAACTCCAAGGGAACTCCAAGAGAGAAGACAGTGCCATGCTATTTCTACCATAATGCACGTTGTAAAAATGAAACCAGTTGTCCCTATCTTCATAGTGATCAGAATGCATTCCAGGAGGAATGCGTTTTAAGGAGGGGGCAGTGTAATGATATTCCCCTTGGAGGGGCTTTAGAAACATCAGCAGGAAGGCAGGAGTACAACGATCATCCTGTATCACGCATCCCAGATTGCTCTCCTACCTCCCAATGATTCCTACATGCACTAGCATATTTCCGAACACTCAATATATGCCGCGGTGACAGATAACGTCACAGAAGATTCTGGAATGTTCTGGAAACAATCGATGGAACAATTAGAGAGAGAGGTTTGTTCTAAGAAGCTTCTAGAACAAAAAGAAGGAGACGGAAGATGATTCGAGAAGGTTCCCGAACCAAGCCTGCCAAGTGATCTCATATATAAACAGCCGAATAACTGCCGTCAGTCAGTCGAGCAGCGAGTGTCACAGAGACAGCTATATACCGCGTGATATAAATCGTTTTACATAAATAGTAGTTATAAGTTCGTTATAAATTAGTGTTTCTATAGTTCAAATAAATCAGTTCGAAAATAAATAGTGTCGTGTTCGCTTCTGCACCCGAATAACGTAACAATACATTTGAGAAAATAAGAATAAAATTAAAAAAGAACTCTTCCCCGCTCGGGAATTTAACCTACTCTATTGTGATTGAATTTTTACGATCCTCACACCTTGTCCACTGAGCTATAAGAACCGTATTGATGAATGATATGAATAAAAATATGTCAACATGCACTTTATTGTGGAGGATAGAGAATAATAGGGTGAGTCAGGAGAAACTTTATAAATATCGATACAAGAATAACATCCATATCATATTTTGATACGATTCTGTATATTCTCAGAACATTTTGACAATATCTCGAATTGAATGTTTAAGGAATATTTGTTGCCAGGATGAAAATATTCTATGATCATTCTGAGCAGAACATCATATCAGAATATTCATGAATAAGTATAGGTAAGAACGTTCTGAACGTTGTCAGGATATTCGTAAAATATTCTATTTGGGATATCATTACGAATTATGGACGACACGTCTGGTTATTTTTAATTAGCATGAATACGTTCTGAGGAGAATAGGAGGTCGTTGGTATTGATCCTAATAATGGAATAAATAGAAAACGCTGAAAACGCGAATACGAACATAAACAACAAAATCGAAAAAAAAAAAATAGAATTTATCGTATTATTGTGACGTTAGCATGATGAGTTTTGGTGGGGTTCTATCATTTTACAAAAAAACATCCTCATGCCAATATTTCAAAGCCATCTCAAAACATCCCAGGTATATCTCTCAGTAGGCACACAATGAAATGCCACAGAAAAACAAGAACAATACTTCAATGTCTTTCAAAGACCTCTTTGGGATGTTATATCACGTCTCAAAAAAACATCCTCAACATCTCCAAAACATCCCAAAACATCCCAGGGATGTTTGTGCTCGCTGGGTAGGTATAATGTCTTGGAAATATATTCAATCTCCTCATCAAGGAAACCCATTTTGCCACGTGCCATCTTTAACGAAGTAGGTTAGGTTCCATGTGAGTGGGGGGAATACCTCTCCTCCACTGCGACCCCAGATGGGTCTATTGTGGCTCACCCCTATTGGTTACAGCTCACCGTACAATCCACATCTTTTCACAACGTTCATGGTTGAATTGGGTGAGATTTGTCTGAAATCGATAGGTTCTAAATTGGTGAAGCCAAATGTGTCGAACCTTAGTCTTTCTAAGCTAGAGCATGAACATAATATGTGTTCAGCCGTTTCGTCTTCCACACAACAGAACCGACAGTCCGTTTGTTAGTTCAGACCCATCCTTCCCAGGTGGTATCTTAGACGACAGTGTCCCGTAAGCAGTCCAGTCAGAATTCGCAGGTTACCCCTGCTCCATTCTAGGATCTGCCTGGTTATTTTTTCCGATGGTTTAGGCAGGAATGCCTTCGAATGGGTTAATCCTGGTAATTCGGACCAGTACGTGAGTGTTTTTCCCTCCGCCCAGCCCGAGATAGTTGTTTTCGCCGCACTTGCGGTGACCCCAAAATATGGTTCTGGTCCTATGAACACAGATTCGGTTTCCTGTTTAGCGAGGATGTCGGCTTTCTCGTTACCCTCCACCCCCTGGTGTCCAGGCACCCACAGCAAAGTGACTCTGTTGTTAGCACCCAGGCTTTCTAGGGATTCAATGCAGCTCCATACAAGCTTGGAATTTATCTTGCTGGAGCTCAGTGCTTTAAGAGCAGCCTGACTGTCTGATACAATACTGATATTCTTGTTTACTAGAGGTTTATTCGACAACTCTCTAGCACACAATTCAATTGCGAATACCTGCGCCTGAAAGATTGTAGCATATTCGCCGAGATTGACGGAAATTTCCGTCTTCGGTTTTCTGCTGAACACACCGACTCCAACTCCAAGAGGGGTTTTCGAACCATCTGTGTACGTTACGTGTTCGGTCTCTGGGAATTGGACTGATCCACTTGCCCATTCGTCTCTCTTCGGGAAGAGGACTTTGAAAGACTTTTTCACGTGTGTCTGAGTGGCCAACATGTCGGGAACCATTCCTAGAGTTTGGTGATTTTTTGTTTCACACAGTCTCCCGGAGTGGTCCAGCAGTCGCCCTCCTCTAATTTGATTTTAAAATGACAGGAATCTGTAGGAAACCATCCTGGCTTCCCTCTCCAAGACAATTTGGAGGAGAGTGAGGGTCAGGAGGTTTTCCATCGCTGCCGTTGGAGTAGAGGACATCGCCCCTGTAATGGCCAGGCATGCCAGCCGCTGAAGACCAGCAAGCTTTGCCCTGGCTGTTCCCTGCAGACCTTTAGTCCACCAGACTACCGAGCCATACGTGACCATTGGTTTTACCATTGTTTGGTAAATCCAGTAAATCTGTTTGGGGTTCATTCCCTATGATTTGCCGCATACCCTTCTGAGGTTCCATAGGGAAAGTCTGGCTTGATCCGATTCGATTCAAAATTGATATAGTGGGGGTTTTCGGGGTTAGAGAATATATTTTTTGTCAAAATCATAAATTGTGGGGAGCGAGATGGAGAGAAATCATGAATTTGTAGCCAAAATCTATTAATTATAGATAGTGGCCTGAAGGTGGTGGACGCGTTTGGTGATTATGGTCTTATTCTATTCGAAGTCGATATGTATGGGTTTTTGGGGTTGGAGATTGTGATTTTAGAGGGAGAATGTGAAATTTCATGAATTTAAGATAGCGGCTCCAGGAAGGCGAACCAGTTATTCTTCAGATGACCTTTCTCACCGAAGTTTTGATTTTTCATACTTAATGAACATTAATATGTCGAGACTTGAAAAAAAAATTATCAGAATATGGCGAAAAAGTTTTGTCGGACAGATGATGTAGTAAAATTTGCGAAAATTCTGTATATATACCAAGTTACACTGGGGAAGCACCGACACCAACGTTAGAGGCGAATCACTACTACAATTCATGCTGGCAAACAACCTGGACACATTGAATGTAGGGAATAAACCAACCTTCATCACAAGAAATAGGAAGGAGGTACTTGATGTAACAATAGCCTCTACATATGTGAGTAATCTTGTTACAGAATGGCATGTGCCAGATGAAGAAAGTTGCTCGGATCACAGACACATACATTTCAAAGTAAAGAGCAACATAATTCAAGAAACTTATCGGAACCCGAGGAAAACGAAATGGGGAGCCTATCAAGCAGACCTATCCCGTAGACTCTTGGCAACACAGAGGAAGATAAGTACGAACGAGGACCTTGAGGGGGCTGTGGAGCAATTCAATGACATAGTCACCTCAGCGTTCAATAACAACTGTCCCCTTATCACAAGGAAGGCTGCCAGGAATGTGCCCTGGTGGAGCTACGAACTTGCAAGATTAAGGAAACAAGTGAGAAAGAAATTCAATAGTGCAAAAAAATCAGGAAGGTGGGATGAATACAAGACCGCCGTGACCGGATACAAAAAAGCGATCAGCAAATCTAAAAGAGACTCCTGGAGGAAGTACTGTGAGGAGATAGAAAGCACTCAGGAATGCGCTAGACTCCAAAGGATACTCTCCAAAGATTCGAAATGTACAATATACTCTCTTAAGAACGAACAAGGAGAGTACACAAATACAGGAAAGAAAATAATAAAAGAACTCTTCAGAGTTCACTTTCCTGGATCTCAAATAGTTCGGACACCTGCTATGGGAAACGAAAACGCACTGGGGGCCCTATTGAGAGGATCCAGGGAAAGTTGGAACATAGCTAAAGAAGTGGTGACCTATGATAAAGTCGAATGGGCAGTTAACTCATTCGAACCCTTTAAATCACCAGGACCAGACGGGAACTACCCAGCACTGCTGCAAAGGGGAACAGAACCACTGATAAGGTGGCTCTGCAATATACTAAGAGGAAGTTTAGCTCTTGGATACATACCAAGAATTTGGAGGAAAGTGAGGGTCACCTTCATACCGAAACCTGGAAGAACTGGACAGGAAACGGCGAAGTCCCTCAGACCAATTAGTCTCATGTCATTCACACTGAAGACTTTAGAGAAGCTGGTAGACAGGCACATGAGGGACGGCGCACTGGAAGAAATCCCACTGCACCGAGACCAATATGCCTACAGGACCGGTTGTTCGACAGAAACGGCACTCCATAAACTTGTTGAAAGGGTGGAAAACACGCTGGAAAATAAAGAGGTATTATTAGCGGCCTTCTTAGACATAGAAGGAGCTTTTGACAATACCTCTATAAACTCTATGATTAGAGCTCTCAGACAGAGAGGAATCGAGGAACCCTGTGTGGCCTGGATAGACTCAATGTTGAGAAACAGAACGATTTACACCACTGTGATGGGAGAGACCGTAGAGGCCAGGGCGACCAGAGGATGCCCGCAGGGAGGAGTACTCTCCCCACTTCTGTGGAATCTGGTTATGGACGGGCTACTGAGGGTACTCAATGACAGTGGACATAGAGTCCTTGGATACGCAGACGACATAGTAGTCTTGGCACAAGGAAAGTATAATACCACAGTCAGAGATCGTATGATAGAGGCTCTAGAACTGGTAACGGAATGGACGGATCAAGAGGGGCTGAATATCAGTCCTCACAAGGCCACCATGATAGCATTCACACGAAGACATAAGCTAGAGGGATTAGGTCCTCTTAAACTTCGAGGCGAAACAATCCAGTTGAAAGAGGAGGTCAAATACCTCGGGGTGATATTAGATCCGAAACTGACTTGGAACCAACAACTGGAAAAGACAACCAAAAAAGCGGTAACGTCACTGATGATGACCAGACGCTCTTGTGGGAAGAAATGGGGACTGAGACCAAACATGCTGTACTGGTTGTACAACAGGGTGGTGATGCCTTCCATAACATATGCCTCTCTGGTATGGTGGAAGAAGACACTACAAAGAGGAGCTATAACAAGACTGAGCAAGATACAAAGACTTGCATGTCTAGGAATCACGGAGGCTATGAAGTCAACGCCAACCGCAGCCATGGAAACACTACTGGATCTGCCTCCCCTCCATTTGATGGTACAGGAGGAGGCGAGACTTGGTGCCCTAAGACTGCAAAATACACTGGGCAATGTTAACATAGGAACAGGACATATGAGCATCGTCAGAATAGTGAACAGGGACATACTTAATATGAGAACAGATCACATTTCGAAACGATATATATTTGACACTTCATTCAGAGTGTCCATACCAGACAGATCTGAATGGAAGGACGGAGAACTCAGCACCATACTGCAGGGAAAGATCTGGTATACAGACGGGTCCAAGACTGCGAATGGGTCAGGAGCAGGAGTATACTCCAAACATCCGGAAACTAGCCTCAGCTACTCATTGGGGAAGTACGCTTCAGTTTTCCAAGCAGAGGTGTAGGCAATTCTCCAATGTGCGGAAGAAAATAACAGGAGAGCTGTGGAAAACGAGCAGATCCGTATTATGTCAGACAGTCAAGCGGCACTTAAGGCAATAGAAAGCCAGGAAGTGACATCTCGACTGGTATGGGATTGCAAGAGGGAACTGAGAACTTTAGCAGACCGGAACTGCGTCAAGCTAATCTGGGTGCCAGGTCATCAGGGGATCGCTGGCAATGAGAAGGCTGACGAACTCGCGAGAAGAGGGTCGGACAACGAGCCAGATCCAGGACAGACTCTTGCAGTACCAGCACGAGGGTCAGTTAAAGACTGGATTCAGGCAAAACACAAGAGCTACTGGGAAAACATCCCAAGAAACAGACATGGGAAACAATACATTAAGGAACCAAGTCATAAACGAACTGTAGACCTGCTCAACTTGAATAGAGCACAGATAAAAACTGTTACGGGACTCATGACTGGCCACGCGCCAGTAAAGGAGCATCTAACCAGAATGGGACTGTACAATGGCGACCCAAGCTGCAGATTATGTGGCAAGGAACCAGAAACAGTAGCACATATACTGTGCCGATGTGAGGCATTGGACCGCAGAAGACAGAAGATCTTTGGGCAACCAGTTGGCGAACCAGAAATATTCAACTCACAGCCAGTGAAGGATTTGTACAGACTTGTTCAAGGTACAGAGATAATGGAGTGGGCACAATAAAGAACATTAGGTAAGATACAATGGGCCACCATAGGCCTAAGTGTCGTCGGAGACATGGTCAGACGAGCCTACAAACGGGGTGGAGTTTTTAGTGGGTAAACCCTGGCTAGAGTCAGGGGAGTCCCACACTACCATATGGGGGATAGGACCCATATGGTGTCCATAAAGGATTTAAACCACCTCGACAAAAAAAAAAAAAAAAAAAAAAAAAAGTTACACTGAAGGAGTATCATGAACCACAGGATGAATTGTTTTCCATCTCAACTTGAGTTTTTTTTTATGGCGGCTAAGAATCATGTATAATTTTTGTCATTGATTCGGATCAAAAGAAAGTCTGGACCAATTTTGTAGGCACCAAGATCTCTCGATTTAACATCTCTCGATTATTCTGTATAGGGTACTGTTGAACATGGAGTATTCAGAATGAGAAATCAAGAGGAATCAGATCACGAGACCTTGGTGACTCCAAAATTGGTCCATGACTCAGCTCGAATGAATGCATGAGTCTTGACTGTTTCAAAAATATCGAACTAAAGGCAGAACACAATATCACGAGCAATAACATATTATAATATGAAAATATGAACCGTAAACATGAAATATTTATCTCAAAATGCTCCTTAAAAAAAAACTACGTAAAAACGTATACAAAAACATTCTCATGACATGAATACTCACTCACACAACACGAGCAATAATGAACGTATTTCTCACAAATTGATGGACAGTGGTTGGCTTAGCATGTTCAATCGTCGTAAACTTCATATGGCATGCTTTTTCTATAAAATTTTGAAAAGTAAAGCACCGGAATATTTATACCAAAGAATTACATTCAGAACGGACGTACATAATCTGAATCTGAGGCGTAGAAATATGCTCATGATTCCCAGGCATAAGAAACAACTATTCAGGCGGTCTTTTTCTTATAACGTAACACTGTTTGGCGATATAATGGATTTTTCATTCTCATCATGTGAAGCATTTAAAATTTGGTACAAACGATTTCTGTTCTCTCAACAATGATATCACATTTCTTAGTATATGTACAGGTGAATATTTATGAATCATAATCAATGCATTTTTTTTCTGTTATATTTTTCTTGTTATGAACGTTCTCATTATTATTTTTCTTTATATATTTATTTTTGAGGAAACTGTGGAAGAATCGGCCACTCGGCCTAACAGTTCTCCTATTATCTACCATTATACAACTGATTCTACTTGTACTTCATGTAACATGTATCTATGGTAAATAATAAATGTATTATTATTATTATTATTATTATTAACCATGAATATAAAAATTAGAATTCAAGATGAAACTGTGAAAACGTGAACAAAAAACTTCTTATGATATTAAATTAAGGATCCTCTCATTTCGAACGTTTGAACTCTTTATATTTTTCGTTTATTTTTGTTTGTTTATCGTCCTTCTTTGGCCAATAAAATCCACCCATGTCCTTTTTCAAAAATTTCATTTAACAAAGATATTCTTCCACAGAAATAATCCTTCCTAAGAACCACCTTAGATCAAACAGAACGGCATAGTACTCCTCGTCTTTAATGGTTATTTCCATGACTGACTCAGAATCTGAAAATATCTCAAAATCTTCATGGCCATCATCGATGTTTTGAACAATATAGTCTTCATCAGTAGTCTCTTCTGAATTCGACAAATGATTCACGAAAACATCGCGGATGTTTTTATTGAAGTTCTCAGAACTTGAACGTTAACCTGACTCTCTTTCACTTTTTTTTTTCTGGAATTTGATGCAGACATACCCCTCACTCTCATGAGTCTATCAGACGGAAGCCTTCCATTTTTTTCGCTAAAAAGCCAACATATTGTCGATTTTCGAAGCGTCATCATTTTTTTATTAACCAGAGCCTTCAGAAAATTAGATTCCAGTACACTTTTCACTTGGTTCTCGTAATCTTTCAAATTTATTGTGCCCAATGATGACAAAGTATTGAGTTCATTTTCTATATTGTCATGTTCCGGATCATCAGCAATTTCCTCATACAGTAGTAGTTGATGTCGTGATTGATTTCTTATTCAAAATCCATAGTATTACTTTTTTCACTGTCTAAAACTGGTAGATTTAGTTTGGAAAAGTCATTATCATCAGGATTGATACCTAATTTCTTGGCGTCGTCATATGCATCATCTTTGGCTTTTTTTAAAATGTTATATAGTGATCAGACTTTGAAATCTTCCACAAGTGCGTACATCAGTGATGAAATAGGAAGGTCAATATAATGAAAAATATATGTGCTCCTGAAATTGATAGCAATTGATGAAGTTATTGGCGTTATCCCGTTTGGGTTCTCACCGACCGATAAGTAGCGTATCGCTGAGCATCTATCGCGAATAGCATTGCCGTTCACTGCCTTAGCAATTCCAGGCACTGCTCAGCATTGCCGACCACTGCCGTATCATTTCCGACCACTGCCTTAGCATTGCGGACCACTGCCTGGCATTGCCGGTCACTGCCTGGCATTGCTTACCACTGCCTGGCATTGCCGACCACTGCCTAGCATTTCCGACCACTGCCTATCATTGCCGTTAGACACTGCCAAGTATCGCCAAAAATTATTTTATTTAAATTATTAAAATGGGGCAATCGCAGATGTACTTGTTGATGAGTCAATTGCAGAGGTACCTGGAGAAATTCCTGTATTCGATGCCTCTGCTTAGGGATTTTTAAATTGTACCAAATTCCTTCACCAACTCCAAAGAATATTTCATTATCTCTACCAGCACTAATGCAGTTTCGTACTCTGAAAATGACATATAGGTAGGTAAGTTCCTTTCAATGAAATGCCAAATTACTTTCTCAATTCATAATTTTCTTTCCATGTCCTGTATGATGTATATCAAACAGCTATCTATTGGTTCAGATTTGAAATAAACTTTCCCAAATTGATACTAACCTCTTAACTAATTCGCTTTTTTCCCATTTTTCTAGAGATTTCTGCATTCAAGTCATCTCTGCAGTTTTAGTACAGAATGATTTTCAGCAGGCATGTATTCTCTGAATGAAGCTCCAGGTACATCTTCAGGAAATGACACAAATTCTTTCTCCATGATTGGATTTTGTAAATTTTCAAAAATATGTAGAATATAAAATAAATATATAATCAAAAGCAGTAAAAAAGTATAAATGATGATAAAGTGATAAAGAAAGTTCATGAAAGAATATGACATCTGGCACTCTGCTGAACTAAAAAATAGTTCAGTGGCACGTTAGACAAGGAAAGAGTTATCGGATCTCTATATTTTAATGCGGCCACGTTAGTAGCATTGAAGAGAAGGATGGAAGAGGAGAGAACTTTCCTCTCTCTCGTTCAACATAGAAAAGAGCTTAATCCAGCATCGATCTGTATCAATGTTCCCTAAACCTTTGTCTAATAGTTTTCAAATTATAATGATTTGTCTCTAATTTGAGAGAAATTTATCACTAACCATAAAGTATCAAGTAGGTAATGTTTTTGCATAGTTTGCCATGGAACTGAGAATCTTCATGATTTTGTTAAATAGATTTCTTGTCAGATCATTATTCATTATCACGAATTATTGAGGATCAAAGTTATTCAAATGTAGAATGTAGCAGAATAGTAAATAGAACTTGCCGTTCGAAATATAACTTTGCACAGTCGAGATAAGCAAATGAGGCAACGAGAAAGACAATCAGAAACCATTTATTAATTGTTTTAAAATAAATGAATAGGGTTGCAAATGAAGATATTTCTCATAAAACTCCACTTTGGAGAGTGTGGTTGAATAATCAGATACAAAATATACCCAAAATAGCACATCAAATATTCAGTAGAGCCTTAATAGTGGCCTAAATGCGTATTTAGGCTCAACTCAATATTGGTATGGTATTTTCAATAGTCCTCATCTCGGGTGAAGTCGGGCGAATTTTGCGGTTTTTATGGAATACCGTCCATCACATTGGTGCAAAAAATTTGAAAAAAATAATTAAGATACCTTTATATCTCTGGACAACTTTGAGATGAAGAAAAATATTCAAATTTCAACTCAACTTTTTCAATTTTTTGCTGAATACTGTCCGCCATCGCCCCTATGTGTGGGGTGAACTCGGACGCCTATTGATTTTGCTTTAAAACTCGCCTTTGGACGTATAAAAGGGCGAATTCGGACATGAAAAAAAATCAAATCAGGAGAGGGGTCATGCAATCATTTATTGTAAAAAAAAACCTGCCCAAATACCTGAATGTCATTTATTTTCGAGAAACAAAAATACAAAACTTCATTGACATATAAAAAACACAGTATAAACTCTTAAAAACATTTTCTTAATAAAAATACAGAAAAAAATAAAATATCCATAAAAACAAAACAAAAACTTATAAAAAGGAACTATTACAACAGTTCATTCAATCCTAATATTCTTATACTCGAGCAATATCGGAAAGTGAAATCTCTCGCGTCGCAAAATTCTAACATCAGCAAGAGGCCTGATGATTTGCGAAATGTCGATCAAACTTTGATCTTAGTATTTGGATATATGAAATATTCTCCTATTTTTCCAGACTTTTGTCTCCTTAAGAAATCAACATAATAAATTTGTTTGGTTCCGTCTACCGCCTCAGTTACACAGCCAACAAAATGATTATAGTTATTGTTTGGACAAGAAAATCTTACTAATACAAATGTTCCTATGTGAATATCAAAATCAGTCTGTAAAATGTCTTCTATGTTCTCAGTCTCAGTCACGGCCTGTACACTCCCTGAGTTTTCTTCATCATCTGACATAACTTCTTGCTCCTCATCACTGCTGCAGTGTGAGTGATCATGTTCGTCCTCAATATCTGCGCTACTGGTTGAAGGAGCGAGGTCACTTCTCCTTATCCCTGTACCAGGGGCCACCTTCAATTTTTTACCTCGTTTTTGCAGGGTTTGTGTCGTTGCCAATCTGCTTTCATTCAAAAATTCTTTCAAGGTTCTGGTCCAGTGGTTCTCATTTCCTTCTTGTTCTGCTACATCAATATCTGGAATTTTCCTCAAGATCTCATCTGAGGAAAGCGGAACAATCCCGCATCCTCTGAATCCAGACCGTATGTTATTTTCCAAATTTTTGATATTCTCGATAGCGTTTTTTAATAGTCTAGGGAAGTCAGATTTTAGTATGCATCCCCTATTCTTCATTTTCCAATTTGTTGAGATTGCACGCCAAGATTTCTTGAGTGGTGCAAAAAATGACACATCTGAAGGCTGAAGCAAATGCGTGGCATTTAGTGGGAGTAACACGAAATGAATGTCATTCAGCTCGCAGCATTCTAAAACGTGTATTGAGATATGGCTTGCAAGGTTATCTCCGATGAGGACCTTCTTTCCTGGCAGATTTTTAAAATATGGAAGGAGAATCTTATCGAACCAATTTTCGAATGTTGGAGCGTCGAACCATCCGGACTTGGTTCGGTTGTACATTGTTCCTTCGGGTCCCCCTTCTATCCAGGTCGGATATAAGTGCACAGCCTTATAAACGACATATGGTGGCAATAGCTGCCCTGCTGCAGTTACTGCCATCATAACCGAAATGCTAGATTTGCTCGAGTCCATTATCGTTTCCACCCTTTTAGACCCCCGCCGACATAAGACTTTTTGTCGTCCTGGATCATCCGTAAGATTAGTTTCGTCATAGTTGACGATGTGAGTGGGCATGACATTTTCCAGGGTTCCTTCTAAATTTTGAAAATATTCTCTTATAGTCTCTTTAGTGACATTTGCCCGACATCTTTTGATATTTTGAGCGAATCTTTCAGTCAAAATTTTGTGTCCTTTTAGGAAGTTATTCGATTCCTGGTAAATTGTCATTGAATTTGGTGATTTTTCGTCTCTTTCTGTCGAGGTAATTTTTCACGAGCATTCTTATATCCCTGCGAGTCATAGGGAACCCCCATTCAGCAAATTTAGTGATTCCGTCTGCTATCATCCTTTCCTCTCGATCGGGAATCACAATTTGTCCGCCATGTTTTTTATTTTCTTCATTTCTGATTACATCGTGCAATGTAGATTTTGGGATTTTGTTATCTTCATCTGATTGTCTCAAAGTTTTGCGGCCATTTTCAATATAATTTATCGCACTTAACAATGTCTGCTCATCATAATCTTTGAAGTTGATGCCAATTTTCTTTTTATAGTGCCTCACCATTTTGTCCGACTTCGACCCACCTGAAGACAATTTTTCATGAATGTATAGTTTGAAAAAAATTTTACAAATTCAGATCATTACTCTTGGCAAATAGGTTAAGGATGAAGTCCTTGATACTTTAATCCCATAATTTTATCTATAGCTTATCAAACCATTTATGTTCAGAAGTTTCTAATTGACCTTTGAAAAATACTGCAAAAAAACAAATTCAATCAAAAGCTTACCAGTACGCCACTGCGTAAATTTTTTTAGCTGACACCCGTTCACTAGCACATACAACTCGTTACTGATAAGATCAGGCCTGTTTGGGGGATTTTAAGCGAATCGTTAAGATGACCTTGAAGAAAACAATCGAACATGCGCTTCTGTCCGCGATCGCCCCTACTGTCCGACTTCGCCCCAGATGAGGTATATTTCGTATTTGGGGATGTATTTCTTGTTTAATAAACGGCAAGTTCTGTTCACTAATAATCCATATTGATTTGGATAACTTTAATTTTCCATATTTTCTAATTGCTCTGACAAGGACAACGAAATCATGACATTTCCATGACAAACTATGTGTTTCCAAAGAAAGTGAAACTAAAAGTCATTACCACAATTCGCGAAAATCACGAACCAATAGATGACGATATTTAACGTCAAATCAATGTCAAATTTCAAAATGAGTATGAACAACAAAAACATTGCCGTATGTATCCATTGCAAATTGGTGATTTCGAAATCATTTTGCATAATAGTAAATAATTAGTTGACTTCGTGAAATCTTCATAATTGACGTTCAAGGTTTATAGTATGGAAAAAATAACTTTTTGGGCAGAGAAATTGCCATTTCGATGTTAACAATTTTGGTATTCATCATATCACATTACAATTCCACTATATTTTCGAACATCATGAGGAATGGTCGGAAGGGTCCACTCAGCACTTGCATGGATTGGAATGGAACCATAAGAAATCAGCTATCACAACAATATGGTATATGTTCGCAGAAATAATTGAATTCATCAAGAAATATCACTGGCTGTTATGAATGTGAATTAGGGGTTGCAAGGGAAGATATGGTTGGAGAGACTGCGAAGAATGAACAATATCATCGATTTACATGAACAAGGATCCCCAGCAATTGAGGACTTGAAGTTATTTTCAAGATCGAATCATTGCAACCAACCATTATATAATGATTCTGATTGTGCTTTATAAAATGTATATCATTCAAGGTAGATACTGATTTATCCATTGTAAATAATAAAAGTTCACGCAATAATTCGAGTTCTACCATTAGGAAATGAGGTTTTGGACTATGCACTTCAACAAATAAATAATTTTCAAATAAAAAAACTAAACACATTATTAATGTTCATACTCGCAAGACTTGTAAACTTAGCCACCAGAGGCTGCACACTTCGTGATTCTCGCGAATAGTTCATGAAATGAACGGAAATAGTAGGTAACAGCAACAATATCTATGCAACGATTCGTGAAGACGAAGACCTGCAAGTGATTCTTTCCTAAATGCTGAGCTGTGCTCAAATTGTTCAGGAACGATTGACTACCTACTGTAACGTTTAAATTTTTAGTTAAGACCACTTTCTACCAGAAACATCGAAGGCACATTCTGTGGGAATAGTAATGATACACCAAAGCATTTTTATTCGATATTCAAGGAATTCAGGTGGCAGGTACATTTCTTGAGTGTGGTACTGTACCTTCTTTTGTGTCAGGTCACATCGACACATCGAGCACCGTCCTCTCCGTCGCAGCCTGGAATTGAAAACATTCGCGTACAGTATTGCGGAATGCGGATTGTTTATAATAACCTGTTATTGCTAATAAATTTTCAACTACGTATATACCTGTATAAACATCTGCATAGGGATTTAAGCGATTCGAGGGGCCCTGGAGTTTGTCGATAAGTGTTCCTCGTCCCCTTTTATTCATTTGAAGACCTGAAAAAGATGAAATTAATTGTGGTGTTGTTGTGTAAATAGTGTGTAAGGTGCTGTGTTATTGGTATCTAAAAGATGTTTTTATCGAGTGGTAAATATATTTAACTTACCAGAATTTTAATTGGCGATCATATACACTCTCAGCCCTTCTGGTTTTGATTTGGTTTATTAATTAGTTATTGTTGTTGTTGTATAATTCTTGAGGTTAATTGTACGCCCGTCATTTCTGTCTAATAGTTCTGTCTTCTCTGACAGGACTATCGCAGGAGTACCAATTGTTTCGCGTTTGGCGTAAAACCGTAACAGCAGTATTCGTGCAGGCTGCGCGGGGTTGCCAAAGTTATTTTAGGAATATCCTGATCTGAGGTCTATCATTTCATGGATCAAAATTGAGACAATCATCAGGACTTTACTGTTTTAAGGTAGTAGGAGTTGGAAGTGGCGTATTGGTGCCAGGCTCCCTGACAATCGCAGGAATTTACGAATTTCATTGGTTTTAGTAAGTAGTGCCATCTAGCGTGGTAAGACCACTATGGTAAAGTTGAAGTATAGGTTGATAGATTTATGACATTCTGTCACATGCACGTCACATGTTGGTGTTTTGTGGGCTCGGTGCAATCAGGCCCATCATTCGTGAACTGGTTACTGGAGTGAAAAGTACAACTACTGATGGACTGAAAACCTAGTATGGTCGTCTGAGGTTATCTCCAAAAATTTGTGATTTTAGAAATCATCCTTTATTGGGTTTCATTTTGGAGGTGATCAAATTTATTTTGGGAATTGTCGTTGCCTATGGACGTTGGTATTTTTGTTGTTGATTTCCCAAAATTTGTCTCGTGTAGAGGATTTTGTCTGACGCCATTCCATCGATCATTCTGAGTGACCAACAAGAACTATTTCCAGGTATGTGGTTATTCCTTGAAAGGAAAATTTATAATTCCTGCTATTTCACCTTTTCTCAACACCAATTGCTAGTTTCCAAGTCTTACAATTTTGTTCCTTATTGTCAGATACCATAAGGCCCATAGTCGCGTGCAGGGCGGAATAACACACTCTAGGAGCCCTAAAGGAGTAATCACACTCAAACGAAGAACGCCTTGGCCAGGGTAAGCATTCTCATGAGTAATTCAACTTAATTAAGTAGAGTATGCTATGGGTTGACCTTATTTTTTTGCACTTTAGGCGTGGTGCCACTTAAATTTAATTTATAGGCAAATTAAGTCCAATCAGAAATTTCTCAATTTGAATGAGACTAGTTCTGTTGTTGGATTGGAAATATGTGTAAAAGTTAAAACAATTTAATTATTTGTTTTTTTTTAATTTTGTGAAGTATAGGCTCTATTCTACTTATATGCTTCTAAGTAATACAGTGTTGCCACTTCCATTATATTTGGAGGGCACTCACTCACAGTTTGTTGAAAAGGGAAATAAATTGGTGAAGGGTTTCTTATTCAAATCTATTGGGAGCTACATTGTCAGTATGGTGTTGAATATTTCTGCGACTCTCATTTTCTTTTTTTTTTCTTTTTGAAAAGGCAGGACTGCCATTGCTATCTATTTTTTTTCATTATGGGAAAAATGTTGACTGCGTTTCTCCCACAGGGTTTTTTTTTGGACTGGAAAACTTCCGCAGCAGACAGGCTGTACTACTGGGTGCTATTTGATTGGTCGTGCTCCCCAAGCATCATCTACTGTCACCTCACAGGGACCTAGTGGCTTAATGGTACCCTCGAAGCGGGATATACAGGGTGGCCCAAGAATATCATATACAGGGTGGCCCAAGAAGATTATTATACAGGGTGGTCCAAGGATACCATTATACAGGGTGATCCAAGCCAATGGTGATCTACATTCCAGGGGTTGATCCAGTGAGCTGTTTCACCGTTCAGGATAGCACGCAAGTTTTTGAACAGCCTGCTTATTTTTTTTGCTTCTCCGTTTTTTTTTTGTAAATAACTAGCTGATAACTAGATGTTTCTGTGTTGCCTGTTTCTATTAGCCATACATGCGTCTGGTTACTTTGTACAGCGTAAATTAAGCACTCTGGTGGTTGTGGGTCTTATACCAAAGTTGTGAATTTGATGCGCTTGCGCCTGAGCTCACGCGACGCTTACATAAATCATAAAATCTGCTTAATTCCTGCGCTCTTTAACTCTGCTTATTTTTTTTTATGTTTCTCCCTTGATATTGCTACATTATTTATTATGCTTATTGCTTGATATTACTATATTATTTATTATGCTTATTACTTGATATTACTTTATTATTTATTATGCTTATTGCTTGATATTGCTACATTATTTTTCTTCATATTTAGCGATTAAGGGTGCTACTGACTTACCGCCTATTAGTTTTTTTTTTGTGTCTAATGATTAATATCGCTTGTACTATCGCTATTTTTTTTTTGCTTTCATCGATCAATAGTGCTATTGGCTAAATACTTTGTTTAATTGTTGCATACTACCGCGGTACTCATTTTAATTCTTTTATTGTTGCTATGCTTTGGCTCTTCTGATTATCTCATGTTTCACTTCCTCACTTGCATGATTACTGATATTGCTTACTGCGGTGTGTGCTTACCGATACTTATTTGGACTCATTCTTGCCTAGCAGGTCTACTCTTCATTTTCAGATTGGATATTTTCATCATTTTATTGTACTACCCCTATGATCGCAGGAATTTCAATATATATATGTGCTGACGATTAATTTGTTTTACTCTCATTTGGTAAATTTGGAGAGGAATTGTTTGGGTATCTGTAAGGGGTATGAAATTTACCTGGCGCCCATTGGTCATCTATTTTATTCTTTACTCGAGAAATCTTACCGAACCACCCCATCTCCACTAGAGCGAGCGGCAAATACCCACTTGTCACATGACAATCGTGGTCCAGTAACACCAGTGGAATTTTAGGTTACATACAGACCGGTTTCGAGCTTTGGACTCATCAGTGCAGGGGTGTTTCAGATGGCGTCATGACAGTCATCTGGTGCGAACCTGACCCAACGTAAACAGACCCCAGCATTTAATACCCAAGAGGCGTTCGGCATCGGCGAGATGGACACGAACGCCACCTGAGTAGAAGGAAAGGAACACTCCAAAACAATTTCCCATTTCAAATAAAATGGGGGTGGCTGCTTGCTCGACTGGCGTTTTTTCGACTTGGAAAAAGCCAAATACTCGATGTGGAATGCAATGGTCACTTATTGAGAGAAACTCCGTCATTACCACAATAGTTCATTAAATGAACGAAAGTGGTTGATTATGAGAGAAAAACAACTACTTTCCTACCTATATACCATGCAGAACATTGCATTACATCCTCCAGATATCTATGTAACGATTATTAAAGACGAATACAGCTGATTCTCAATAACTACTTGCTTCGCTTACAGCCGGAAAATTTCTGTAAACTTGCTTCCGAAGTAACGTTCCCCCATTGCGATGATAATTTGTAGTACCCTGTCTCTAGACGCTAGAGCCGTGGTGGGTTGTCCTTTTTCCCATTAATGTTGGCGGTAATGTTATCGTGATACAGATGGCTACAACATTGCCATAACACTATGCAAAAACAGTACTTGCTACTTTGAGGCTAGTGACCAATTTTCTTCAATATCGAGAAAATCCTCATCATAATTTGAAATCTCATGTATAAGGAATATTGATACAGGTCGATGCGAAATTCAATTCGCCATTCGCCTTCATTTAATAATAGAAAATAATTGGTATTCAATAATGGAAAAAGTAGTTATGGGTACTCAAACTTTTTCAAATTCCAAATTTGAAAGATTTCTAATCATTTTTTTCTAAATCATGAATATATCGAGAGATCAAAGAAAAAGGTGCGAAATAAAAAATATTCAAAGAATCTGCATATTTCCAAAACGGATAGATATGTATAGGTAAAGCTGATGATGATCATCTCAAAATAGCAAAGAATCTGGAAAATGAATAAAAAATATAGCTTTCCTATTAAGATAACGAAGTTGGTGTTTACTTGCACTATAACCCAAAGTGCCATCATCTTATAAATATTTTCATGAAACAGGACCCAATCGATGACATCTGTATACAAATTTTCAGATCAATCAATTAAAAATCCAAATACATCTCATGTGCGATTTAGACGGAATAGCCTGTGTATTCAATAGCTCACTGTTTTGACAAAAAAGTTGCTTGATAAAATATTCTCACTGTTTTTTATGTATCTGGTTAACAAATTGTCTGGCCAGATTATTAGGTGCGTTGTGATTTCGGAATTCTTCGTGCACATTACCTGGTTTAGACGAGTATTTTGGTTCGTGATATATCTCCAAAATAATGCATGATTACGTGGATAAGTATTATAGTGTATTGTTATGCCTTTAAATCTCAGGGGGTGAGTAGTAAAAAAAAATGGAATAGAATTTTATTTACCCCTGAGTTTGGTTCATGGATTACCTAAGATTTACTAGGTGTTTTAAATCTTAATTGTATTGACAACAGAAAAAGTGTTTTTAGTGCCCAGTTTGATACCGTAGAAACTAGACACTGGTAGTTCAGCGGGACAAATGGGTGGGTACGTTAGGCTTAGTAAAATACTGAGTTTGATAGGGATGAATATGCTTTTAATCACAAGTAAATTCTGAAATGACAAATAATGTGCTTCAAATGTTACTAGTTGGCTCAAGACTTCAAAGTAACTGAGTATCAATATCAATGTTACCTAAGCAGAGTACAATTAATGCAACAACAAGAAATATTAAATTGACTGACTGAAATCAACTCTTCAGATCAGTGTGAAATAATACAATAACTGCTCAAAATCAACTCTCTGAGACAGTATGATAATATATAACTTATTAAACCACAAAATAACTCAATAAATCAGTATCAATGAGACAAAAGAAATAATAAGGCCTATTTTACCGCAGTGCACTTTTGGTTTACAGAGGTATATTTTGTAGCTATACTGAGTGTCTATTAAATCAATGACATGTTGCAATTATATTATGTGGAATGAAATTTTAAACTGATAACTTATGGTTGGTGGTAGTTAATCCCAAGTAAAATACTATCCCTGATGGTGCATGGAACGAACTCACCAAATTATGAGCAGGTCCTGATGTACAAGGGGATCAGGGGAAGTCAGCAGCGTCAGGTGAAGTCAGCAGAGTCAGGTGGTGTCTCCTGTATGTCGCCCTTCAGCCACAAATAATAAGGCTCCCAAAGCAGGCGGAAACAGAGCTACCGCACCAGCGCAGACGTCAGTACAGCAGTCCCAGGGAGCTGAAGGGGGCCAAATCTCGAGTGTGACAATACCCGTCGGGAGAGAAGGCTTTAGCCCGATAAAAGGAACCCTATATGGAATGACGACATTCGTGCGTTATTTTACCAACACAAGGAATAATGGAATATATAGCAGCTGATGATTTAAAGAACATATAGTACCTTGGATGGTGTGTGGGTTCCAGGAGTGGTGGTACAGCAAGTCTCGTCGTCGGCCACGTGGATTTCAGCCACGAAGAACCCCTCTACAGAGGCAACAGGAATCCCATCCCAGCGATGATAATGGATATCCCGAATTTGAGATCTTTTCCCAATTAATCCCAACACTAAGTAATGGAAAATCGAATGTTAGACAAATTCGAAATTATTCAAGAAACAGATCTCACGGCTTACTTTTGTGACCAGGCTGGTAGACTGCTGCAGACAAAATGGTGCCTATGAAGATCGAAGGGGCTGTCCTTGCCACATCTCACCGGAAGATCACCCTTTTTTGTGTATCTTCCCCTATACTCCCACACACATCAATCACACGGACGATATAAAATTATAGGCGGGAGATATCCCCGCGAACACCCTGTACATGGTATTTCTACCTCACCAGTGTAGTGAAAACTATGTCGATAATATCAAGAGAGGTATCTAGACCATCAGAAAAGAAGGAATATCATTAAATCACCATCTATTTCAAGTCAGAATATATTATTGCCAGTTATTATTGTTTGGATTTGAAACTTCAAATATTCAAACGCGGTCATGCGCAACTGAGGACTATTGTAGACCTGAATAGTGGGGAGAAATACGTCATCATCTTCTTCCCGTGCGATGACCCCTTTATCACCATGTAACATAACCTATAACGCCCATACTTACAAGGAATTAGTGCCAAATCAACGAACAGGTACATAATGGCGAAGATACAGAGTGCCAAATCATCATAACGAGATATAGTGCTGATTGTGAGCCGTTAGAGCCCGTATTCGTGATGATAGCAAGGGAACTATGGGTCAATGTTCCATGATGACAATATTGAAAATTCGAGAAGATGCGTGCAGAGGTTCGCAGATAGTGGTCATCCGTCATCAGTGTCATTACCGTCAATAGAGACTAAACGTCATCAAGCTGATAGTGACATTTTCAATAATTACAATAATTACATAACAATGATATTTATTTGGAAATATAACGGCAGCAATAATTACGAGAATGATACTCGAAATTCAAGATGAAATTTGGCGAAATACCTGTGGACTGAATCAGTCATGTGCGACAATTTCAGGAACCAACTACTTACCAAAATTTGTAAACAAAACATTCTGACCAAGAGGTATGCAATAACAATAACTAGTAGGCTAAAAATCACAATATTATTCCTTATTTACAGCAAAAATTGAGTTAGAATCAATAACAACGAACAGAGAAATACCAATCGATAACCAGTAGTAAACACACAGATGAATTCAATTATGAACCAATGAAAAAGAGAGTAAAAAGTAGGTAAACAATAATGCATAGCTCTGTTTTCTGCAGTATTTTCGTAACGTCATGAACGAAGTGTAACAGTATCCTACAAATATTGGAACGGCCTATATTCCAAACGGTTTGCGAATTTGGAATGTGCCAGTCCAAACTTGGATACCGTCAATATACTGACAGAGGTATTGCCAGCAATATTTCAAGGAGAATAGAGATTTTCCAGAGGTGGTTCAACTGTCCCATGTTAAGGTTTATCTTGAGACAGTCTGTGTATTTAACGTTTGTATTTATTTCTGTGTTTCGAGTTTCTGGTGATTCATAACAAACCTCATATTGTTTGTATCTGAATCAATTATAAGCCATGACTCATCCCGTATTAATGTTCCAGCTTAGAATAGGAGGAGGTCTGAATGATCATCTATCTCCTTTGAATACCTGGAATAGGATCCGTTTGATACTACTTGGTGAAAATCCAGGTTTGGTGCAGACAAACATAAATGTTAACAAAAGAGTAGCAGTTGAACATACAGAATATTTGCTGTATAACGCCCTCAAAAAAGCGAGAATAACACATGTCAAAAATAACCACTACCGTTAAAGGCAGTCTTCAAGTGGGTTAATCCCTATCCTGCAATGTAGCTATAATCATAAATAAATCTTTTGAAGAATACACTTCTCCAGAAAGATGGAAAGATGCCTATGTTGTACCTATTCACAAAAAAGGTAATAGAAACGACGTAACCAACTACCATCCAATTTGCAAATTGAATATTCTAAGTAAAGTTCATGAGCTCATAGTTCACGATATACTCATGACTTCCTTGAAAAGACATATCATAGAGGAACAGCACGGATTTTTTCCAAAGAGATCCCAAGAGACGAATTTGGTCTTATACACTGAATATGTGATGAATGCAATGGACAGCCAGATTCAAGTGGATTCCGTGTACACCGATTTCAGTAAAGCATTCGACAAAATAAATCACAACATATTGCTGTCTGAGTTAGCTGAAGTCGGTGTACACGGGGACCTGCTTCGCTGGTTCTCCTCATACATATATAATAGAACACAAATTGTTACAGTCAACGGACATCAATCGACCCCATATGTTGTAACCTCAGGAGTACCCCAGGGTTCACATTTGGGGCCTCTTCTTTTTATTATATATCTAAACAACATAAAGTCTTGTTTCGAATTCTGTTAATTCATATTATATGCTGTATAAGTAGTGTAACCGATTGTTCCTTGATGCAAATGTTATCTGGTGACCACAATACGCTATATACAAGACTAGATTGGAAATCATACAGAATAAATTTTTAAGATATCTTGAATATGGAAATAGTGGCGAATATATATATATATATAATATATGTCAACGACATTGTTGCCAATTTCCCAACAGTCAGCTTTTCTCTGTTCGCTGATGACACGTGTATAGTCATACATGAGCCAAATACAGAAATGCTGGAAATTTCTTCACAGAATATCATGGATGGTATATCCGATTGGTTTATAGCCAACAAACTCTCACTCAACCTTGACAAAACACATAATGTTTTGTTTCAATTATACCAGAACAAACCCGGAATTAATATACTCCTGAACGAGAAACCGATCTGCCCACAAGATTCTACTAAATTTTTGGGGCTCCTTATCGATGAGAAGTTGGACTGGTCCGGTCATATTACACAACTCAACTCAAAACTTAGTAGAGCCATATTTGCATTACGTACCGTAAGACAAAATACGGGAGTATCCGTTGCCAAATCTGTTTACTTTGCCTATTTTCATAGTCTCCTACAATATGGAATCGAGTTCTGGGGTACAGCAGTAAACTCACCTAGCATATTTACAATACAAAAAAAAGCAATCCGAATACTTTTTGATCTGAAATATACAGATTCCTGCAGACCCTCTTTCAAAGAACACAGAATTTTCACCCTAACAAATTTGTACATTTTCAAAGTAACTCTTCTAATACACAAAAAACGGAATACACTGCTACGCCCGGCTGATATACACACATATCCAACGAGAAAACAAGAGGTTATACTACCACATTACAACTATACCAGAATTCGCAAATCTCCCATGTATACTGGAATCAAATTATACAATCATCTTCCTGAAAGACTAAAGTTAATGTCCAATGGTAAATTCAAAACTGAACTGAAAATTTTATTGCATCAATACATATTTTATTGTATCAGTGAATACTTTCAAACAGACTTTCTCTGAAAATTGCAAACTGTAGAAACAACTTTCTTTATATAATCTGAGTCTGCGCAGTTTACTACTTCCTTATGCTTCGTGCTTTTGACTTATATTCATAATAATTGTAGTTATTGTATGCATTGTTAATGCTCACTTTATTATTAACCTGTATGAATATTCGCCTGTGGGAAATAAATTTACTTACTTACTTACTTACTTACTTACTTACTACTATAACATTACAACTAGTACATCCTTCCTGAGAAACAAATTTCATATGGTCACACTATAGGCTCGTCGAGAGCAATCCGACATAATATTTTTATTCAAAATCATGAATGACTTAATCGACTTCCCTGAAATTTTGTCAAATATATTTCTCAATGTTCCAACTCGTTCTCTGAGGAATACTTTTCTCTTCTCTGAAACGTTTTGCAGGACAAATTTAGGAAAAAACTCTCCTCTACATAGAATAGTGACACTTTACAATGATAAGTTTGATGATATTGAGTTATTCAATCATTCACTTCTTGTATTCAAATCGAAAATAAGATCAAATGTTTCTCGAAGTAGTGTTAGGTTAAGCGAAAATTGTAATCTGTATAATTTTTTTTTCTGTACGCTCAACTGTATCCGTGGATAACACTTTGGGTTATGCCTGTTGTTATCCTATATGACTTCAATAAATAAATAAATAAAAAAGTAAGAGGTGGCTGTGAAATTCCTTCAAATGGGAATGGTTGTTATCCCTTTAACCCTGCTGGGGAGGCTAAATATAATGAGGTTCGAAATAAAATTCAGTGTTTAAAGTGCCCCATTCATTCCGAAGGAATAGAACACTGACTAGCTCAGTGGGCGGTGGGGTGAGTAAGGTTGGTGTGAATGAAAGAGGCAGAGTGTTCAATGTATACTAAATTTAATAAAACACAACACAGGTGCTGTTCTGGTGTTGCAGTTACGAATTTGGCCCCTTTTTATACTTTACAAGCAGTTGGGTTTTTCCCCCACTGATAAGAAATATTGTATAACACAGTACTGTCGTCTATACCTTGGTGATCACCTCAGTTCACATAGAACTCTCACTTAATGAAAAGAATGGCCTATTTATTAAAACTTCTGTAGATTGATTGTAACCTTTCAGTAGGCTGATGACATAATTCTGATAGATCTTGCAATATCCAGGTAGTAGTGCCCCAAAATAAACTATAAGACGCTTACCAGAGAGCAGGATCTCAGTTTAATGTGTTACGTTCCCACTTATACTACCATCTTCTAAACAGTACAGTCCTGGATGGCTCAAAGCAGTAAGATGCTGTAAATCCTATGGTGACTACTGCAGGCAAGCAGTCAGCAGCTAGTTAGTTGGACTCCTTGTTTGACAACCAAGGACTCAATCATACAGGGGACGAAACTTGTAACTCCAACTTGATAGCCTTAGACTAGATCACGTTGGTTAACCAAAAAAAAACTCCAAGTTAACCCAGAAATCCAAGTACATCAAGAATCCAAGTACTTCAAGAAGCCAAGTACATCAGGGATTCCAAGTACATCAAGAAATTCCAAGTACCTCAAGAAGCCCTAAAAAGAGGAAACACCTGTAAACCTATTTTCATCTTGGGTGTTGATAGTTATTATCCTTGGAGTAGTACCAGAAATATTACATACCTTTGGATGGTGTGTGGGCTTCACGTGGTGATGAAGATGGCCGGCGAACGAAGACACAATAATCCTCTTTCGAGATTTTCTGAACTCCAAGTCCAGAATGAAGTGGAAGAAGTCTCTCTTGGTCCCACCAGTAGTGGACAAATGAACGAAATACGATAAGCGATACTCAACGAAATAAAAGACTTCAATCCTATCTTACGTTCTACCGTAGCCAGTTAAAAGGACGCTTGAGACGCTATTTTTCCTTCACCCTGAGAAAACAAATTTTCCAGGAAGAATCCCCACTATATTGTTATCTCTCTCCTAGATTTGGCGTGCAAGAAGAAGGAGTTATGCGCATGACCGATATCACTCATCAAGTCATCACCCAAATGACAGCATAGAGCCATAGAACAACAGAAATCAGAGGTCAGGAACCGAAATAGCACATTTGCCTAAATGACATCACAGAACACGGAACATCGGAATTCATATCAGACCATTGAAACTGTTTGATTACCCGCGGCCGCAACGCTCATTCGGAACACACCATTCCTTGACCAACCACATTGCTCAGCGACCTGCTGGCTATGTCCCCTGTCAGTAAATTGTCAAAAGATGAAGAAGCATATCTTGGGTTGATGTTCATTACTAGAACTAAATAAACACAGGAATTTTGACAATGTAACCAATAACAAAGGTGAAATACTGATGCAACATTTTTCAAGTGCTTAATTCAATCATTTAAGAATTATAAAGCAACACTTTCAGAAAGAGAATAGATTCTGTCAGATCGATCTGTTACTTTTGACCACCAAAGTAGTCAGGCGTAGGGCTCCACAATCATGCTCAAAGGTTCAGCTCGAAGGTTAGTACAAAATCATTCGATTTCCATAGATTTAGCAGTGCTTTTTGATTATGGTGGTATCAACTCGTAACACCACTTACGACCTATACCAGGACTATTGACTCCTCGAATCATCCAAGATCATCTACTCAAACAGCGAATGCTAACTCAGATCAGGAGATTAATCGACTAGTAATTCCAAGTCAGGAAAGAGTTTCACAATTTGAAGAGGACCGGAATCGAGCCTCCACAACTAGTGAAGATTTCAACTTTGATCGGTCTAACCCTACAAATGTTGATAATGATCCTCAGCCATGCTCGTCCAATCATTCAAGCATTGATACTCAAACAAGTTCTAATGGTTCTATTGATTCGAAATGTTTCGAAAGATCATCGATGGGTCGAATATTGAGGAAACCAGTGAGATACAAGGACTTTGTTTAGCTCCACCCAGATTTCATTTTGAGAGGGACATGTTACATGTAACACTCTGTATATGGGTCCGGATGATTGATATATGTTCTCATTATAATATTGTATTTTTTCAATCGAATACTGAATAAATAATACTACTTAATTTTGAATATCTGTTCATATAACTGAATGTTTTTAAATTTCCTGCATGTTTCTTCATGCTTCCTGGGGTGATTTTATAGTGCAGTTATGAGGTGCGCCTTGTCCAATCCATGTATCATGTATCAGGAAAATTCTTGTCTCCAAGATCACCCGATTTGAATACCGTGGATCATCACCTGTGGGGTTATCTTGAATTTGGAGTGCATTCTCCTGGGATTACTACCAATCTCCTCTCCCTATCCTTCCTAGGTATACGCACGATGTTCCACGAACATTATAGGAATTTCCTTTCGTGCACTCCAACAAAAAAAAGGAGGTGCTTATTCAAAGAATCGAAGAAGTACGCACAGAAATTTAAAACTAGAAATCGTTTGAATGAAAATGGGTGGCACTTGAGCAAATGTTCAAATATTTATGTTGAGAAGGTATATATATATATATATATATATATATATATTCACTAGCTGACCCGGCAAACGTTGTTTTGCGATAAACATTATTTCTAGAAGATATTTGTTTATTCAGTGAATTAAAAATTACTAACTCAATATGAGTGTGTGGAGATGTGGTTATAATTATTGAAAGAGGAATGGAACGTTGTGGACAAGGACGGCCTTCGAAATGACAATACACTAATCATTTCTGTGTTTCATTCTTTATACTTCATCAAATTAACAAACATATTTTAAATCACATATTTTGATACCTATATACAGAGAAGTGCACAAAAAACGGCCAGGATTGTAACTTTTGAATTATTCTAGATAGGGTTCTGAAAATTGGTAGGCAACTAGTATACCAAATTGCTCATTGATGAATGAAACAATTTTCCCTCCACCACTTCCAGTTTCACTGGAAACGACCCCAACTTTTGATTTTCAAATGGGACACCCTGTATTGTGTTCCATAATCGGTTAGGGATTATCATGACGAATTCAACGATACCGGGTTTGATAGGGTTATTTCAAACGATTACAAAGGTATTTGCGTTCGAAGGTTCTATATATATGCGCAATAGGTGTGACTTCGCAACATCAAAACTTCTTTCTCTGTCACACTCATTGAGCATATGGAAACTTAGAACGCAAATATCTGCGTAATCGTTTGAAATAACCCTATCAAACCCGGTATCGATGAAATCGTTATGACAATCCCTAACCGATTATGGAATACAATACAGGGTGTCCCATTTAAAAATGAAAAGTTGGGGTCGTTTCCAGTAAAACCGGAAGTGATAGAACAAAAATTGTTTTGTCAATCAATGAGCAATTTGATATACTAGGTACCTACCAATTTTCAAAACCCTATCTCGAATAATTCAAAATTTACAGTTTTAGCCGTTTTTTGTGCACTTCTCTGTATACATATACATATACAATAACAGTTAAATATATTCCTACTACTAACCATGGCAATTACAAAATAACTCAAAATGAATCTCCAAGTGCAATGGAGTGGACTATGTTTTTGGTTAGTCCGACTTTAGCCAATACGAACAAACTGAATGGTTAACCCACGCGAGAACATGCCACGTATAGTTGGCCGTGGAAAAAGCATGGTGTGCCCAAATCTATGCCACAAACAGATATTGTTTGGTCTTGGGACTTATTGATTGTCTAATCGGAAATTGAATGCGTTTGAATTCAATTGGCGTATCTGTGGGAATCATAGGAATCCGTGGCAGCAATACATTTTCGCCTCGGAACTTGCCATTCAAAATGCCGACTTCGATAACGGTTTTCATTGACTTTTTGATGACTCATCGTGTGCCATTGCACAGCCGTGGTGGGTTCAAATGGCGAAGCAAAATAATCAGAGATCCAACCTTCAATTGTAAATGGTGCGGTGGCATGCCTGGTAAATCCAATGAATTCAAAAACTCAATTGGATAATTCACAGCTTCGTTGCCATCACAAACTGTATCGACAGATTTGTATGACACCGTGTCGCCTGGCAACAATTGTTGTATCTTGGAATTCAAACTATTGACGTCTACATTTTTTGCCGCCAAAATTGCTCTTTTTGCCAGCCAATCAAGATTTTTGTGTTGTGTATATATATCGGGAAATATGTAGTCGATGACAGTATTTCAAGGATCGATGATTGTGCAGAAATTCGTCGGCAATTTTATACATCCACTATTTCCACGTACAGCGAATTTTTCATCGCCAATATCTAACAGTTGTTTTGAGAATGTCTCAGCGGATGGATCTTGAAGCATTTGAACGCGCATGTTTTCTTTCAGTTGTAATTTTTCAACATTTCGCCACAGGGACGATGATTTAAGGCAAGCGTTGATCTCATCAGCGTACGTTGAACGTGGAATGACGGGAAGTGTTTGTCTGAAATCACCTGAAAGAAGTAAAAGAGTGCCTCCAAATAGTTTGTCGTTGTTTTTTATATCCTTTAAGGTCCTGTTCAATCCCTCAAGCGAATGTTTGTGTGCCATAGTGCATTCATCCCAGATGATAATATTACACTGTTTCAGCACTGTGGCCATATACGATTGTTTTTTTATGTTGCACACTGCATCTGGGTTATTTGGAATATTCAATGGCAGCTTGAATGCGGAATGAGCTGTTCTGCCTCCATCTAATGAAGTTATTTTATTAATATACTTTATTTCAAAAAAAGGTTTACATTTTATATAAAACATATAACAAAGAATGAAACAGTGTCACAAAACATAGAAAATAAATAAATTAGTTTGAATTTAGATATTTACATTCAAATATTCATCTATAGAATACGGTTCTAGTTCAGTAAGCCAGTTCTTCAGATGATTCTTGAATTTTTCCACACTATCAATCACTTTCATTTCATTTGGTAATCTATTGAAAAATCTAATTGCTGAATAATTCGGATGCTTTTCTGTTGAAGTTAAACTATGTGTTGGAAAAGTGAAATTCCTGTTCCGAATGGGGTATCTGCTATTATTACTTTGTGTGAAATTCATTTTATTTTTATACAGATGTATGACACATTCATAAATATATAGAGCAAATACGGTCATTATTTTATTTGATCTGAAGGTACCTCTGCACGTTTCAACATATTTCATATTGTATAATGATCTTATAACCCTCTTCTGGATCTGGAATATTTCCTTAGTTTGACTGGTCGATCCCCAAAATATTATGCCAAATTTTGCAGTGGATTCAAAGTTCGCATGATAGATAATTTTTAGGGACTTTTCATTCAAGTATTTACAAAGTATACGAATGCTGTATGCTATTTGGTTTAGTTTTGCTCCAAGATAGTTGATGTGTGTATCCCACTTTAAGTTTTCATTTATAAAAACACCCAAGAATTTTGTGTTACTTTCTATATTGATGTTAGTTTCGAGAAGTCTTATACTAGTTGGAGTTGTAATTCTTTGCTGTGAGGTCCGGAAAAGGATAACATGAGTTTTTTCTTTGTTGAGTAAGAGATTATTTTTTGAGAACCACTCATCAGCTCTCATAATGAGACTTTTAGAATTTTCGCAGAGTTCTGGGTAGTTTGAACTTGAAGTTAGTCAATTGGTATCATCAGCATAGCTGGTTATCAGGCTGTTATCGTTGTTTAATATTGATATTATGTCATTCATAAAGATTGCAAATAAAATTGGACCTGTAATACTTCCCTGTGGAATCCCTATTCTGTATTCTTTTATGTGTGACTTAGTGATTTTACCTTCATGCATAATTTTTACTCTTTGTTTTCGATCTAATAGGTATGACTCAAATCATTTGAATGCATTGCCACGGATTCCATATTTCTCAAGTTTTGATAGCAAACAATTGTGGCTCAAGCAGTCATAAGCTTTAGACAAGTCTAAGAAAATTCCTAGCAAAATCTCATTCTTTTCAAAAGATTCTATTATTTTTTCTGTAAATTGAATAATTGCAGTTTGTACAGATCTTCCTTTGATATAACCATGCTGATGCAAGTTTATTAGGTTACAGTGATTCATAAAGTTCATTAGTCTAGTGCACATAGCCGAATGAAGGCAAAACACTGATAGGTCTGTAGTTCTCATATAATTCATGATTTCCTTTTTTATGAATCGGTGTTATTAATGAGATTTTAAGTTGTTCAGGAAATATTCCATATCTGAAAGAATTATTCATTATATAGCATATTACTTCAGCTACAGATTCTATACATGATTTCACTATACTGACAGGAATATCATCATCACCACAGGTGTGCTTAGTTTTGAGTTTATGTACTATATCTTTCACCTCATCTGTAGAAACTGGTTTAATGAACATTGATTGGGGATTGCTGGGAATGTTACAGACAAAATCTCTTTGATCTAGCTTATTCATCAATTTGGGGATCACTTCTAGCAAAAAGTTATTATACTGATTCGCGACGTAGGTTGGATGTCCATCAAAGGTTGAATTGGTATCGTTTTTACCTACTATTTCATTATGTACATGCCACATCGTTTTCATTTTATTATCAGACTTTTTAATCTGCTGTTCATACTGTTCTTTTCTTTTCTTGACTAGCAAATTATTATAATCTTTCTTTAATATAAGATATTCTTTTGTCACATTTGGGATATAATTTGATATGGTTAGTGTGGCGCTCAAAGCATTTCTACATTTTTCAATCTCCGGATCATTTAGTTCCTTTTGTTTTTTTTGCTGCACATACTTTAATGGAAAACAGTAATTGAAATTTGTTGAGAATATTTTCATAAAATACTCCCATTGTTTGTCTACCTCATCTTTTTTCATGTTATATAAGTCTTCCCAAGTCTCATCCATTAATCGTGATATAAATTCTTTTTTATTCGTTTCTGAAAATATTCTCACCTGTTTATTTATTGGTTTGTTACTGGCTTCAATTACAACTTTTATCATTTGTGCAGTATGGTCAGATATAGAAGAATGTATAATCTGAGTAGTATATTCACCTTCAAAATTTGTAAAGATGTTATCTATACAGCTTTTAGAAGTGGGAGTTATCCTAGTATAGTCGTCTATCGTGAAAAATAATGAATAAGAATTTAATAATAGATTCATTTTAGTTATGTTGCTACTGCTGTCCTTCAGTTCAATGTTGAAGTCTCCGGCTATAAAAATAATTTTGTTGTGATCTGTGATCTCTTCCAGCAGCTCTTCTAATTTTGTGTAGAAGTCCTCTAAGTTATTATGGGTCGGGTTTCTGTAGATACCTACGACGACAATAGTTGATTTGCCAATCTTGCATTCTATGGCTGAGCATTCGAATACATCATGTTTTGCTAATTTTTCTATTTTTCTGCATCTTCGGAAGTCTATTCCTGCCTTTACGTAAACTGCTGAGCCACCTCCTACTTTTTGTGGTCTGCAGTACCAAGAAGCTAATTTAAAATTCCTTAATTTATATAGTTGTAACTGCCATGGTGTTTTCCAGTGCTGCAATGCCAGACGATGCAACGGCTAATGCGATGACATTTTCTGATCGTATCTCGGCAAGGAGTAACGAAATAATAAATGTTTTGCCAGTCCCCTGGTGCATAAAAAAAAACTCCCTCGTCCTGCCGAAACTGCCAGCATATTGCGGTCGTAAATGGTTTCTTGTTCATCTGTTAGTAGTGGGACATTGCGAGTAACAATTTCTGCCATTTCTTCAGTATTGTACTGCAGGTCACGACTCATATCAGTGTTGATCAAATCAGGTGCACTTCGATTTGGTGAACTCATACCGAAATGACTAATTCGTAAATTGGCAATGACAATGCAAATATCCTCGATCGCAATTAATGCTTCATTGTACATTGCGTCGCTGAATGATATCGTTAGATCGTTGCACCTTGTACGATGTCTATGCAATATATCATCAGTCATTGAATCTTTGTGATTATCTCACAACATTTGTGCTCGGACCGGGAAACATGTAGTCAACACTATAGCGAATAGTAGACGAATTTGTGTTCCTATAGAGTTTAATGCTGCTTCAGTAAGCATACTTTCCCAATGGTTGTCGTCTTCTAGCAAACCTAGTGCAAGGAATGCATCCTTATACGTTGGATAATGTTGTTCATTTTCTTTACGTATATCTTGAAATGACAATGGGCCGGTGACATAAATCAACAATAGTCGCAGATAAAAGCACTCAGTCTGCCTTGGATTGACTGTATACAGGGTGTAAAAAAAACCTAACCCCCTTGCTAGGGTAGGTAGAACATTGCAAAATAAGTTGGGTTTGCTCAGTGAAAAAATATCGTAACGGCATCCGTCTTCAAGATACTAGTTGTTTAAAAAATATTGTTTTTCCACATTCTTTACGATTATGTCGAAACTACTGACAACCAGACTTGGGTCAAATACGAATCCTGAATACTGTACTTTGAATTGTATTCAAATACAAAGAAAAAAAGTATTCGAATACCGCTGTATTCGAATACCTGGATTCATTCACATATGAATATTTTATGAATATTCCAACTGAAAAAAAAAACATTTGAGCACATAAAGCTCGTTTATATTTGTGTATGTAGTAAATTCATAAAAAAATAGAAAATCTATATCAAATAAAACTTGATAAATAATTTTTTGATACAAAGTGTCACAATGAGGTTAAATAAAAAACATTTATTGATTTTTATTTCTTAGCTTCATTGGAAAAATTATTCAGAATGAAACGATATTCAATTAATGAATGAAACTCAAAATTAAGTACTTTGGTACATTGGATTACAGTAAGGTAAGACAAAATAATTGTTTAGCAAGATAATAATGGAAAATAATCTCAAATAATAAATAAAACTTCAAATTCATTTAATTTCAAATAAAATATAGGAACTAAGAAAATATATAGGAATCTCATAAAAACAGACTAGTACTTCAACAGAAAAAAAAACATCCATCAAAAAGAAACATAAAGATTAAGAATTTCCTATCCTGTTTGCCTTGAACAAAACCAACATTTCAAAAAGATCGTCACTTGAATTCTGACGCTTTGGCGTATTTACCATACCCGCAAAAAAACAATCGTTTTGGGTACTGAAGCAGACGACGATAATATTGAGTTATGTCTCAAAAATATTTGCTTAATTGAAGGGTAATCGTTAAGCATTTCCAAACCTAATCTTTTGTCTTCAAGATATTGCAAAAGGTTGAGTTGAATCTAATTTTCTGAAGTCCTTAAGCCACCTTAAGTCTCATCTCGCGTTTTCGTAGTGACTAAATTCAACCCGATCATCGGCATCGCCGAGAACGTGTTCATACTTGAGTCCCTGTATATACATCAGGCTCATACTCGAATGCTAGTCGAAGGAATGAATTCGATGTAAATGGTCGATATACTTGTTGACCTTGTTGGCGTTGTTGGTCAATTGCTCTACGTATGTCGATTACAAATCGGCGCGCCTATCTTCGTTCTAATCTTCTTTGTTGATTTCATTGATCTCGTGCCTCTTGCGATTGTGATTCACATGAGTGCGCCATGCTCACACGTACATCTGCATTGCCTTGTTGGATTTCTTCGACTGTTCTTTGTGTTCTTATATTTTGCATGCCTGCATTTTTTTCTCGTTCGACGACCCAAATCGGCCCCTTTGCGTCTTGGTGGCATTGTTAACTGTGAATGACACATATAGATATATCAAATTGAAATACTTAATGGTGAAAAACAGTAAACTAATATTGCATTTGATCTCTTATTATTCGACTTACCTTTCACAGATCTCTTATCATTCGACTTACCTTTCACAATGATATAACACGTATATTTATTTAACAAGTATAAGTTTCTCATCTTATTTGGAACTTTTTCCACAAAATGTTGATTAATCCACTATTGAAATAAAATCAACAAAGTGAAATGATAAGAAGCTACGATTCGATACAGAAATCGAAATGGCCGAAAATGGTATAGAGAGTGTGGGAAAGTTCAAGACAGGAGACCGGCTTCGTTAGATACTAAATTTGAGAATCGGACCATGAATACCACAAAACTCGTCCGCCATATTGGATCCGCCATCTTGATTTTTCAAATTTCGATAAAAGAATCATTATCTCCGAATCCCGAAACCACCCGATACCAATTTTGAATAGAATCTGACCATATTTACAAAACTCGTCCGCCATATTGGATTCTCCATTTTGAATTTCCCCGTTTTGACAAATGTTTCATATCTCCGACCTCTAAAACCTCCAGATACCAATTTCGAATAGAATCTGACCATAATTTCAAAACTCATCCGTCATTTTGAATTTTCAAATTTTGACGAACCATAATCTCCGACCCCGAAAACCTTCAGATACTAATTTTGAATAAAATTGGATCATAGTTAACAAAACTCAATCGCCATTTTGAATTCCCTAATTTTGATAAAAAATCATAATCTCTGATCTCGAAAACCCTTCCAGATACCAATTTTGAATGGAATCTGACCATGATTACAAAACTCGTTCGCCATTTTGAATTCCCTATTTTTTATGAAGAAATCATAATCTGTGACCTCGAAAACTCCCAGATACCAATTTTGAATGGAATCTGACCATAAAAACAATACTCGTCCGCCATATTGGCTCGGCCATCATGAATTTCCAAAATTTGACGAAAGAATCATAATCTTCGACCCCGAAAACCCCCAAATACCAATTTTTAATGAAATCGGAAATGAATACTCGTCCGTCATATTCATATTGGATTCGCCAACTTGAATTTTCGATTCAAAAAATAGATAACGACCGATCCTCATGCCTACCGAATAGGTGAGTTGCTCGGGTAGAAGAAGGAATTGTGTACGAAAGTTTCTGAAGAATATACTGGGTAATTATTGGTAAATTCAAAACCACCTTGAAGACCTCTACCCACCATTGAAGTTTTTCCTTCTGCCAATGGGACACCCTGTATATGTGATCAATATGCAAAGACATAATAAGATGATCTAACTTAATTAAATTAATACATAAATAAATTAATATTGTTTGGCACTATTTGAAAATAATTATGCACAAATACATTAATGCAGTACCTATTTCCTCCTTGAATATTTCAATAACTCTTCACATTCAATGATTCATTTTCTATCTAGTCCCTAACTGAAATGAAACTAACTTACTCATTTTCAAATCCTTTATTGGACCAAAAGTATTTGAGGGATTCCGTATCTCAGTCATTTTTGCTATAAGTTTGTAAATCATAGCATCTAAAACCTGTTATGCGAAATTTCCTCTCAAATTTCCAGAGCAGTTTGTCATTCAATGTAGCTCTGCTAGTTCTACATAATTATTTCTCTTCAAAAACTCATACTGATTTCTACAGCATCGATTTACTGGCAACACTTCAGATATGTTCACAATTATTTGTGATTCAGTAGCCTGGTTCATTAAAATTTCCAATTCTACATCAATTTTTTCCACTTTTAGATCTTCTATCACTGTACATTTCCTTTTTATTTACTAAGTTTTACAAGAGACCATCTCAATAAGAGACCTTTTCAATTGCCAAAAATGGAAACCTAGTAGACGACTTAATGTGAGGAGGTATAATATAGCTCTGGCCTAGTAACTACCTTACTAGATTGTCATCTAGAAGGACAATGGATATACCTATTGATGATTGGAGAATATCTATCCAGACATGTAGCTATAACTGTTCAAATTATACAAGCTTGCAAAAAAATTACCATTGGTACCTAATTTGGATATAGGTACCTGGGTTTTTGCTAGAGCAGAATTTGGAGCAGCAGCACATAATTTTTGAAAAATTATTTCTTTGTGACTATCCTTCAATATTATGGAATTGAACTGTGCACATTTCCTTACAAGGAGGATCTTCCGAAGACAACTGTTTTCCCCTATGGGCACTGGGAGATAATTTGAATAGAGATTAAATTTTTCCTTCTTCCAGTAACATGCCATATCCGTACTAGAAAGCTTCTCAAATTCCATAACATTCTTCCTTGAAGTTAACAAAAAACATAATTTCAATTATAAAGTTTTCTTGACTGAATGTCAATTTTATATTGGGTGTATGATAAGTTCCAACTTAGTACATAAAAAGAGCAGAGCAGCTACATGTTTGCATCTTGTGGAAGTTCCTGCTATTACAGGAACATGTTACCTCTTCAACATGTATACTCAAATCAAGTACTTTAAAAGTTCCATTGATTTCATGAGGATGTTCATTCAAACCACTACTTTGCAAACAAAGAGCAAACAATTAAACTGTGTCTTTTATTTTCCCTGTTATGTCATAGAGAATGATATGACCTGCATTCAGAACTGCTTGTCCTTCATTGATTAATCTAGAAGTTGGGGTAGCCTCCAAGTATTTGAAGAGTTCCTCAATCTTCAAATAAAAATTCATTTTGGAACCTGTAACACAGCCTCAAAATTGAGTGAACTCAGTTTCCGAAACAAATCCCTCGAGAGCTCTGGAAATATGATAATGTCACTTGTAATGATATAAATTGTAATTCACCCAAAACAAGTCTTTTCAATCAGTTCACCAATCACACAATCAACAAAACAAACAACACGATCCAACAGCACGAATAAAACGATTAAATGGTTTCAATACTTCAAGATTGAATTTTATTAGAAATAGAAATAGAAATACTTTATTAGCCATTTTGAGGTACATGTTCATGTACATGCGGCAAGTCAAATTGGTATATCTACATCTTAGGGAGTAACAGTAATGACATTACTGTTTAGTCAGTATCTGGTCGTAACATGTTATTAAAAATTATTAAAATGATCGAAGCAGATAGCAATACGAATCAATTTGTATACAACAATGACAAATTTTCAAACAAACAAACATGAAAAAGTATAAAATACTACTGGAATTTACTATCTTATACATCAATGGTACTATCGATAAACTCCTGCACACTGTAAAAAGCATTTTTCAGAAGTGTTTCCCGGATTGCCTTCTTGAAAGTGATACAATTCAAAGTTTTAATATTTTCAGAAAGTCTATTATACAAAATTATACAATTGTATTTCAAACTATCTTTGAACGTTGCTGTCTTATGCTTTGGTATTGCTAGGATATGCCGATGTCTAGTATTGTATAGGTGGTTCTCTCCAAGTTGATGAAGTTCATTCAGATGATTCTTCGCGTATAACAAGCACTTATAGATATAGATGCAGGGCATGGTTAGGATCTTTTTTTCAATGAAAGTGGGCCTACATGTAGACCTGTAATTTAAATTAAACATGAGCCTTACAATCCTCTTTTGAATGATGGAAATTCTTTGAACATCTTCAGATTTTCGCCAAATCTGGACATTTTGAGATAAATGTGAATATGCCAATGCATAATATACAGATACAAGACCCGACTCACTCAAAATGCTGCGAAGTTGTAGGAGTGCAAAAACAGCTTTCTTCATTTTATTACAGATATGGTCAATGTGAATATTCCAAGATAGAGATCTGAGTAGTAATACAAAGCTGATTGATCGCCAGAGCCTCAATAAAATGCCGCTAGTTAGCGTTGGCGCTGGTGTCGCTGGTGTCGCTGGTGTCGCTGGTGGCGCGAAGTTCAAATTTGCAGATGGCGGCGGCGCTGATGGCGGTAAATTTGAAATTGTGAGGTTATGACATCTTAATCATGATGAATTTTTAAATAAATAAATTAAAAAAAGCTGTCACCGCCGGTGGGGGAAATTGAACCAGGGACCTTTGCATTATGAGGCAGCGTATATACGCACTGCGGTATTCCGACCTCCGTGATATTTCAATTATTTAAATGCTATTCAAACGGGATATCCATTGCTGACGCGCGCTTATCTTTGCAACGGATCCATCGAGGTAGAGTGAAGCGAGAGATGCATTCCAGAGATAAGAAACTTCGAGTCGAAAATAATATCCATCGCTGGCGCGCGCGCGCTTATCTTTGCAACGGATCTATCGAGGTAGAGAGTAAGGCGGCTCGAGCGCTCGGCGCTGCAACGTTGTCGGACGTATGTGTTTGGATGTTAATATTGTTACATTATTGTGTGTGGCAACGCTGTCTCGCTTCATGGCGTTCGAAGATCTAGCAAAGCGAGAGATCCCTTAGAATGATAAGCGCGCGCGCGCTCTCTCGTATTGGAAACAAATACTTGAATAATTAATTATTTATTTTTATAGTGGGTGACGCGTCATGCTGTTGTTTTTTCTTCTGGTAAAATGACATCACGTGTGTGTGTGTGTGGGTACTCTCTCAAAATAGGATTTTTCATGGACAATTCTCGGAAATGTCAATATACCTATATGCAAAGTCGCATGGTTTGAGGGATATCGTTCTACCATTGACATATGTCATTAATGGTACATAAATGCGAAATGAAACTACTACGAGGAAAATTATTGTTAGATAATCAATTTTTATTTCACAGTAAAGCTTTTTTACAGAAATAGCATGATTCTTGAGAAGATGGCGGTCCATCCCAGTGAGTAGTCCAATCAGGTCGGTTATAATGGACGAAGCACGGCAGCTTGATTTGGAGGTTGAAGTTGCCACGATATTCATTGGGAAGTTTGTGCCACACAGCCAATAGCCCACAAGCATTAGCATATTCAATGAGGCATTCCACTGGAATGTACTGTAATTCTTCTTCAGTGACACCAAAGCGGCCTGTGTTCTAGCGGGGAAGCGGGGTAGCTCTGGCGCGAGCTTATCGAAACCGCAACAATAACACTTTAATGACAATAACAAGATTGAATTTTCATATACAGGGCGTTTGAGTTGATTGAAAATTGAAAAAAAAAATATATACAGAGTGTCCTACGGTTCGCGGTCCCATGTTTTAGCATGGAAGGAGTGTTTGAGTTGAAAGAAATATATACAGGGTGTTTGAGTTGATGAAGATTGAAAAAAATATATACAGGGCGGTCCATGGGGGTGAAAGAATACGAAAACGAAGATAAATAATCTATTTATTTAAGTAATCCTTTTCTACAAAAATGACATGCCTCTTGAGAAGATGGCGGTCCATCCCAGTGTGTGGTCCAATCGGGACGATTATAATGAACGAAGCATGGCAGTTTGATTTGTAGGTTAAAGTTGCTGCGATATTCATTGGGAAGTTTGTGCCACACAGCCAATAGCCCATAAGGATCTGCATATTCAATGAGACATTCTACTGGAATGTACTGCAATTCTTGTTCACTGAATTTCGTCAGAGTCAAAGCGGGAGATTTTATAAACTCCAATAGCACAGCTATTTCAGACTTCATGATTTTTCGAGCAGAGCTAAAATATTTCAGATGCTACTAGTTTCGCGTCAAGTTGTAGACTGATGAAATAAATAAAAAACGAGTCACATATTTTAAAGGTTTTTATTCAAATCGGCCATCAAATCATTTTTACAGTAATATAGATATTCTCTGAGAGCGTTACTAGACATGCTATCGCAAACATCACAAAACCCTAATATAAGCTCTTGTGCACTCAAAACAGTCAGTTTATTTTTTATCCATTCAGCTATTACATTCATAATTTTCTGATAAAACATAAAAAAGTCCAAGTCATTGATTAAATTAACTCGATGTGAAACAATGCACATTTCAGCACTCAAAATGTCTGCAACATCTTCCTCCATCAGATCGAATATGACGTGGTATTTGGAGAGGGTCAACATTTTGACACCATCGCAGACATGTTTGGCTACGGTAGCATAGTCTCCACAAGCAGTAATGATCGGCTCATATTCATCAATAAAACCAGGTAGGGGTTGTTCAAAAAAGTCTTGTTGTGCCTTATGCAGCAAATCGATGAAGGTGGCCCATTCGTAAGTACTGAATGAAATTTTCGCTGGGTAGAAGGGTTTCTTCAGAATGATGGCCGGACTAAATTGTCTAGCTGGACTGAGTCCACACTGGATTGTTTAAGTGGACAACTGGAACGATGTATTCAGCAGGTGGTGTGATTCGGCTTTTTTTTTTCTTCTGGTAAAATGACATCACGTGTGTGGGTACTCTCTCAAAAATAGGATTTTTTATGGACAATTCTCGGAAATGCCAATATACCTATATGCAAAGTCGCGTTAAACTAAGAGACCATGACTACCAGCATAGGGAAATACACGCTTTAATCTTAACTGGAACGCGGCCTGTGTTCTAGCGGGGAAGCGGGGTAGCTCTGGCGCGAGCTTATCGAAACCGCAACAATAACACTTTAATGACAATAACAAGATTGAATTTTCATATACAGGGCGTTTGAGTTGATTGAAAATTGAAAAAAAAAATATATACAGAGTGTCCTACGGTTCGCGGTCCCATGTTTTAGCATGGAAGGAGTGTTTGAGTTGAAAGAAATATATACAGGGTGTTTGAGTTGATGAAGATTGAAAAAAATATATACAGGGCGGTCCATGGGGGTGAAAGAATACGAAAACGAAGATAAATAATCTATTTATTTAAGTAATCCTTTTCTACAAAAATGACATGCCTCTTGAGAAGATGGCGGACCATCCCAGTGTGTGGTCCAATCGGGACGATTATAATGAACGAAGCATGGCAGTTTGATTTGTAGGTTAAAGTTGCTGCGATATTCTTGAGGAAGTTTGTGCCACACCCTTAATAGCCCATAAGGATCTGCATATTCAATGAGACATTCTACTGGAATGTACTGCAATTCTTGTTCAGTGAATTTCGTCAGAGTCAAAGCGGGAGATTTTATAAACTCCAATAGCACAGCTATTTCAGACTTCATGATTTTTCGAGCAGAGCTAAAATATTTCAGATGCTACTAGTCTCGCGTCAAGTTGTAGACTGATGAAATGAAAAAAACTAGTCACATTTTTCACAACATTTTATTCAAATCAGACATAACCTCATTTTTACAATAATATAGATATTCTCTGAGAGCGTTACTAGACATGCTATCACAAACATCACAAAATCCAGATATAAGCTCTTCCGCACCCAAATCAGTCAGGCTATTTCTAATCCAATCGGCTATAGTATTCAAAATGTTCTGATAATACATGGAAAAGTCCAATTTGTTTATTAGCGCAACTCTTCAGATGTCTTCAGAGGTATTCAGAGGTATTCAGAGGTCTTCAAGATCACGCCTTCAGAGGTATTCAGATGTCTTCAGAGGTATTCAGATGTCTTCAGAGGTATTCAGATGTCTTCAGAGGTATTCAAGAGTCTTCTGTTGTATATCAAACACCATAGCGTTCACATCATGGAGTCTAAGCCACATTCATCAGAGCAAGCATTAGATAAATATCACTGTGCAGATTATGATAATGCTTATGGACCGAAATATGTTGACGGCAGATGGACACTTGGACATAAGAATCTACGCTTTGAGGACCAATACATAGGCGTAGATAATGTCGATTTTAAAAGTACTCTGGGTCTTTTGGAATTATTATTTTCCAAGAACCCTCGAAATTACACGCCTCTGGATCACCAGATGTATAAACAAATGCTAGAAATCAGCTCTATTCATAGAGATCGATTAGGGCGATTACGAGGACAAGCTGATAAGGAGAAATTTGATAAAATTATCAGACCCCTCTTCAAAAATAAGACCAAGCCTAAACGTCCAAAGTCGAGCGTGGAGCCTGAAGCCAGTATTGGGAATGAAGAGTACAATATTTTAGATGAATGGACAGATCCGAATATCTTGGTGGATAGACTGAGATATTCAATGGAATCAGATAAGAACAACAACGAGATCGCCTTTATTCTTACTGAACTTGAAAATGTTGGTATAATATCTAAGAAATAAATGATGTCAAAATTATCCGTTTTTTATTCAACACCTGCTAGGCGAGTAGACACAATGACTACTCAACTTGGCATATAAAAATATATATTTAAAAACCCTGTATAATGACTGGTAGGTAGTGTGATGAAATCATAAACTTGGTTGACTTGCTGACTGTCTTTGGTCGACTGACATTTTTACGATGATAATCACTCTAAGAGTCACAATAATGAAAAACGAGGTAGCGACATTTCTTGCTGACCCGCCCTGTATAGCAGAAATATTTTTTAGTGTGGGACTAAAAACAGCTCTTGTTTCAGCTTGAACAGCTGTTTTTTGTGTGATTTCGATAGTTCCTTGTATATCATATGGAACGATAAGAGAATCAATAATAATAGGATTATTTCCTTTATTATCCGTTGATTTTAGTCTATAACTCAGCTGATTTAATCATCTTTCTAGGCTTTGAAAGAATATGATTTTCTGTATACGCCAAATATAGAACAACCAAGATAACGGCATCCTGTTTGAACGCTCCAACTTGAACAGCTGTTTGATTTCGGTAGTTCGTTGATTTCGTGAAAAGACGATAAGAGAACCCGTGTATGTCTTTTATACCAACTCGTTAATTGTTGTCTATAGCTCATCTATTGTAAGAGTATCAGATTTTGAAATATTCGGCGGATTCAGTGGTAGATAAAATGCATAACAATGCTTGAATATAATATGCACACATGAAGATAAGCCTCTCAATGTATAGGGTGAATCAGTCAGTATAGTCGGACAGTGGACTGAGTTTTAAAAAAGAATCATATTATGTGATGCATGAAAGAAATGCTCAATAGATCATATTATCAATAAGCCAAAAAGAAGCAACAAGTTGTGTTATTCTTTGCCAGTAGTCGGACACTTGTCTTTTATCGTGCAGAGTGAATGAAAGCACTCAAGTATGCTGCATAAGTTAAATCATACGAGCATTCTGTGTGAGTTATATACTACGCGTTTTCTATGTCTACAGCAAAACTCTTCAGCTTGCTGATTTTCTCACAACTAATAGTCTGTCATTTCATGAAATTCGATATTGGAACATGGTGTATGTTTATGTGGCAATTTTTGTAGAAAAATCGATTTATATCATACCTAACTAGAATACATTGGGGTGATAATTGAATAGGGTGTTCTCCTAGGAAAAAACACCTATAATTCAATCAAAACTGTATTCGTACTTATTCCTATACCAAAGCCGGCGGCTAATTTCATCGATAACAAATTGGAATGATTATACTAAATATTCCTCAATAAGATTACCAAAGAACCTGCTTAACTTCATGAACCGTGTAATAAACGACAAAATTTAAATATATCTCTTCAGCATATTCATTGCTGAATTTATTTGTTATACCAGCCGATAGATGGCGGTACAACTACGTTGCTAAGAGTTACTAACAGCCGTCGGCCGAGCGCCAACAAATAAATATGAGCCTCAAACAACTGCTATCATCTTCCATTGGTTATTGCACTTTCGAATTCGAATTGTTACCTTATATCTGCAAATAGGTTGGTCATTCTCAGGATTTCAGAATGAAGATAATTCATACCGTGTCATCCATCACTGTCATCAAATAAAAAACATCCTAAAAGTTTCTTCAAGATGTTCCATATCAAGTACCATGAATGTCTCTGGTACATCCCGTATCATCCCACAAACATTCTGATGGGATGTTTATAAGACATCGCAAATGCTGACAAGAATGTCCCAAGAAAAATAGGGATTTTCCAGAGTTGTTCCTATCTTCCCATATGGATAGTTCTACGACGTCTTACTGATGTTATTGTGTTATTAGGGCATGCGCATGGTGAGCGATGCCACACTCACTAATTCTTAGAAAACATCTGAACAAAACGACTAACTTCATCATAGGAAGTGTTTCCAAGATCTCCAAATGCGAAATCTCTGAAATTTTCTGTGTATCATTGGGATGGGTAGTGAGTGTAAGAGAGAGTGAGAAGGTAAAAAAGTGAGAAGAAGAGAGAGAGAGAGAGAGATTGGATGGATATTAGTTGAAGGTATGAACGTGTAAAACAGTTGTATCATGTCTTCTGACGAATACAGACGTGCACTAGAAGAATTTGGGTTGAAAGTTAGAAAGCTCAGTGCAGACATCCAATTGTATGAGCAGAAAGTTTGTTTGTTCAAAGATTTCGAGCAATTGAGTGTTTGGGACAAGGTGTTCACAGAACCGAGACGTTCAGTTGCACCTACATCGAGAAGAATCCAACCAACACAGCTACTAGATGGCGATACTGAAAGCAAGCTTCATTCTATTGACAGCTCTGAGCAACAACGTCTTTTACACAAACATACCGTACAATACGAGGAATGCAGCCGTATGTTTTGATGTGAATCGTACACAACAGTGTGATTGGAAGCTGATGAGTAAAATGTATGTCAACGATAACAAACTACCTGTATATTCAATCGACATGCCTCGAGTCAATGGGACCACCATCGACTACAAATTGAAATTATCGTTTTCTGATGGCAGTGACGGTGAAACTGGGGACTGGCAGACATTTACATTGAAGAAATCACCCACAAAATTAGATGATGATCAAGATTCTGTCAATATCATTGCAATTTTGACACTTTGTTGTACACTAATATGTTCACTCATTTTAATCTCACATGTTATTTTCATTATACTGAGAAATAAGGGATGTGATGAATAAAAACTCTGAAATTACGATAAGTATATAGTTTTTTATTTTGGCAATAAATTACATAACCAATTATATAAAGTATCGACATTGTGGAGACTGCACTGGAACCTTCCTCCATGGAAATGATGCATGCAAGGTGGAATGGATTGTTGAAACGTTATTGGTTGCCACCAAGAATTGTCAAAATCTTCCAAATTAACAATGTGATTGGTCATCTCCAACTCTGCACATTTTCGCTGCAAGAACTGAATCTTTTGGTGTCCTCTAACGTAGATGATATTTGTTTGTTGCAGGTTATCTCGTAGTATTTGATCCAACTCATTTAAATCCACATAACCACTGGAATATTTTAAACCATGAACGTAACGCTCCACATGATTTGCCATCTTTTTATCTTCTCTGCTTAAACTCGAAAATTCTACAGATGGCTTGAATAGAAAATGACTCGTCTTTTTACCAATGCGAATGGTCATTTCCTTTGGAATGAATTCACCATCAACCATGAACCCTTGAATGTCAACCAGTGCGATCTCCATGACTCTTCGAAGCAAACTGACGTCTGTCTGATGCAGCAACACCCACCTAGGCAATATTTCGAACAATTTCGCTGAGTGGGAGATGTTCCATGATTTGATCGTGAATGATGATGCAATAGGCTTTGGTGTCGGGAGGGAAGCCTGTAGTCGCTTCAATGTCCAACTTTATGTCAACTGTGGACGACTTTAGACCCAGATGGCGCCTCGAGCAATCGATAACAAACATTGGTCGGGATTTGAATTCGGCAAAGTTTACTAGAGAGCGCTTTTCTTGACAGTTATGGTAGCTCTTGTTGAACTCTGTATAGTTGAAGTGAGCGTCAGCATATTGGTCTCGGGAAAAGTCCAATAGCATTCGTTCTTGCGGATAATAGTCGCTATTCAGAGCCAATCGTATGGATTTGATGTTGGCATTATCGAACAAGGTGACGTCTTCATGCAAATTATCGGCTTTTTTCGTTTGGAAAAATACTATAACATATCTTGGACTGTCCAATGCAGAACATGTCTTGACGGACCAGATTTCTATGGTAGATCCTTGTGTGAGTGCTGGTAGCTCGTGCAATTCCCATCGGCGAAACGGTATCATCATAGACTCATCTGCTTTGATACGTGTCAACAACTGCAACTTTATGTCATCGTTGGGTGTGAGATGTGGCACTTTCAAATTGATGCTTTCTATCGTTATTTTAGCAATACTTTGAGTCTGAGGAGATCCTGGCAAAGCAGTATTCGCTCTCTCGACAACCTTCACACTATTGGCATCATTGCGAGCTCTCACTAAACGGATTGACTGCTTGCCCCACGTTGCCACTTGATGATCATTGAAGATGGAAAACAAATGTTTCAGTGGAATGTTCATGCTAAACGTACCATCGGTGTTGAGGATCGGAGCATTGGGATAGTTCCAGCCTGCTATGGCTAGATGACGTGAGTCTTCAGGCGTATAACATAAGTATCCTCGCACAGTACTCGTTATTCCAGGATATCTGACAGTGTCCAATTCTTTATTACACAATTCATAGGTGCAGGAATCAAAGAGATAGGCTCCAGCATTGTGGGTTAATGTACCAGTACCACCACCGGTCACCTTCAATTTACCCTTGATGGTAATGATGCCTTCAAACATGGCCAACCACGAATCTGCTTGATTAACCGTTATATCGATGACATCATTGTTCTCGAATGATTTCACATATGGATAATAGGTACGCCATTCCACTTTAGTGATGCTTTCGTCGAGTCTGGGTTTGCGGAAAACGTCGAACACGGGTGCTAACAACATTGTAGTCTTTGAGTGATTTCAGAAACAGGACACTGGATAATGTCAATGTTTTTCTGTTGCTGCTGCTCTTCGAAGACACGACTGCTTTGGTGTACGGTGTCGAGAGAACTGGTGCTGATGATGTTGCTGATGATGGTATATTATCTGATTTATAGGAGTAATCAAACACTAGAACCATCTTGCGAGTTTCTTCAATTCCAATCTTATTATGATTTCTTCACCTCTAAAATTCACCTGCCTGTTATCTTGGTCTAGAATCTGGAGTGTAATGTTGGGCAATTCCCGCCTGCTGACTATAGGTAGATAGATTAGATTTCTGGGAGTCTCGTCTATGGTGTAACCAGGATCGACTGCAACTGCAAACTCGTAGATCGTATGTGATGGTCTGTCGTTGTAGAGAGCTCCAGCAGTAACGTTGCTATCAATGTGAATGGTTCTCACTTTGGTTATGCTGACCGGCAAATCGGAAGTGTGGACTTGTTGTGCGTTCAACAATCTATTTGAAAATCCCAAGACTTGAGCTATGCTATCCTTCGGGCGAAAATCAATGGCAAACTGTTTGCTCGAAATCTCACACTTTAGTGTATTATTGTTGGGCTTCAACGAGAATATATCATCAACGTCCTTTGCACTTGAGATGCCCAATTCTTTGCGTATGAATTTCTCAATGTCCACAATGTCGTATGAACCTTCGGGAATATCGATGATCTTTCCCGCCTTGGTCTTATCTTGCAGATAAAACTTTGATCCTTTGTCGATATTCGGTATACTGTTGTATGAATGGAATCCCAACAATGCTAGTCCGTAATCAGAGTCTGGATCGAGTTGGAGTGGTGTCAAAAAGTCTATGGAGAGCGTAGATGTACGACCTTTCAACGTCACAATCAGAGACATGACTGATGCACAATGACCGAGTTACTTGGTCTCATTAAAAAGGAATTCTAAACATAGACGTCCACAATTACTTTGATTGAAATTCTGGTATTGATTGTTATTGTACAAGATTTTCGTGCTGGCACCCAAATATTGCGCCAATTCTCTGGGCGGTTTCAGATTGCCATAACCTCGGCCATAACTATCGAAATATAAGGCTTTTTTATCATTTTTTATGTAAGCCACCCAATGAGTGCCCGCATGATTGGAGGTATCCAAATTCAATACAGCACACTCGCGATGCCATGGACCGGTGGAAGGTAGAGTGTCCCGCATAAAAACACCTCGAAAATATGGTATTTTCAGCTGTTTGGCATACTTTATCACATCTTTATCGTACATTGATTTATTGGGTAGCTTGTCTAGAAGTTTTTTGAGTTTTTTGATTGTTTCTTCAAGTACAGTCCGAATCCTCTCGATGTTTTGCGTAGAAATAGGCCGGAACCCTGCTTGCCGATAGCCTCCATTGCTTTATTATGTCTTTGATCTTCTTCGAGCTTTTTCTTTGCATTTTTCGCATCAATGACTGTCTTTGCGACTGCTCCGGCTCCTCCAGCTAGAGATCCTAGGGCTCCCAAGGCGGCAAAGATTGGTATCAATGGTAGTATACCGCCACTGTGTGGAAGAGGTATGATTCTTGGTACTCTGATTCTTTTTTTACCGCCAGCCCTCTTGACTGCCATTCTGGCTGCATGGAGTGCTTTCAATGCAGATTTATTCAGACCACTTCCTGATGTTGTACTACCACCACCATCTGACTTTGATAGTACATTTTTTATGAATTTGATAATGTTGGATAGGGATTGCTGTGATACAAGACCCATGCCAAGTTTTCGTTTGACCTTCATTCCGGTGGTGACAAGCCAAGCAGCAGCCTTCTCTTTGAATTTAGCGTTCTTCGACTTGACTCTCTCCCACGCTCTATTTTCCAATATCCAATCAGCTTTGTGTCTGTCTTCTATTGAGGAATTTTGTGAATAGGCGATATCGTGTTCTCGACACGCGTCGTCCAACGGATTGATACCGGTGTCTCCTCTTGCAAGTCTTTTATCGAGTTTGGTACCTGGACCACAAAATCTGTAGCCTGGAATGTGTAATTCGATGGGAAGTTTATCGATCAGAGAATTAAGCACACCCTCTCCGTGGTAGAGCAACATGAAGACTGATGTGTAGGAAGTTCGACAACTCTGCATATACCTAATGAAATGAAAAATATATCATCACATGATGAAGATCATTCAACAAGAACGGATGTTACCCATTGTGAATTTGGATGAAATTTTGTCAACCAAACCACCAGTAAATAGTAAACATGGGAAACTGCTTCCCCATTCGTTCAGAGCAATCTTCTGCGGACCAAGCGGATGTGGAAAGACCAATGCGATGCTTTCCCTGCTGTTCAATCCAAATGGCGCGAAATTCAAGAACGTTTACGTGTATTCAAAGTCGTTGTACCAACCGAAATATCAATTGCTGCAACAAGTGTTGGATTCAGTGAAAGGTGTTGGGTATTTTCCCTTTAAAGAAAATGATGATGTCATCAGTCCATCAGAAGCGAAAAATCATTCGATATTCATTTTTGATGATGTATCCTGCGACAAACAGCAAAAAATTCGAGAATATTTTTCAATGTGTAGACACAAGGATATTGACGTAGCATACCTATGCCAGACTTTTTCTAAGATACCGAAGCAGCTGGTGCGAGACAACAGTAACCTGTTGGTGTTATTTCGACAGGATGAAATGAATTTGAAGCATGTGTTTGATGAGCATGTGTCACCAGACATGTCATTCGATCAATTCAAAGCATTGTGCTCAGAGTGTTGGAATTCCAACCAATATGGTGCGATGGTGATTGCAAAAACTTTCGATATGAATGCTGGCAGATATAGAAATGGTTTCGATAAGTTCATAAGACTGTGATCTTTGGACCATTCATCAAGATGACGTCAACCAAGATGCATGATGATGTTGCTGATGCGCTGCGCAAGAAAAAAATCAACGAACTATCGAAATCAATCAGAAGAAAATATTTAGCACTAAAATTGGGCAAGTCTGAGGATGATGATGCGTTACAGAAAATATTCCAACCACTGACATCACCTTTGAAACAAATTGCCTCCGCGTCCAAGGTCATAGAAGAAAAACTCGATGGAACACTTTCAAACATCAAGCGAAGCAGAGCAAAGTCGTTGGGGTTGAAGAAGGAGAAGAAGAAGGAGAAGAAGGAGGAAGAGGATGGGGAGGTGGAGAGGGAGCAATCGGATTTGAATCAAACTAATTTCATACCTATGATGGATGTGGCTGATAATGCTGGGCATACTGAAGATGATGATGAGGATGGTTATGACGATGCTGATGATGAACTTTTTGTAGATAGTGAAAATATCTCACCGGCTGCAATACATGATTACGTTGATCAGTATCCTGCGATGGCTCAAAAATATCTGACTGAATACTGGACAAATGATGAAAATATCGATACGGTTTATGGTCCCAAATATGATCCAGTAACATCGAAATGGTCTCTCAACGGAAAAGAAATGAATTTCCATCGAAGAACTGGAGATATACTTCTTGATGGCTTTCGGTTCCGTGGCACCCCAGGCCTCTATCAATTACTCTTCTATAATGATCCATCCTTTGCCAAAGATGATACGAACCCATACAAGCAAATACTCTTGCTCACCAAAGCTCATCTGAATTCTGCAGGACGTATGAAGTCTTCCTCTAGACTCAAATACGTAGAAATTATTCGTCCAATGTTCAGATCCAATTCCAGTGGTCGTGGTTTGAAGTTGACATACAACACAGCACCTATCGAATACATGTATTGGGATGATCCAAACGAATTGGTAGATAGATTGAAGTTGCTCACTGCATCACAGCAAGCCGGAAATACGTCAAACGATAACGAGATTGTTGCCATCTTGAACGAATTAGAAGAGGCAGGCATAATAAAACATGTGTGACATTTCTGTGATACTTCCGTGACACTTCCATGACAACTTCCGTGACAGTTCCGTGACACTTCCTTGACACTTCAGTGACAGTTCCGTGACAGTTCCGTGACACTTCCTTGACACTTCCGTGACAGTTCCGTGACACTTCCTTGACAGTTCCGTGACACTTTCATGGCATGTCTATGAGTGAAGGGGCTAATAATTGGCGAGGCAAAGTGCCGACCATTATCGATAACGTACAATACTTTAGTCATTAGCATAATGAGTCTCGACAAATTCGGACGTGGTTCGTTTCCACGCTCAGCTCAGATGGTGACAGTCAGATCTGGATTTTCACATACTCCAACCGGTGATATTGATGTTGGTCATTTGAAGATGTGTAACGTAAAACTGCCAACAGATGTCGCTGATGTTGCAAACAAACAATATGTGGATGAAGTTATATCGCAAATTAAGTTAGATTTCAAGATTGCTTTCGATAATTACGGTGAAAAAATCCGAAATTACCTTGCTGGCTTCAGCAACGAAATAATCAAAGAAAGGAAGAGAGTGGATGTACATGATCTTAAACTAGCAACGTACAATACAAACTTTGTTCAGTTGTCTGGCATAGTGCACAAGAACAACATACATGTGGAGCAGCTTCGCAACAACTCTCTACCAAAACTCAAAAGCGACATCGACTTGAATGTGAAAAATATTCTAGAACTTGTCGATAAGATTGACAACACTGTGAAGAGTTTGCACGATTTGGAGGCTGAGCAACAACACAGCCGTGATAAAGAACGCCAGCTTGCTGATGTCATTGATCAAATGAAAAAAGATCTGGCCAAGATTGCCATCACTCCAAAATCTACGACAACACCACCGCCACCGAAAAGGAAGCCTCCTGTGTGAAACCCATCATATAAACTCCTAATCCAACGAAGTCAATATGTCACATTCTAAAGAAAAAATCCAACTCGTCAATGAATTACATAGACCTGCTAGGAAAAAATTTCCAAGGCGCCGCATTATCATCAAAGGTTTGGATGACTTATGGCAAATGGATCTAGCCGAAATGCGACCTTATGCCTCTGTAAATAAGGATCACAAGCTGATAATGGTCGTGATTGATTGTTTTTCCAAGTACCTATGGACTAGACCACTAAAATCAAAAACTGGTGTTGAAATCGCTCGTGCATTTGCTGATATTCTATCGCATGCCAACAACAGAATTCCCAAGAATTTGCAAACCGATCAAGGTACCGAATTCTACAACGAAAAGTTTCAAAGTCTGATGAAAAAGTTCTCCATCAACCATTATCATACGTACACCATAATGAAGGCGGCTATTGCTGAACGTGTTATACGAACATTGAAGGAAAAACTGTACAAATTCTTTAGTTTGAATGGCTCATACCGTTGGATAGATGTCCTGCCTGAAATCACAAAGAATTATAATGACACGAAACATACGACGATTAGATGCAAGCCCAGTGACGTCACCAAAGCCAACGAACAAGACATTCTCAAATCCGTCTACAATCACATAAAAATTGCTGGAATTAGAAAATTTAACGTTGGTGACATTGTGAGAATCAGCAAAGCCAAACATGTTTTCGAAAAGAATTATACGCCAAATTGGACTACTGAACTATTTAAAATCGTAAAAGTTCGTATTACGAAACCTACTACATATCTCTTGGAAGATTTGCATGGTACTCCGATCAAAGGTGCTTTTTATCCTGAAGAATTGCAAAAAACTATAAATCCTGACATCTATCTAGTGGAAAAAGTTTTAAGGAAGAGGGGTAAAAAGGTGTTTGTCAAATGGTTGGGATTCGATGATACACACAATAGTTGGATTGATTCCAACAATAAATTATAATGCAAACATATGGAAAAGAAGCACACATTCAATGGCTATGAGAGGGCCTTTCATCGATCACTAACAAATAACCTGTTATTCCAATCTGCCGGATGTTATGATCAGTCAACAGTTATGGTATAAATAAGGAGGACTGAAACTTTCAACACATCAGTTCGAGAACAATGAGTGAAGACTCTGGTTATTCATCTAGTGAAGTGCTTTTCGAAGACGGTAGTTCTAGATCATCATCATCAATGATGGGTTATTATGGTGATGTCAATACATATTTGGACATGATTGAGCAAGCAGCGAAAGCCGAATCACACCACCTGCTGAATACATCGTTCCAGTTGTCCACTTACACAATCCAGTGTGGACTCAGTCCAGCTAGACAATTTAGTCCGGCCATCATTCTGAAAAAGCCCTTCTACCCAGCGAAAATTTCATTCAGTACTTACGAATGGGCCACCTTCATCGATTTGCTGCATAAGGCACAACAAGACTTTTTTGAACAACCCCTACCTGGTTTTATTGATGAATATGAGCCGATCATTACTGCTTGTGGAGACTATGCTACCGTAGCCAAACATGTCTGCGATGGTGTCAAAATGTTGACCCTCTCCAAATACCACGTCATATTCGATCTGATGGAGGAAGATGTTGCAGACATTTTGAGTGCTGAAATGTGCATTGTTTCACATCGAGTTAATTTAATCAATGACTTGGACTTTTTTATGTTTATATTATGAATGTAATAGCTGAATGGATAAAAAATAAACTGACTGTTTTGAGTGCACAAGAGCTTATATCTGGATTTTGTGATGTTTGTGATAGCATGTCTAGTAACGCTCTCAGAGAATATCTATATTATTGTAAAAATGATTTGATGGCTGATTTGAATAAAAACCTGTGAAATATGTGACTCGTTTTTTATTTATTTCATCAGTCTACAACTTGACGCGAAACTAGTAGCATCTGAAATATTTTAGCTCTGCTCGAAAAATCATGAAGTCTGAAATAGCTGTGCTATTGGAGTTTATAAAATCTCCCGCTTTGACTCTGACGAAATTCACTGAACAAGAATTGCAGTACATTCCAGTAGAATGTCTCATTGAATATGCAGATCCTTATGGGCTATTAAGGGTGTGGCACAAACTTCCTCAAGAATATCGCAGCAACTTTAACCTACAAATCAAACTGCCATGCTTCGTTCATTATAATCGTCCCGATTGGACCACACACTGGGATGGACCGCCATCTTCTCAAGAGGCATGTCATTTTTGTAGAAAAGGATTACTTAAATAAATAGATTATTTATCTTCGTTTTCGTATTCTTTCACCCCCATGGACCGCCCTGTATATATTTTTTTCAATCTTCATCAACTCAAACACCCTGTATATATTTCTTTCAACTCAAACACTCCTTCCATGCTAAAACATGGGACCGCGAACCGTAGGACACTCTGTATATATTTTTTTTTTTCAATTTTCAATCAACTCAAACGCCCTGTATATGAAAATTCAATCTTGTTATTGTCATTAAAGTGTTATTGTTGCGGTTTCGATAAGCTCGCGCCAGAGCTACCCCGCTTCCCCGCTAGAACACAGGCCGCGTTCCAGTTAAGATTAAAGCGTGTATTTCCCTATGCTGGTAGTCATGGTCTCTTAGTTTAACGCGACTTTGCATATAGGTATATTGGCATTTCCGAGAATTGTCCATGAAAAATCCTATTTTGAGAGAGTACCCACACACACACACACGTGATGTCATTTTACCAGAAGAAAAAACAACAGCATGACGCGTCACCCACTATAAAAATAAATAATTAATTATTCAAGTATTTGTTTCCAATACGAGAGAGCGCGCGCGCGCTTATCATTCTAAGGGATCTCTCGCTTTGCTAGATCTTCGAACGCCATGAAGCGAGACAGCGTTGCCACACACAATAATGTAACAATATTAACATCCAAACACATACGTCCGACAACGTTGCAGCACCGCGAGCTCGAGCCGCCTTACTCTCTACCTCGATAGATCCGTTGCAAAGATAAGCGCGCGCGCGCCAGCGATGGATATTATTTTCGACTCGAAGTTTCTTATCTCTGGAATGCATCTCTCGCTTCACTCTACCTCGATGGATCCGTTGCAAAGATAAGCGCGCGTCAGCAATGGATATCCCGTTTGAATAGCATTTAAATAATTGAAATATCACGGAGGTCGGAATACCGCAGTGCGTATATACGCTGCCTCATAATGCAAAGGTCCCTGGTTCAATTTCCCCCACCGGCGGTGACAGCTTTTTTTAATTTATTTATTTAAAAATTCATCATGATTAAGATGTCATAACCTCACAATTTCAAATTTACCGCCATCAGCGCCGCCGCCATCTGCAAATTTGAACTTCGCGCCACCAGCGACACCAGCGACACCAGCGCCAACGCTAACTAGCGGCATTTTATTGAGGCTCTGGCGATCAATCAGCTTTGTATTACTACTGATCTGTCTATGAATGTTCCTAAAAATTTTGTATAATCACTCAGAACAATATCTTCCAAAATCACATTTCTTCTCAGACTGAAGTTTATGAATTTTGTCTTACTTTTATTCAGGATGAGTTTATTTCTATCACACCAGGATGATACTTCATCTAACACTAATTTGATACTCTCTTGAAGTTCTTCAATATTCGAAGCCGTGATAGTGATAGTTGTGTCATCAGCAAATATGATGATATGTCCTTTGCTCACATAACAAGGAAGATCATTTATGAATATTGTGAACAAAAGTGGTCCAAGTGCTGACCCTTGCGGTACCCCAAGAATTATGTCGTATAGTTCTGAAGAGTACTCCAAAATATCAAAAAATGGAAACAAACAACACACAATAATAATGTCTCATTCGCAAATATACAAACGTGCCGCGATTCAAACTGATTTAAGTTAGTGGCGAAGCGTCAATATTTCCGAAAATATTTTGCCCCTGTCGAAAGATTTTATACGATGGAAGAGTGTAAAATCATGTGGATTTGAATACTTGTAGTGCGAGCACCACATGAGCTTCGGATGGCATAATTCTCTTCTCGTTATCAAATCGCGACATTGAGTGCAAATTACCGCACAAGAAGGTACCATTTCTCAATCAGTTTGTCCTTCGATAAAATACAATGTTTTCACATACCGTTGGAACACATGACATTTTATCATCAGCATAAGATGACGGTCGAAATTTGCAGCTGGATCTGCTACTAATGTGTCATGGAGAGATTCATGTGCTGTAACTCAGAAGTGACGAGTTTATTTCTAGTCTACCCACAAAATGGGAGGTGAAATACTCTTGAACAACTCTTTTTTTTATTGTACCAGTATTTCACCTGATGAAGCTACTGTGTTAGCAAAACATGTCGTGTGATTTTGAGAATTTTGTGGAAATCTCATCCTCTGTGAAGTTTTTACATTCAACAAATATTATGTAGGCTAATATATTTTTCACTCAGTAATAATATTGAAATCATTAAATAAAACATTGAATAGGCAACTACATGTTTTTTATTCAATAATTACCAACCAGAAACATTTTTTGAAGGCAAGACAAACGCAGATTCATTTCAGGAAAAACAAACTGAAATACATTTTGCTATTCATAATACATTTTTTTTAAGAAAGACAAACCTAAATACATCTTGTTATTGATGAAATTACTACTACTTCTATAGGAATTGAAGTGTTTAAATAGTAAATTTCAATACTGTCTAGGTTGAACGAGAGGGTGGAATATTCATTTCTCAACATATTTTGATTATGACTATGATTATTATTTGAAGAAGAATATAGGTATATGAAAAAAAATTAATTCTCACTTCTTATTATCAATGGACGTTTCGAAAAACTATAATTCTGCTCCCGTTTTAAACATAAAGAATTGAAAATTATTTATAGAAACGCGGAGAGGAAATCCCAAAAAATCTACAGAAAAGAAAATGTAAATTTCTTTGAAAATCTGTCACAATAGTTATTGATTATTGGTGGAAAAATAACACCAATTTGTTCATTTTTTGTCGAAATGTCAGCCCTCTCATGAACTCAGTTTGTTGTCTTCCAAGGTGATTCAACTTTATTTTCAAGTATATCTCCACGGTAGTTTTTATCAACTTGAGTTTATGATATTTTAAAAGTGAATTGTCAAGGACATGATCATTCCAATTCCGAAATATATTTCTTCCCCACAATTCATTTGATATTTCATGAACCAAAATCATGAAAAAAATTCTTTCTTTGGTATCATATTATTTTTATTTGACTCAAGAATAAACCTCAGTTTATTTTCACATAGCATGCATATTTTTATAATATCTCCATCTAGAGAAAAATTATTCACTGATTCAGTTTCCGAGAGACACTCAAAATATTCGATAATCATTTCAATTTTTTTAATAACAAAGCCACTGATTTGAGTTACAAAGTTTTCTGTAGGAACACTCAAGGTTAAAAAAAACTGCAATGCATATTCAATTTCATCATCAATAATGTTTGTATCTGAAATGTCAACGCTTTATTTTTTAATGACAGCAACATTATCAATAGAAACCACAGGAACGATTTTTTCAATATCTCCAGGACTAGTTGTTGAAATTTGGGTTCCATCATCCATACATTCGTCTTTCAAAATCAGTTATATCATGCCTCAATGCTAATCACTTGTAGATATAATGAAACTGGTAGGCTGTAGGATTATTGTTGTTGTAACTTAGAACATATTCCAGAGGTGAATTTTCCTTCTTGACATATTCTTCATAAATCCCTGTGATGGACATTATAGTGATGCAAAATCCTTTGAATGGAGTTTTCTTCTTCGTTTGATGGAAAAATTGTCCATCTTCAGTTTTCAAAGTTCTTGAATATTCCATAGCCTCTGATGAAATGGGTCTTCAATATTGTTCATTTCCTTCCCGAAGTGGAGCTTCACTTCCCCTTCTAATAGGACTTCGAGAAGTGCATAGGTCAAAGGTTCTATAGAAAATATTGATGTTCCCTCAGCAATGCTGTTGGATATTGTTTGAGCAGCTAAATTCAGGGAAATGAAAATATGACAAAAACTCACTTTCATTTTTTGTTGCTGCCATTCAAGGTGAGCTCTCAACTTATTTCCAAATTCACATACTTCACTCTCCTGTATGTCATGTAATTTACTGATGAGTTTGAAATCGATCTTCTCTTCTTCGTTTTCTACAAATATATCACTTGTGGCCCAGTTATTTCTTGATAGCTTCATCATATGGCAAGCATCAAAAATAATTAGGCAATCTTGTGAGAGCCTCCTTCACGATATTCGATTTTTCTGATCCAGTTGAGGAACAAATGAGGAAATAAACAGACGGTAACTTCCAGTTACTATTTACTGGAACCACCAACAAAACAAATGCCTCAGTAGCACATTTCAACTGAACATCAGACACTCCAGTGCCAAAATCTTCACATCCCTACATCTTATTGTTAATGAAGTCCACTTGTTTTTTCATTACCATTTCATCAATGACTAACGCATAGATGATGTCAATATTTTTGGTTTCATTTTTTTCAGCAATCCTCTTCAAGGAGATGAATGAGCATTCCGAAAATCCTGGATTACACTCAATATTACTCAGCCAAGACCTTATTGTTCTTGGAGAACGTAAAGCCAAGTTGATAACTTTTCTTACATAATTGTATGCCTTATGTGAGTGAAACTGCAAAGTTAATGCGGAGCTTCTTAGCTCTTCAGGAAACTTTTCTTTACCCTGTTCTTTACCCTTCACGTTTTTTTTTGTGCATTTGATATATATCTCTTCATCATATCGTCATGATATAATAGTTATGTCCACCATGTCACGATATAATAGATGTTTAGTCCATCAATATCGATTTATAATGGGTTTGCTTGGCTTGATAGTTCGCGAGAGGTAATATTCAAATAGGCACTAATAGTTTAGGGGTAGCTGATGTAGTAGCTAGTATGAGACTTTATTCAAACCTAACAATATTTTTTGAAGGATGAAACATTATGGATAGCGATGACAAATATGAATAAACAACTGTGAATATAAAGACCTAATTACAACTTACATTATAATGGTCATATTGACGAGTTCTTGTCGATTCAAGAGTAGCGCCAGACTCCAGAACCCTCACATCCAATATTGATATACATCAATTTATCAGATTCGCACGTTTCTCATGAGAGTTCTTTGGTCAATTTCTATAATTCAATGTCAACGGATGATTTGATTAACTTTATGTTTATAAAACCCTCATGGTTCGAAATTTCCAATATACCGTATGTTCTATTCGTGACATGACCCCTCTCTCCAAGAAAACTGGACCCCAGTTTTGAAATCACTACCTAACTAAAGATCTCGAGGAGAACATATACCTAAAATACATAAATGACAAAAAACAATACACCTTGGAAATTGAGTTCACACACTCAAAAGTTTAGTGTCTACAATGCACACTCACACTTTTACTCAGTCCGGCACTGGCTATTCAACTGAAGCATTATAATCAGACTCTTCTCAGTGGAATTTCTGGTAGCTTGGGGGCAGGGAATGACGATTGGACATGGCAACCTCCAATCGTCATGGGAATTTCGGCAGGATCGTTTTGGGCTCGAAGGTATGCTTGTCCTGAGCATTGGGATGAAATCTTTTGGGCTTCAAGATTTCGTAGACTGTTTTTCGAGGTAGTTTGCAGCTGAACGAAGGAAACTGCTGGCTTCTCGGGGTAGCGAATGACGACTGATAGGCATACTTCAATCGTCGTGGGAATTCTGGTAGGATAATTCATGGGCTCGAAAGGTATTCTCGTCCTGGGCATGAGGGTGAAATCTTCCGAGATTGAAGATTTCTCCAAGGTAGGTAACAGATGAACTAGAGGGAATGCCGGCTGTTGGCAGTTGCTGTGATGACGGCACAACATCTTGGTTCATTCGTCTCATTCAAGATAATTGACTGTGTCCATGGGAGACAACGACGAACTTCCATCATATGCGAGGCCGATCAGGAATCTCGTGGAACAAATATCGTTCTCTTCCAACGTCAAACTTTTAGGAGCTATCCACAACTTGTAGCATTCCCAGATGTCTCTTCTTCGTTCCTGGGCTACCCAGCAGCTACCAACGAATCATGCTGTACAGTCAAACAGTCCTTGGTTCGTCCATGTTTGGCCATTTGGCTGCGTGGCTGCATCCTCCTGGATGTCTGATTTCTTGATGAGTGTTGTATGTCAGTGCTCAGTGTGCGTGCGTTGTTTTGTGTGATATCGTGATAACATACAAAAAAAAAAGATTGTCAATTACCTACGTTATCATTCACAGTGAAATGGGGAATCCTTCAATAACTCTATTATTATCTAATAAATAGTTTAAATTACCTATACTAGAATTTGTTTTGCCTATTGTGTACCTACTTCATTTGAACTTTATAAATATGGATCCCAGTTCCTATTTTTTATCGATTTATTTCATATATTTTTTGATAATATAGGAGTACTTCAGTTACATCATTCGTTTTTCGAGCCACCGATTACCTACTCTAACTATTGACGTCCAGGAGTGGCGCATAGTTGACTGTAAAAGAGGAAATTCATGATGTTCTCATGACCTGAAGGCTATCTCCAAATCTCTTCCCTTTTCAATATACTTGATTAACCGTAATTTTTCCACATCTGAAACCTGGATATGGGGAATTTTCCATAGAACTTTGGTTAATTCAATTTTTGGTTTTTCTCCTGCCTTGGAGGATATTGTAGGATTAATATCATTGCTACTCCTGGTGAGAACAAGTTCTTGCCGAATATTCACCAGAATTTTCTTGAAATCCTCACAAAATCCCAATAGATGTTTGAGTGGTAGACAAACGCTAAAGTTCCCCTGAAGATCAACAATTTCCGGATAACCAAGATGATTCCAACCAGCATTTATATATCTATTGCATTCATTATTTGTATAAGAAATGTAGCCCTTCATAGCTAGATAGATATTTTAGGCAGTGGTGAAATCAGTGAGGAATATTTGAACATTTTTAGTGAATGGGGATATACTTCAGCCATCAACACTCACACGCGAGTTCTAGGTAAAGCAAAATCCTGCATTGATCACATTTTCGTCAAAACAAACCTGTCTACCAGCTTGCTCAATCCATTCGTATCGAAAATGTGCATCAGTGACCATTTTCCAATAACTTTATAAATCACATGTGAATTAAAAACTAATACGCCAAAAATTAAAAAAGATAAAAAATTCAAATTTTATTTAGACAAGATAAAACTACGTAATGAATTGGCCAGGGAAACCTGGAGTACTATATATACAGGGAGCGATGTCAACACAATGACAAATGAATTCATAAATACCCTCAATGATAAACTTGAACTATGTACTAAAAAAATAACTTTGAAAAGAAAAAATATTAAGAAAAAGGAATGGATCACGGAAGGTCTAATAAACTCAATCAATACGAAGAATGCTCTATATAAAAGAATGCAAAATGAACCCGATAATGAAAATATTCAAACAGAATTTAGAAAATACCGCAACAAACTGAATCAGTTGATTGAATCCGCTAAAATAGAATTCTTGCAAAATAAAATTGAAATAAATATAAGCAACCCGAGTGCACTCTGGAAAAGTGGGTGGGAAAATAACAAACGAAAATGAGATTGTAGAACATTTTGTAGACCATTACACCAAACTTGGTGGAAAACTGGCAAATAATCACTGACTCAACTCCAGTTACTGGAATCAAGAATACACAAACAAATAACTCGATTTATCTTGAACCAACAACAGAAACTGAGATTGAGAGAATCGTGGGTACATTGAAAACTGGAAAAGCTCCTGGCCCAGATGCGATTAGATCGGAAATATTAAGGGAATATGCAGATTTGCTAGCTAGACCCCTTTCTCGAATAATAAACAAATCTATTGATCTAGGTATATTTCCGAGTGTTTTGAAAAAAGCACAAATTAGGCCTCTATATAAATCTGGGAACAAAATGCAAGTAGTAAACTACAGACCAATATCTCTTATAAGTAATGTTGCAAAAGTATTTGAGAAAGTTCTTAAACATAGGTTCAACAGCTACTTCACGAAATTTAACATACTATCTGAGAAACAGTTTGGATTTACAGAGACAAAATCGACAGAAGATGCAATGACTCATTTAACTAGGAAAATTTATAAATCATTAGATAAGAATAAACCATGTCTTTGCATCTTCGTCGATTTGGCCAAAGCGTTTGACACCGTCAGTCACCAAAGACTGCTCGAAATTTTGGAAGGCCTAGGATTCAGAGGAATACCATTGAAACTAATGGAAAGTTATCTCTGCGGAAGAAAGCAAAGTGTTAATATTGATGGTGTGATAAGCTCGGAAAGAATCATTGAATACGGAGTACCTCAGGGCACCGTTTTAGGACCGATCCTCTTCAATATTTATATCAATGACCTTTTCAAAACCGAAACCCAAGGTGATATCACTAGCTTTGCCGATGATACTGCCATTTTTTATGAGGGTTACACCTGGGAATCATTGAAGAGCATAGTTGAGGAGGATTTCACCAAAATAATCAACTTCTTCAATAACAGATTGCTCACGATCAACTTCAACAAAACTTTGTTCATGCCATTCACTTGTTACAATGATACTCTTTCAAATTATGAAATATTAAAATTCAAAAATACGGATACTGATATTAAATCAACTCCAAAATATAAATACTTGGGAATTATTATAGATAATCATCTCAAATGGAACTTTCACGCTAACTATGTAAGCAATAAATTAAGGAGCATGGCCAATAGATTTAAAACGTATAGGAAACTTTTTGATGTTGAATATGTAAAAATACTATACAACGCACTTATTCAAACTCATCTAACATATGGCATCAAAGTATGGGGGGGAATAGATAACATTCATCTGAGCGCATTGAACACAGCACAAAAATGGATTTTGAAAATTATTTTTGGGAAAAATTACAGATACCCTACTGAAACCTTATTCTCAGAATCAAAAACGTTAGATATCCGACAACTGTATCACCAGACACTCCTAATCCATCATCATAAACATAAAAAAGAACAAGATCAAATAAACCATAAATATAATACCCGCTTGAAAGGTAAAACCACAGTTATACCTAAAGTAAACACCCGAAAAAGTCAAAGATCCTTTATCTATCTCTGCCCCGTACTATATATCGATATTCCCGAAGAACTACATCATATATATTCCACCAACCTGTTCAAGAAAAAATTGAAATTATGGATTCATTCCATACCTAGAACAAAAGTTCATAGGCTGATTGATAGGCAGGAATATAATATTTGAACCACAAATGTAATGTAAAAAAAAAAAAAAAAAGAAAAAAAAACCTGAGCATGTACACTTATCTTCGGTGAGCGTGTCGCGTTTGGGCGGTGTAAGCGCTCTTAATCACCGCTGCAATAAGAGCGATTGCACCGTCCGACTGCGGCGTGTTCTCTGGGGACGAGTGCGCATGCAGCTGAAAAACTCCCAGTGAAATGACGTTATTCCATCGAAATCGAACATTTCCTTTTTGAATTTGAATATTATATAATATTCCGTAAACTTTGGTTATAAGAACTAAACATCCTGTTTGAAGTACTTCTCCGTCTGAGTTGATGATATTAATATTAGTTAGTTCTACTATTTGTTTTATCTCTACTCTATATTTATATATATACCTATTTGTAATTTTATTATTAATTTTCACGCTAACACTATACGTCCATGTTCAAGGGCAACCTTTTTTTGGACGTTTGTTATTTATTTACCAATGTATCGAGAAATTTTGTATCGGTTTAATTGAATTTTTGTGGTAAATAAATTGATTGATTGATTGATTGATTGATAGCTGATATGATTCCAGGATTACGAACTCGATCCACAACGGACCCACCAATTTCATATCGGATTTCATCAAATAGAAAAGCAATACCATTGTTGATAAAGTTCAGTGTAGCACTTACTATATCTTCATTGTCAGTAATCCTACCTTCTAGATAAATGTAACTTTGTGATGGTAATGTGTGAATATCCTGCGTTTGAATCGGAACACGGATCTCGAATGACTTATTTAGGCTGGTATTGTGGTATTGGCATATGGCGGATGACAGTGCATTTCGCAACTCGTTATCGCATTGTCCATCATCACATGTTCACCAATATTCAAAATATTGAAACTAATGTTTGTTGTGTTTCACTTTTTCTTCCGCAGGAACACCTCAGGAGAATGAAAATTCTTCTAAGACCAGAGTTGATGTCCAATTTTAGGTTATACCAAAATTCGTAAAAAGTCTTCGTTTTGTTTTTTATAATAATAATTTGAAACCGAGTGAAATGAGGAACTGCTGATTCTCAGGTGTTATCTGTTTGATGTCACCTTTCGGACTGATACTTTTGATTGATGAAGAACGCGTTTCCTGACCCATTGTTGATGATGACATTGGAATATGATAGCGAAACACCACCCGTGTGGTGGTCGGATTAATATAACCTCACGGTAAGTCCTGCCTGTCGTAGAAGGCGACTAAAAGGACGCCAATAGGTGGAAGATGGTTAACGCCATCGCCCGGTGCGATACCACCACATCAACCATAGGCACTGTGAAATGGGTATACTTACCCGTGTTTCAGTAGCTGGTTGATGTTTCGGCCAACCCAACCCAATTTCCTTTTCCTTCCACGCCAACCTCCCTTCTTTATACAGAATACGCGATGATGAGTTCTCCTCAAGTAAAATTATCCGGAAGTAAAATACCTCTCCATTCGGATTTCCGGGCGAGAGGTGCTAGAGGGGGTTCACCATCGGCTGAAAAAGTCCTCAAGATAGACCTATGTATCATCCGAGGTCTGAGTAAGAACATCAACGATGTCCATCGACACCTTCAAATTGAAAAGCCAGACATATTGGCTCTTACTGAGACACAGGTCAATTCATCCACCAATACGACCTATCTGCTCTGTCCTGGGTAAGAACTCCACACACGTTTAAGATTCAAGGGTCTCTGCCTCTACTCTTAAACGAATCTCTCATGTCAACGAGAAAAAACTTTGGAACCAAATAAGTTTGATGTCATGTGGTTCAAACTCGATAGCCAGGAACAGACCAAATACCTTTGTTGTCTCTACTTATCACCAAATGATCCATCCTATGAAGAGCTCTTCGAATTCTTGTCTCTGAAACTTGACCAAATTCAACAGAACCATCCAGCAGCAGAAATCCTCATCATGGGCGATTTCAATGTACACAACACTGCTTGGCTCGTACACTCTAACAGAACGGATGAACCCACACGAATTCCCGATGCCAATCACCATTCAGCTAACATACTTGACTTATTCCTCACTAATAATTCAGGACCCTACACCATAGATGTACGAGCTCCACTTGGCAATTCTGACCACACACTCATCCCCACAACCTGCCCATTTTTCATCAACTGCTCCGGCACCCCCACGTCTTATATGGCATTACAATTCAGGAGATTGGGACGGTCTCCGCATGTTTTTCTCCGAGTTCCCTTGGCATAGAGTATGCTTTGACTCTGAGGACCCTTCACAGTGTGCTGCGGAAATATCCGAGATCATCATGCTCGGAATGAACACATACATACCCAATTTTTCGAAAAGATCATCACCTTCGAAACCCTGGTTCAACAAAAACTTTTCTAGAACTGTTGCCTTGAAACAAACAGCCTACCATCGCTGGCGCAAAAACCCTAACCCCGCGACTAGAGCAGAATACGTTGATGCCAGGAATAACTGCAGCCAAACAATAGATGCTTCGGAAGAAACATACAATGCCAAGATAAGATCGGAACTCATAGATTGCCCCAATGGCTCCCGTTCGTTTTGGTCCCTTGCTAAAGCGGTCGGAAGAAATTTCACTAATAGTTAATTTCCACCACGGTCCAAATCCGACGGCACATTAGCAACAACATCGCAGGAGAAAGCAAATACTTTTGCAGAGATGTTCGCAGCAATCTCTACTTTAGATTCCCAAGGAAAACTGCCGCCAGACATTCCACCCCTTGAGAGTCGAATGCCCGAAATCGTCTTCCGTCAACGCACTATCAGACGAATTTTGCTTGGTCTCAAAACGAATAAGGCTAACGGTCCTGATGGAATTTCACCCATTATCCTCAAAAACTGTGCACCAGAATTAACACCGATTCTCTGCAAGTTGTTTACCATCTCGTACAGGTCAGGTTTTTTTCCATCATGCTGGAAGACAGATAGAGTCCAACCAATCCCCAAAAAAGGGAACAAGAACCTGCCCAATAACTACAGGCCCATTGCCCTGTTATCAGTAATCTCCAAAGTGATGGAGAAAGCCATCAATATTGAGCTTATCAAATATCTGGAGAGCTCAGGAATCATCAATGATAGACAATACGGCTTTCGCCACCGAAGATCTACTGGAGATCTACTTGCCTACGTCACCCATTTATGGCAATCTTGAATAGAAAAACACGGGGAATCTCTAGCTGTCGCGTTGGACATATCGAAAGCATTCGACCGTGTTTGGCACGAAGGACTCCTCCACAAACTACCATCATACGGCTTACCACCTCAGCTATGCCGAGTTTTCTTTCAGGCAGATCGCTTCACGTGGTGGTGGACGGTGTATCGTCTGATACCATTGGCATCAATTCCGGCGTTCCACAAGGATCAATTTTGGTACCAACATTATTCCTGCTTCATATCAATGATTTGTTGGGAGTAACAACTTGCCCCATCCACAGCTTTGCAGATGAAAGTACCCTCCATACTGCGTTCTCTTCCAGAATTCCCATTTCTTCCCAGGAAACTAAGAACTCACGGCGCAGGCAGGTCAATGCTGTCAATGGAGATCTTGCTGAAATCACAGCCTGGGGAACGAACAACCTAGTTGAAGTCAACGCCACCAGAACTCAAGCCTGCATTTTCTCTAGAAAGGCGGAACTCAGTATGCCCGATATTGTAATGTCTGGCTCCACCATCCCCACCAAGCCCACCATATCTATGCTCGGTATTTCCATCAGCAACACTCTTTCATGGGAAAATCATGTCAGATCCATCGCAAAAGCTGCTTCACAAAAACTCGGATTCTTGTTCCGTGCGAAAAGCTACTTTACACCTCAACAGTTTCTCATGATCTACAAAGCGCAGATACGGCCTGTTCTAGAATACTGTTTCCACATATGGGGTTCAGCACCAAAACATACGCTGATGCTCTTAGATTCCATCCAGAGAAGAGCCATTCGCCTGGTGGATGACGCCACACTCACTCACTCTTTGACATCATTCCACTTTTCTATCGATACTTCCACGGGAAATGTTCTTCGGAAATCTCTGCTATCATCCCTTCACTAGCAATACCAATCAGACGAACTAGACAAGCCCAGTCAGCACATCTTTTCGTTGTCAACCTCGAAAGATGTCGAACAGCACTTTATCAGGACTCCTTCATCCATAGAACGGCTAGGCTCTGGAATTCATTGCCTGTGGAAGTATTCCCAACAACATATAATCTCCGAAAGTTCAAAAAAATTCCAATACCTACCTCCTGTCCCTATCCTCCCTAGGAACGCACGATGTTCTTTGAACATTATAGGAATTCCCTTTCGTGCGCTCCAAGCGATAAAATGAAATAAAATATTCACTAGAGCTCTTTCAAATGCAACCTGACTGTTATGACTTCCTTTTGGAAATTAATTAAGGTTCCGGTTTGATCGACTATTCTGAGAATTATTTCATCAATGTAATTGGAACTGATTGGTAGATAAATGACATTTGACACTTTCTCAACTATTCGAAATCCACTAGGCACTGATGAATAAAACATGTGCAATGTGTGAACGGGAGAATTATTATTATACGAATTCGTTGTTAAATTACATTCAACACACACTGAATTCACCTTGGAAATATTAATTGGAAAATCTGATATATGTTTTTCATTAGCTTCCGATTTCCTCTTGCTGAAACCTAACAAAGTTGCTATCGAGTCAGGTTTATCAAAGTGTATGAGTTTGTTGCATGTTATCTCATACCTTAGAGTATTACGATTAGCATTCAATTTGAGCTGAATCTCGGTAGTTTTCTGCTCCTCTTTCACAATAGTATTCGAAATTTGAGCTTCATTTACCTCCTTTCCTTCATCTTTTTGATGCAATTCATCCAATTGCGTCATAATATTCCGTTCAATGTCTTCAACTTCATAGGATCCTTCAGAAATAATCAATGTGTGTTTGCCGACATAGAATCTTATTTATTTTTCTCATCTATATTGGGAATAGTGTTGAAGGCCACGAAGTCAATCAGACCTAAGACATGGGTTTCATTATCATCTAAAATGATAGGTGGATGGATTTTAGCTGATAATACAGAATCTCTCGCGGATAAGGTGAAAGTATATGAACACGTCATGATTGTGATAAGGTCATTGAAAGAATGAGATAAAGCTTATATTTTATTGAGAGAGAAATTTCAAACATAACTGACCGCAATCCACAGAACTGAAAGTTTGATATACAGTGTGATTATATAAAATATGACAATGTCCATTGGAATTGAAGTAATCTGAAGTTTCCAGTGGTGGTCGCAAATCACCATAGTTATCAAAATATACGATTTGTGGTCCTATTTTTTTGTAGGCAGTCCAATGCGTTCCCGGTCCATATTTGTTATCGGAGTTTATTACGCCACGTTCTTTCCTTCTGATTCTCTTGGGAAGATCATTCCTCATAAATACACCCCTGAAATGGGGAATGTTGAGTTCTTCAACGTACTTCAGAATATCCAAATTGGATAGTGGGAAATTGAGTGGTATCCTCTTACGAGATTCCCGACGTTTATTCATCCTCATCTTGTTGATATTAAGATATTCCTTCCATAAGATATGGTTGGAGAGACTACTGAGGATGAACAATATTATTGATTTACATGAACAAGGATGCCCTGCAGTTGAGGACTTGAAGTTATTTTTAAGATCAAATCATTGCAACCAACATCTATATAATAATTCTAATTGTGCTCTAGAAAATGTCTATTATTTATGGTACTGGTACTTTCACTGTAAACTCTGATGATAAATCGGTTCAAAATGAATGAAAACAACATTCACGATTTCGATTATTTATTGCTTCCTATAATATTCACAAAAAAACAATGATTTCACTACAAAATGAATTTTGTTTCATTCCATAGTCGTCTAATATTTGATGTAATTTCAATGAAATTGGACAAAAACAAAACATTTTATCACACTTCGGGCATGAGGAGGTTCCAAAATCTACAATACCATTCAACTCCCTGCATTTTTGCTCTCCACTACTTGCAGTATATACCACTATTATATGCCCATCACCATCACTCCTCTCCACGTCAATCGTGCCAATTCCTTCTTCCTGTTGTTGTTGTTTTTGTTGTTGTGGCTCCTAGAAAATTCCCCCCCCCCCCCCATCATTGAAACACATATCACCCATCACTCTCGAATATCTCCACCTGTGATTCAACGAATGGGGATGATGGCCCTTCTTCTTCTCCTTCCCGAGGCGAGTAGGCTTCCACTTTTAGAGAAGAAGATGTTTCTCCTCCCTCAATTCTCCTCCGCTTCTCTGAAGATACATCTTCTTCGAGGGCAAAGTTGAACCGCTTACTCGCCTCTTGCAATAGGTCCAACTCCCGATCATTTTTGGCAACAGCCCTTGTGAACTTGATAGGGAGGTTGCCAAATTTTTTCTGAAATGTGATGAGCTTTGGGCTGTATTTCAAATATATGACAATACAGTCATCACCCTTCTTCTCTATGTCTTTCACACCGAATCTTGAAATAAAATGCGAGTTAATTTAACTATTGGGGGCGGGAGTTAATGTAACGGTAGAAAAATAGGTTGGAACTATTAGGGGACATAAAATATGTATTGCTGAATCTATGAGAATTATTCGAAGAATGAGACCAAAAATAATACTCACTTGAATAGTTGTGTGAAAACAACCATAGCCATGTCAGCTGGGAAGCTCCCCTTGTCCGTAATGTTTATAATAAGAGTAGACGGTACTGCTGCCATATTAGGTTTGCTGTTTGCTGCTGCTGCTGCTGCTGCTTTAGAATGTACTCGTGGAATGTGATTTGATGGATGTAAATTGCAAATTTATATCGGTCATTGTATTATTGATGAACTCGTTTTTCAGACTAATTTGATATGATGTTGCTGACTGTGGCAAAATGTTGAAATCGCATGATGGATTCATGGGGAATTATTTCGAGATAAGTTGTGAAGTGATGTGTGCAAATTATTTGCGTGCGTCACGTGCACGAGGCGATTTTTTCCCTTATCAAAAACTGATATCGGGAAGTTATAAATTTCATACATTTTCATTATCAGCGTATTTTCTGCTGTTTACTCGCTACTCATTCATCGTACACACATATCCAGTTATCAAAACCCATACCAATAATGGATCATTTGGCTAGTAAAGTTATGAAGAAAATTGATCAAGTTTATGGGGTGATTGAAACAAAAGATGAATATTGTAAATGGATCAAATTAGTGCAAAAATCTATTCGTTTATTACAAAAATGTATCAAGACAAGAGCAAATTGTATTGAAAATTTTTCCAAAATTGAATCATGTTTAGGTCTCCTGAAATATCATAAAGAAAAATTACAGCAATTAAAAGATGAAGCAAAGCATAAAATCGTAATTTGGTTTGGAAAGATTTGGATTCATGTTTCAAAAATAGAATAAGGACTGGTGCTATTATCAATAAAAAAATAAAAGACCCAAAAATATTCCTGTCAGAGAGTTTCAAGAGTTTTTCCATCAAAATCCGAGGTGAACTGAGAAAATCCATATTGAAGGTGAACGCCGTATTCTTGGGGAATTTTGTGAAACCGAAAACTTTGGAAACATTTCAATACGAAATCTCAAATCATTGATAATAATAATAATAATAATAATAATAATGTTTATTCATCTGAATACTTAATTACTACATAATGATGTACCTATTACAATATATCAATAAGAAGAATATTAATTTTAAGAAATGTATGTATACAATGAACAAACATGAAATTTCCATAAAACTCGAAGTTGTGCATGGGATTCCTATGGTTTCGTGTACTTTATCTTTATTGATATGTATACGTGACGGATACATTGAAGAGGTAAGTGGATAAATAAACAACTGAAATAAATTTGATTTAATGAAAAAAAACTAATATTCAAAGACATAGCTCAATATAAAATTATATATTTATGATTTTCCAATTTCCTATTTTTTTTTTAGTATTAATAACTTGAGTATGTTTCAATTGATATTCAGTAACACATGAATATCGTTTCTGCTCAGACCAAGCATATATGATTTTATTCTTTTTTTAATGAGGTTGATCGAATTTTACGCTATTATTTCTCGTCTCAGGTTTTCTGAAACTTGGTTGAAAACTTTTTTACATAAGTACATGTGATTTCTTCTGCCAAGGTTTTTTTTTGATGCATTTGTTTTTATGTGTAGTTGTGTTCCAATGCTTGTAAAATGTCATTTTTGTTTTTATATGTGTGTACCAAGAGATTATAAAAAAAGAGTTGCCTCAAATCGAATATCTTTGTTTCAGTAAATAAATCTTCGGTAGGATAACTTCTTTTTTTATGGTACATAACTTTCAGAAAATATTTTTGTAATGTCATTAGCTTTTTCAAATGTACGTTTAGTGCTCCGCCTCATGCAAGTATGCCATATTTCATCCTGGACTCTATGAGGGCATAATATAAGATTTTCAAATGGTAAGTTTCCAAGATGTTTGAGAAGATTTTGAATCTGTATAACATGCTTCTAAGGGTATTCACTACATTTTGTATATGTTTGTCCCATCTGAGATGTTGGTCAATTGTTATACCTAGATATTTTATTTCCTTAGTTGTTTGTATTTCCATTGATTCAATATTCATTTCTATCGATAGTCTATCAAAATCTGGAAGTTTATTTTTATAACTGGCATAGGGCATAAACTTTGTTTTTTCAAAATTTATCGTCAGTTTCCGTGAGCTGAACCATTTTATGATTTTCACCATGTCAATTTCCGTAGCTGTTTTCAAATCATGCCAATTGGAGTCCTTGTAAAAAATCACTGTGTCATCTGCAAAACTCGTGATTTCACCGATTGTATCGAGTGAAAGTAAATTATTTATATAAATAGTAAACAGTATGGGTCCAAGAACTGTTCCCTGGGGAACTCCACATAATACTACTTTCTCATTACTATGCGTTTCTTGAATTTGTACAATTTGTTTTCGATTTGATAAATAGCTAGTCAAATCGAATATCTTTGTTTCAGTAAATAAATCTTCGGTAGGATAACTTCTTTTTTTATGGTACATAACTTTCAGAAAATATTTTTGTAATGTCATTAGCTTTTTCAAATGTACGTTTAGTGCTCCGCCTCATGCAAGTATGCCATATTTCATCCTGGACTCTATGAGGGCATAATATAAGATTTTCAAATGGTAAGTTTCCAAGATGTTTGAGAAGATTTTGAATCTGTATAACATGCTTCTAAGGGTATTCACTACATTTTGTATATGTTTGTCCCATCTGAGATGTTGGTCAATTGTTATACCTAGATATTTCATTTCCTTAGTTGTTTGTATTTCCATTGATTCAATATTCATTTCTATCGATAGTCTATCAAAATCTGGAAGTTTATTTTTATAACTGGCATAGGGCATAAACTTTGTTTTTTCAAAATTTATCGTCAGTTTCCGTGAGCTGAACCATTTTATGATTTTCACCATGTCAATTTCCGTAGCTGTTTTCAAATCATGCCAATTGGAGTCCTTGTAAAAAATCACTGTGTCATCTGCAAAACTCGTGATTTCACCGATTGTATCGAGTGAAAGTAAATTATTTATATAAATAGTAAACAGTATGGGTCCAAGAACTGTTCCCTGGGGAACTCCACATAATACTACTTTCTCATTACTATGCGTTTCTTGAATTTGTACAATTTGTTTTCGATTTGATAAATAGCTAGTGAACAGCTTATGTGGAGTTCCCCTTATTCCTATACTCTCCAAGGCATCTAACAATAGTATGTAACCTTGCAAATTTCAGGGCGTAATAAGTGATAGAATTTAGTTATGATTCTACCCCTGAATTGGCTGTTAACCTGCCTGAGATTTACTTGGTGTTTTAATTCTCAAAAGTTTTGCTACAAAATATAGTGTTTTAAGTGCCTAGTTTGAGACTGTAGAAACCAAACACTGGTAGTTCAGCGGGACAATGGGGTGGGTACGTTAAATGCCAAAAGTAGGGTGAATATATAGATTTAATAATAAGAAAACTTGAAAAATACAATTCCACTAGAATTTTGCCTTGATCTCAATGAAAACCATCAATTAGCAATATTTCATATCACAACTAGAGACTGTCTGAAATCAACTCCTCAGTACATCCCTTATAATCAATTTATAACAAAAATGGGAATAACAGATATATATAGACAAGGTGATAAAGCAATACCGCAGTGCACGTTGGTTTCCAATATATGAATGACTTGATAATACTAATAAATGGTACAATTTGGGGTATTTTACTTATAACTCAGCATAAACGGTAATTTTCAACCCTTCTAAGTGGTAGCGGTATTTGGTGGTAGTTTTCCACTTCCAAACGGGTACTAATATGGAACAGACTCACCAAAATTGAAGGTGACAGGCGATTATGTTCAACTGTGGAGTCAAGCTGTCAAGTACAGGGTGTAGGCGGCCACGTCGTTCATATACAGGGTGTTGATGTTACCGCCAAGATACAGGCAGGATACAGGTACATATACAGGGTAGACTTGCAGAGATGTCTAGGTCTCAGCTACAAAACAACCTGATGGGGCTCTCAGGGCTCCTGGGCCATCAGCAGGTTCTTCTATTGGGCCGGCAACAAAAAAAATGGCCAAACCAAGAAATATCCAGCCAGCAACGACCGGATAACACCCCCAGCGATCGACACGTGGTGGATGACGGAATCTACAGGCTTCACCGGAGGAATGACAGATTCCGGGAATATAAGAACCCTGATGTGATGGTGGTCGGGTTCTTGATCGGCTGATGTCAGCCTCGTGGCTTTCGGCCTTAAATCCCTCCAATTTGAGGTATGGTACCAAAACCAAAATTGGTCACCATGAAATGAGAATTCGAATCGAATTAATCCCAACACTAATGGAGAAAGAATGAATCAAAATATGTACAATGCGAAATCGAATCTCTGGCTTACTTGTCACACGAGTTGGATCAACCTTCTCCAGGAAAAATGGCGAGATATCTCGTGAAGATGATGGGCCGTCCTTCGACCGGAAGATCGGTCTTTATCTCAAAAACGCCCCATACCTCAGAAAAGTGCTAGTGGGAGATTTTCCCGCGAACACATTATAGATGGTATTACACCACCACAGAAAGATAAAAAATATCCTAGTTTCAACAAGAAAATACTTAATTCACCCGATATTAGTAAACATTAACAATTTTCCATTTAGTTTTCGTGGAAATTGAGTTTTTGGCGGTTAAAGCCGTTTTGTCTACACAACAAATTTCAAACAGAGACATGCGCAGAAAGGCCTCGGAACTACGTCGACTCATGACGCAATCCTCTTCTTTTCCGATGGATGAACGACTTCATCGAACGAGACATAAACACTAGGGTTATCACACCTACTATCCGATTTAAACAACAAATCACTATTTTGAAAAATCCCGACATCATGCTGAGCTTAGTCCTTCCATAATCAATCAATTTTGAGGGCCATTCAAAAATCGATGAAAAATTAACTACTGTCAATGACAGATGTTAGCAACTGCTAAAAGTACGAAGAATCATAAAAATAATGACATTGTCCTTCAAAATAAAGCAGAGCAGCTCGCAAATATTGGTCAACTGTCAGTAGTCAACAATCTGACAGTGATAGAGATTCTGACAGTGATATCTCGCTCAATATTATTGACTGAAAATGTAAACAACGAGCACAATATGATAAATCGACTGATAACTAAAATAGTGAAATGATCCTCGCTAAACTGTTGAATATCCGTGCGCTCGAACATATCGAAGAAGACTGGCGGCTATCATTCCACAAAAACAACAGCGTGAATAAATATTCGAAACCAGAATCGTGAACTACGGTAAGCAACGACAACAAACCTTGTCTTGGGACCCGATAAACTATTTCGTTTTCAGAAGCTAAATAAAATAATAAATCACGGCAATAGACTGTATAAAACTATTTGAGATTGCAAAAAGATAATATCAATGACAAATGATGAATAATACACCCATGAACAAATGAAGAATTGAGACAAAAGTACGTAAACAAAACAATTTCGATGTGCTATCAGTGCAGTATTTTCGTTAGGCAAAAACGAAGTGTAACAAGTATATGGCTTACTGTGTCAAATGCCTTGGCGAGATCAAGGAAAATGCACAGAACTGAATCCCCTGAGTCTACTGCTTGATAAACATTTGTCAGTAGACTACTTATAGCATCATTTGTTGATTTTCCATCCCTGAATCCAAATTGTCGGTCTGATAATAATTTGAATTTAGTTAAGTATTTATCCAGCCTATCTTTCAATATTTTTTCAAAAATTTTTGTCAAATTTGTTATTAATGATATCGGCCTGTAGTTGATTGGTAGCGTTTTGTCTCCTTTTTCATGTAGCGGTTTGACTACAGCCAATTTGAATTCTGAGGAAACACAGCCGGTATCTATGATCATGTTTATTAAATATGACAGTTGATGTGATATTTGCTTGGAAATCATTTTCAATGTTTCAGCCTTTATCATGTCATATCCTGGAGCTTTGTTGTTTTTTAGAGTCATAATTGTGTTTTCGATTTCAATATGGTTCGTTGGCGATATAAAAAGAAATTGGGATGTTGGGTTATTGGGGGGTTTTGTATCATTTTGGGTTGTTATTTTTTCAGCCATTTTCACACCTATATTGACATAATATTCATTGAAAATATTCGCAATATCTAGATCATTGTCAACAATTTCCCCATCATCATTACTTATTTTTTTTATATCTTGGTTACCATTGGACGGAATAATGGAATTTATTGTCCTCCAGAGGTATTTGCTATTGTATTTATTTTGACCAATTTGATCTTTGTAGTAATGATTTTTTGTATTTGTTCCTTGTATATATTTGGATTAGCTTTGAATTTTTTGAATAGGTCATGCTTTCGATTTATTGATTGTAGAATGCCATTTGTCATCCAACATTTCCTGCCTATTTCTTTCTTCTTTTGTTTAATAGTGGTAGTTCTATTTTTTAAAACACTACTGAGCGTGGCAACAAAGTAGTTGGCAGCTTCCTGCACATCTTTGATGTTATAGAATTTTGTCCAATCGTATATTAACAAGTCCTCCTTGACTCTTTCGTAATTAATATATTTTTTACAACTAGGTAATTCTTTCTGCTTACCTTCACACTCTTGGATTTTTATAGTTATAGCTAAAGTGTAGTGATCGGTCAGGCTTGTTTCAATTATACAGGGGAGGCAGGTGTCTTCGATAGCATTTGCTGATGTACTTTTGAGAAGGCAATGGTCAATACAGCTTTTCACATGAGTAATTTTGTTGATTAGAGAATTAAAATTATATTCGCCCAGTATATTAATTTTTATCCAATAAGTTCAAGTTTATATCACCAGTTATTATATGATTATTTACTGATAATGATTTAATTTGTTTCAGGTAATATTCAAATTGATCAATGAATGCCTCAGGATTCTCTGAGGGAGACCTATATATACCTGTGACTATTGTTTCTCTTTATTCTTGAATGTTATTTCTATTTCAATACTTCTGCAGTCACCAATGCTTACTATTTTGTATGTGTAGTTATAGTGACTTAGAATAAATACGACAACTCCATCGTTTTTATTATTTTTTATATATAATAAATCATAACCTTCTAGTGAGAAAAAATGCTGGGTCTGAAAGTTGGAACGTTTCGGTTAATACTATGCAATCAAACTTAATTTTACTTTCAGAGAGAAGCACTGTGAGTTCGTCAAAATTTTTAGACATACTCCTTATATTTTGATGTAATAGATTGAAAGTCTTTTCACGATCTATTCCACATTTATAATTATTATAATGGTCTATGTCTTCGAATACAATTGTGTTTATGGGGATATGATTGTAATCTATAATAAGGGGGTCCATAGTGTGAAACAGTGATCAATGTAAAAATATAGAAGTGTCGAATTTTGATTGAATCTTAATGATGCAAAACAAATATATACTATGAATGTAAATCAGATCGGCGTACCTATATTTATACCTATTGTACTATACATGAATATCAAAATCATATCAATCATCAGTATATTTTCTTGTTTCGTGTTTTTCTTTTAGTATGTGGGGTCGAAGGACTAATTGATTTGGACTTCTTTCTCTTCTTGCGTTCTTCTACGTTCTGCTTATTGGAGTTGGCAATTTCGGAACTTTTCGCATCAGTTTTCTGCGTAATAGTTTTCTGCAAAGAACTACTAGTGGCCTCCTTCTGCTGATGTTTATTTACTTCCTCCTGAGATTCCTCTTCTATAATATCGGAACTCTCTAGATCAGAATCTGGGTCGGGCTCACTGATTGAGTATCATTTTCCGTCTATCTCAATTTTACTTCCATTTATTCTGGCTACCTTTCCCTCCGATCTTGCTTTATTCAAATGCTTGCGTAGGATTTTCAGGTCTTCTTGGTCTCTTCTGCATAGATCATTCGTTATCGAGATGTTTTCGCCCATGAGATTTTTAAGTTTTCCTTTATCCTTAAGTATCTCGATTTTCTTCAAGAACGAACTGAATTCAACTATAACTGGACTACTTTCAGTTTTGTTCAATTTATATATATTATTTATATCATTTGTAGTGAAATTCAAATCGAAGAGACTATTCAATAGCTCGATCGTTTCTTGGATTAGGTTTTCCTTGAATCGAAGTCCAAAAATAACTATTTATTTTTCCGTGCTCTTCTCTGCATGAAAAGACACTGCGATTCTAATTCACGGATGTTTTTCATTGTTTTTCCGCAAAACAACTTCTATTTCACTCAAATTGTCTTTGAATTCCTTTTTGAGTTCTGTTGTCTGTAATTTCAAGAGTTTTTCTATATTTTCTAGAGTAATGTCAGTCATTGGAACTTGGAGCGTGTTTTTGTTTAGCATAAATATAAACAGAGACGTTTCAACCACTCTCAACGCGTGATCGAACGAATACTGACTGATAATAACACCAATTTGAGGTCATGGTTTGATGAGCATATTAGGGATAGGATATTGAAAGCACTTGGGGAATTTCAGGAGAGAGATATTGGGTGGGCATTGTATCAAATTTTACAACTAAAACTGAACATTAATCAATATTCGCCGATTAACGTTGGTAATTCTACTTATGTTGAGTCACAAAAGGTTATCAGGAATACCAAAAGTGTAATTAATATCAGTAATCATGATTCATGGTCAGTTGTATGTGCTCTCTATCCAGTTGGCCCAGAAAAAAATTCAAGTAAAACATCTTCTTATCCTCATTTTAGTGAAGTTTTGAAATATAATGGCATCAAATTCCCAATGAGATTCTTCTTCTACTTCTTCTTCTTCGAAGCACTGGTGGGCGGGTGAACCCCCTGCACGTGGGCCTCCTTATTCGGGCCCATTGTGCGCCCACATGTTACGACATTCAGCTGGGTATATGACTTACATATTATGCAAAACCAAATACATGATACTGTTGACCTATGGGTCAGCTTGCGACATCCAATTGATATTTCAAACATGTATATAGGGTGATTGAGGTATGTGGAACTAGAATTTGGAACATATAATTGTGAATCAGTAAAGTAGGTGAAAGAGGTGAAATGTACATATAGGTGACAAAGTAAATCGTGATTAACTAAGTGTAATAATTGTTGTATCCTTCGTTAGAACATGAATTTTCTCAATCTTTCCAGATATCGGAAACACATATTATGTATGTGTAAGAAACTATTGTGAAAACACCCAGTTTATTTTTCATTGGAACTTGTTGACCTGAACCACATCCACGAATAGTTATTATATATTTATTATCGTGAGATATTGGTTGACAAATATAGGAAGGTCCAGTTGGGACGATGTTAGCAATGGTTGCACGGTTTCCTTGTAAAAATATTTCTTCCAAACTTTTCGATCGGCATCGTTGGATTGAACTGATTGAAACATGTTATTTTACATATATTTTATTATCTTTTTTCACGAAACTCACCGAAAATATACATGATTTCGTTTGTGTGGCCAGTATTCATAGTGTAAGTTGGCCAGTTCTGGCCCCTCCCAATTACTGGGGTATTCGTTTTTTCAACCCTTTGAGGGCAGCATTAAAGAAAAAAACATTCTTCATGTATTATTCTGAGTTCTCTGATACGAAATGACTAAATAAGCAATGTGTATTTCTCTAGACATTTTCATTTCATCAGTTTTTTCTGAGAAAATGTGGTATATAACTTATACCACAAAGCATCACAACAGAAAAAATCAATTATTTTCATGGAAATTTCGAAAAAGTTTTGTCGATCAGACATCCATGATGCGACGACACAAGTACCACAGGCCCATTTGGACATCCATTGGTTGTCTTGGGTACTACATAGAGCACATTTTTGATAAATTCCGTGAACTGGTATATGCAACGACAGATCCCATCTCCTCTCAAGCAGCACATTTGGACATTTGGCTCATAATCATTGATACTCCTTTCCATACATGATCTTCCTTTTTTGGTGCCTAATTTCCAGCTCCCACTAATCCTGCTACTATAGCTAGACGTAAGACATTTCCTCCATATTATTATAGTCTGCTAAAACCATGGCAGCAAGCATCTTCCTCCCTCATCTTCGTTACAAAATTCGTCATCAGATTCTCCATCTGAAGGAATTTCTGCCAATGATGCATCTACTTCATCATCACCCAAATTTTCTAATTCGACAAAAGTCCAAACGTTTTTTTCTATAACGAATAAAAATATCTACGCCCTCGAATACTTTCTACGTTTATGCGTTGTGGTATATTTGAAGTACCACAAATAAATGACGATGAAAGGCAATATTCATGAATGAAAATTTTTCAACTTTGTGTAATTATATCGACAACAAATAGTGATGATCATCAAGTAATAGCAAAGCGAAATGAACTGATTCACTGTAAATATCCGTCGCGAACTAGTCGAGTTGTTTTGCGACAAGTAGAAGGGAGTATTCACAAGTAACTATCAAGTTGGAGGTACGCATAAAAAAATACGAAGCAAGATCGAGTATGAATTTTATTTTTGTGGTAAATTCAATGTATCACTAGGCTCGAAAGGGTTAATTATTTTATCGTAATTGTCTATTACGCCCTAATTACAAGACACTAGAATCAACCTGAATCGATTAAATGATATGATTATGGAGTACTTCTCACGCATTAGTTTTCTCAATTTTGTCGTCCAATGATACATCAATAAGAAGTATTATGAATTGTGCAAGTATTGCATCCCTCAGTGTACTTACGATTGTAACAACGATATTGTGTGTTGTATTTCGCACATGAATGTCCTATTTTTAGTCGAGCCCAAGTTATATACTGATGTGAATGCGAGGCCGCAGACAGCGGGCAGCTTCAAATATCTATAATCGTTGTAGTGGGGGAAGAGAATACTTGCCATTCCTCACTCTAAACCCCTCTCTTCTTAACGGATTATATAAGTAGGAGCGCTCGACGACCATGATGTCACCCCAACAGTTCTCTCGCCAATTTTAGAACTAAGATAATAGTAATATTTGAGTGTAATAACTGCAGAAAAAAATCACTCGTTCAGATAATTTGCGCCGACATGAGAGAACTTTATGTTGCGCCGTTGCGGCCATCTTAGCACCTGCTGCCGAAAATACGACAGACCTGTGTCATTGTTGCGATATATGAGTGCCTGCAGATATTATGAGTACTCATAGGAGAACACTGAAACATCGAACAAATTCATGTGTGCAATTATCGAATGGAGTGAAAGCGATTCATAGTGCATTAAAAAGAAGTAGAATCATCAGTCACAGAGTGAACTCTGATAATTAGACTTTGGATTATAAAATATTGTAACCTGACAGACTGAGGCTGTACTGTTCATGTTAATTTGGCTGTGATCGTCAATTATTAATTAGGAATCGATTGATGACATTTTGCAAAGAACCCCATTTTTCTTAAACACTTGTTTTTTCAAAGTTCGATAAAATTGAAGTGAATGAAACACATAAGAAGGTTGAACATATTTATATCCCTAAAAATCATATTTTCCTCGTACGGAGGACAAGCGATTGTAAACTTCAGATTGTTTTAGGATGAATTGTAGGTAGTGAATATAGGTGTATGGTCCACAGCAAGGGGTTTCGCTATACCAATGTGTACATACTCGTAGAATACCGTAAGACCCCATCTGTTCCAAGAACTTCAACTTGAACCCTGTCGTATCATTATGGGTGCGTTCCACTAGGCAAGCACAACGCTCACGTTCACGATTGCGGTTATTCCCGTTCCTCTAGCGTATGACTAGTTCCCAATTGCTTTTGTCATCCTCCCAAGTGGAATGGGTTTGATTTGATCACAATCTCAGAGCATCTCAATCTCAGATCAATGAGCGATGGCAATAGAAAAATCTATTCACGAATTTCACAATATAATAGTAACAAAAAGTTTTTTATAAAATAATTATGTCCAATGCAAATAATTATGCAATAATTGCACTAAAGCGACGAAGAACTACTTTTGAATCCTTCAGTTCATCTAGTTCAGATGAAGAATGGAAAGCGATCTTGCAAGAAAGAGGTAAACGGCAGCGTCGTCCTCGTATTATCAACTATATGGAAGTTATTAATCATTATTCAGATGCTGAATTCAAAACTCATTTTGGGTATGTATATCTTCTTGAATCATTTTGATTGACTACTGGAATGTTTGAATTAATAATTATGCATTCCATTTCTAGATAGCAAGGGGCATATTCAATTACTTACATGAATTGATTTGTGAAGACTTACCTAGAAGAATGCCAGGTTGCCCTGCCATTTCTTCTAGCAAACAATTATTGGTAACACTTTTGAAAATGGCTACTGTGGATTCTTACAGGTGATAAATTGCAAATAATGAATAATACATCAATTATATTATTTTATATAGATCTCAAATGTCTAATGAAATTCATATCTATTCACTTTTTCAGATCAGTTTGTAACAGGTTCAATATTGGAAGAGCTACTGCTGTAAGAGCTGTACGACGAGTTACTCATGCTCGTTTTATAAAAGCTCCAACATTTATTCAGTGCTATTAATGTTATGCAAGGATTTGAGATAGCTATTCGATTTCCAAAAGTCATTGGAGCTATTGATGGAACCCACATCCATATTGATGGTCCAAAAGAAAATGCAGCAGATTATATCAATCGCGAAGGCTTCCATTCAATTCAGGTACAGGTAGGTACCTATGCAAGTCAACAATAACCTTCATTCTACTTAGGTATAGGTATTGTGACATTAGTAACTGTAAAGATAATCATTGTATTTATTTCTTTTACAGCTAGTGTGTGATCACAAAACTTCAATAACACATTGTTTTGTTGGACATCCTGGTTCCGTTCATGACCAACGATTTTTTCGACTGTCTGAAGTCTATGATTATCTAAATGAAGAAGAAAAATTTCCCGATTATAGTCATATTATGGGTGATGCAGCATATGAAGTACCTACATGAACATTCACTAACCCATTTCCGAGATAATGGACACTCAACAGAAATACACAAAAATTAAAATTGACATTATTCAGCTGCAAGAGTAACAATAGAGGGATGTATTGGTTTGTTGAAAGGGCGTATGAGGAGTTCACTCCATCGTTTACCAATGACAAGAACAGATTTGATGGCTGAATATATTGTTGCCTGTTGTGTCATTCACAATATTCGTATCCTGCAACAAGATGACCTAGAAGTCACCAATATTGCAGAAGTTATTCCAGGAAATTCAAATATTCAGCACAGGGCTGGACAAAATGCTGGGATTCACAAAAAAAATGTAATCATGGATATTTTGTAGAAGTAGAATCATTTTTGAATGTAAGTGTTTTTTTTCATGTTATAATTATCACTATTAATATGACATCATGATATTATGCTTTCGAGGAGTTTATAAAACATAAATGAAATAATAAAATATATAAAGAGATTGCTTATTCATTAGTCACAACCAAATTTATAGTAAAACTCAGACCTGATTTTTGGCATAACACTTACAGTGAAAAAAATAACTTGAACATAATAAACCATAATAAAGCATATAGAAACTGTTCCAAATGAAAATTACTTGCTATTCAAGGTCCAAATTATTCCTTCTCTAACAATTCATTCTTTGAATCAGTCTTAAAAAGTAGTTAACATTGGAAAATAACATAATTTACTAAAACATTGTAACAAAAACCAATACACTGAAGAATGAATGATTCTTAGAACTTCAATTGAAAGTTATGTTATTTATTGCTATTCATGTTCTGGATTACTTTTAGCCACTTTATATCCATCTCCATTTTTTTTATGGCGTTTTGCCTTGTTTTGTTCATGCTCCTCCTTCTGTTTCAATCTTTTTCAAGTAATGAAGCAAAAGTCTGTTTAGATGTGTAGGATCCCACTGTATTAATTATAATTTATAATTATCATCAATCACTTGTCAGAAAATTGAAAAACATGTTGAATTCATCAACTGAAGCTCACCTGTTGAGCATCCACTATCTGTCCCCTCAACACTCACACTGTGCAAATTTTTGTTTTGAATGGAGAGACCTTTTGATGATGCAATGGCAACAGGATTACTCCATGCTTTCCCAGAGAAAATGTCATCCATTATCTGCAATGTATTAGTTATTTGGGGATATATTATATATTACTCAATCAATTGTTTTATTTCTCAACTTCAAAAACCTGCCAGTTGCGTCTGTCATTGCCAGACTTATTATTATGGTATTTTGTTGATGCATAGGTTTTTTTCAAGTTTCTCAGCTTAGAAGCACATTGGGGTCCAGTGACATTATAACCTTTGGCAATAATTGATTCTTCTGAAATCTTTTTCCATAGTTTTTTGTGTGATAATTCACCACTGTTGAAACTGTTTTCCATTGTTCTATATGTTTTCAAAAATGAGAAGACACAAGGTGGACTCCACCTATAAAGAGGAACTAAAATAAAGAAACAAGAGGTGAATAAATAAAAAATTAAGACAGAAGAAAATAATAATAGAAGATACCTTCACTATCTTCTTGGGTATCGAAAGTTTCATCGGGATCAGGATCCGTAGTATCCGCTGTATCATTTCCATTAGCTGTATTTTCTCCATCTCCTCTATGATGACACTATCTTCATAAATGTTAGATGTTGTCTGCCCTTGTAGAGCATTCTTCGAAAGTTCCGTAGCAAAATACTTCAAATTCTGAAAGAATGTTTTATGTGTTTGACAGTTAATCGATTGCTTCAATAATTTTTCTTCTTCATTTTCCGTGTCTATTGATAATATGCAACACACAAATGAAGAAGAAAAATCATTGATGCAATCGATTAACTGTCAAACACATTTTGTGTAGGTACACCGCCTACTGATCGAAATAATTATGAAAAAATAGACTGATAGCCCTGTGGATCATCGTGAAGGAGGAACAATTTTAGTTTTATTATTCCAAATGGGAAGATCATGTGATAGGTACAATTCTAAAAGAATTTGAAGTATTCTGGTTGGAAAAAGGTTTTATGGGGTAGGTACTTTAAAAGTAATGTAATGGGAACATTATGAAAGAAAACAGTTTAGTTTGATATTTCATTCTTCACGTTTTTCTGCACGCCTAGCATCTTCAAGAAGTAGATCTTTTTCAGAATTGTATAATATTATTGTTACGGTCGCCATTATTGAATATTCACATTTGTTCACAAAAAAACAGACAGCCACATCAACCCACCTGAAGACATGGGTCGCCGTAAGCGCGGCGTGATCGAAAACGATGACGTCATTTATGACGTATTCAGCACGCCTATGACGACCGTGATTGGACCGTGATCATAATGTGGAACGATTATGCGAGCGTTATGAGGGTTGTGCTTGTCTAGTGGAACGCAATATCAGACAGGATCTTTGATCACAGTGGCACAGCAGAGAAAGGTTTGGAGTTTACTAATACGATCCGTGAATCTATCCGGGACAATCGAATGGGTACTCCTCATTTGACGCCACACTAGACTTATATAGTTGACCGATGCCTCTTTTTATTGATGCAAAATCTGTTGTTCCATCATGGCACAAAGCCTGTTTTCCCTGTATGTTGATACGTTCAAGTTCAAGTGGCACAATAACTGTTTTTCTCTGGTTGATACTTTGGAGTGATGGTGATTCAGAACCTGGTTTCTTAGTGTGGATACAATCAAGTTGTAGTGGTGTGAAACCTGTTTTTATAGTATGAATACTATCGAGTTGTCGTGGTGCAAAATCTGTTTTTCACTTAAGTTGGAGGATGAGGAAAAGTCGTACGCTACGTCTATATCACAATGCCACACTTACTTTGAACCGACAAAACCAGCAGAAACGTGATATATACTTTCATTCGGCAAAGTCTTCTGACACCCAAAAGTTGATCGAGGAAAATTTCCTAACCAGGGTTTTACAAGGTTGATCTACGTTTCTGGTGACACATGGCCTATTTTCCTGATAAAACAAAGATTATTTCTCGGGTCTTACCTCTTTTTTCAATAAACAAAGTAGAATTTCTATGAACCATCTTTTATGGAATGTAGCCTCTTTTTCCTATAGCAATGCATTTTTTAAACTATAGGTCATTGAAGGTCATACATCAAGTCCTTCTTTCCTTCAATATCCCATTCAATAACATACGAAAATAAACCCCCATACTTGGATAAAATTCCTTGAAACAAAACCCAGTGATTAAAAATACCCGAAGTTCGCGAGAGAGCCCTCTACTGTGCATCAAATAAAACAGTGAAATACAAAATTAGTACAGAACATATTCACAACAGGAACCATAATTAAAATCACTTGTCTTCGTCAAGATTTTCAGGAAGGGAAAAACAGCGACACAAAAATATAGGTCAGTAATTTAGGGTCAATAGCCCTATGTCGACAGAAAATGGACCTGAGAACCAGATACTTCCGAATCCGGTCATTGCCATACGGATAAACAATAACTACTTCGATTATGACAATGCTTTCGCACACTGTACATGATATACCTTCAAAACAAATTTTAACTAAATGATTTTATGAACATAGTAGCAAATATTCACGAATTTCAAAAATAGAACGAGAATAACCATAATTACAGATATGACAAGTATATAACTGGTAATATACATATATCACATTCATTACATGGCAACATGGCCGGTAATAGTGAAGACGCGCATATATCTGCACCCAAATCAACAGCCTCTACAAACTGTAAAAAGTGCAATAAAAAAGCAGTGAATGCATTCAAGTGTCCAAAATGTGATAGTTGTTACCATGAGAAATGTGCAAAACATCTGAGTTCGGTGGACGCAGGAAAATTCATTAATGACATTTTCGTCTGTTGTGAGCCATCACGTTGTTATTCTGACATGGATGATGCTTTTTTTGACGCATTGGAGAGCCTCAATCCCGATAAAAAGGTAGATATCAATATATTCAATTACATCATCAAGCAGAAAGATATGATTATCCATGAATTGAGAGAAAAAATTCAAATTCTCAGTCTACAAATAGGACTTATAAATAAAGTTGAAATACCATCGACTAGAGAATCCATATCGACCAAAAATGATAAAAAAGCGGTGGGTACAAAAACTAGTTCAAATCCGAACGCCAGTAGATATCCCCCGCCAAGGAATACATCGAAGAATGATAAATCACCAACAGACAAGGTTGCCAACATGTGTGGAAATTCCTCAGGTAGCGTAATCACCACTAAAGAATTTTCACAAGCACTCGAGGAGGTGAGCACTAACCAGAAGTGCTCTACTTACATAAACTTGGTGACCGAAGATGCAAAATCTAAGCCAAACAACTCTGAGGGAAGCTGGCAAATAGCCTCAAACAAGAGACGATCGAAGAGAACTGTCATAGTAGGAAACAATAGCAGCATTGAAGTTAACGGAAGAGAGGTGAAGGGGGTTCCCAAATTCGCCAACTTGCACGTGTACAGGGTTGATCCGTCAATGAAAGCCCAAGACTTGACTGAACTCGTGAAACATAATTTCCCGGAAGTTAAATGTGAACAACTTCCCTCGAAATATCCGGATATCTATTCCTCTTTTAAAGTCAGCATCTATGAAGATAATTTCGACGCCGCTATGGACCCCTCAAAGTGGCCAGTTGGTGCCCACATTCAACGATTTTTCCAATTGACTAAAAATTTTCAACGTGTCTGACACCGAAGTATAGAACTTCGAAGAACATGAAGAAACAAAGCCGAATGGAATCCGCGGTCCACCATAACTGGAGTATTTTTCATTTGAACGCACAATGCTTATCAAACAAAGTTGATCAATTATCATTGTTCCTGGATGATACCAAATATTCGGTAGTGTGTATTTCGGAGCATTGGCTCACTACTTCAGACATTGACCTGATCAATTTGAAAAATTATAAACTTTGTTCATATTATAGCAGATCTAACACAACCCATGGAGGTTGTCAGATCGGAAATTGTCTGTAAAACCTTAGATCTCAATGTATTTTGTGACGAGGTGAATGCCGAATTTTGTGCAATTGACGTGCCCTGTCTTGACCTTGTGGTTATAAGCCTCTATAGATCCTGCCTGGGGGACTTCAATAAATTCATTGGTAAGCTTGAAGACTTGTTGAACTATATATCTGAAAAATATCGAAAAATTGTAATTGTCGGCGATTTCAATGTGCATTTTGAATCTGAATCGGACGCTAATCTTGCAGATTTGATGTATCTCACTTCTTCGTTTGGTCTGGAGAAAACCATAACTGAGTTTACAAGGGTAACTCCTGGAAATAAACCCAGTTGTCTAGATAATATTTTCACCAATATCAGTCAAAATGATTATGTCACAGGGATCGTAGAGCCGTGTCTATCTGACCATAAGGGGCAAATTATTAACTTGAAGAATACTCTTCCTTCAACATCATGTTCTGTACAGATGAAAAGGATAATAACAAATGCAGGTATCGCTAGATTCAGAAACGAATTAACTAATGTCGAGTGGAATTTAAACTTCGATGGTGTTGAACTGAGCACATACGATATTAACAAACATGCCGAAAGTTTCACGTATACTCTAAAGTCCCTAATAGAAAGCTCATTCCCAATAAAGAACTGTAAATCAAAAAATTATGAACCAGTTAAATGGTTCAACGAGGAATTGAAAACCATGAGAAAAACATTGGAATCCGTTAAAGTTATATGTGATGTAACAAATGATCCTAAAGATTATGATGTATATAAAATATTGAGAACCCAATACAGAGAAAGGATAACAGAGACAAAAAAACATGCTTATAATAATTATTTATTGAATTCAAATAACCGAATTAGGGATTCTTGGAAATTGATAAATTATGGAAGGAATCATTCTCGTAAAGAAGCCGTTCAGAGTTCTATCGATGTAGATGAATTCAATAGTTTCTTCTCAAATGTAGCCGAAGCGATAATCAAAACTTTACCAGACTATGACCTCGATCTCGACAAATTATTTCGAAAAATTCCAACGACACTTGATTCGTTCTTTCTTGAGCCCATATTGAGTCAGGATGTAATTGCTGCAGCCACATCCCTCAAAAACTCACTTTCCATGGACATATTTCAGATAAACACCAAACTATTGAAACACTCAATTGATCTATTGGCAACGCCTCTAACCGATCTCTACAATATGTGCATAGTTGGAGGAGTATTTCCTGATATCTTCAAATACAGTAAAGTTGTTCCAATTCATAAATCTGGCGATTTGAACGATCCTGGAAATTTTCGCCCCATATCTGTGATTCCGTTCCTCGGAAAAATTTTTGAAATTATCTTAAAAAATCGCTTATCAACCTACTTTGATAAATTCGAAATTTTACATGAGAACCAGTATGGATTTCGTAAAAACCGATCCACTATTCAGGCAATTTCGAGGGTAATAAACAACATTGTTGAGGGCTTTGAGGGCGGTTGCCAAACTTCTTTAAGTTTGTGCGATCTCAGCAAGGCCTTCGACTGTGTTAACCACGAATTACTGATTGATAAATTACGACGCTACGGCATCAGGGGGAAACCATTGGACTTGTTGTTCACGTATTTGACAAATCGGAAACAATGTGTTAGCCTAAATGAGAAAACCTCTGATCTCGAAGATATAAATCATGGTGTACCCCAAGGCTCTGTCTTGGGGCCACTTTTATTTATCATCTATATCAACGATTTTCTCTATCACATGGAACCCAAAACTTGCATTCTATTCGCAGACGATGCAACGCTAATAAACTCCAATCCCACCAACACTTGCCACATAAATTCTACTCTAACTTCGGAAAAGGAGGCCGAATACTGGTTTTCTGCAAACAAGTTAAAACTCAATGATAGCAAAACAAATCGCATTACATTTTCATCGAAAGTCCACCACGGAGACACTGTCAAACTTCTAGGAGTTACTCTTGACGATTCATTAAACTGGTCAAAACACATAAGAATACTTTGTTCTAAACTTTCCAGTTCGATTTTCATCATGAGACAACTGAGAAGAGTGATCAATATAGAAGTTCTTCTGACTATGTATTATTCATTATTTCATTCTCATTTATCGTATGGAATAATCTTATGGGGAAATTCTATGGATTCATTCAAAGTCTTCAAACTACAGAAAAGAATAGTAAGAGTTATCGCGAATGCTGGATATAGAGACCACTGTCGGCCTCTTTACCAACAATATAGTATTATGTCATTACCATCCCTTTATATATACCATCAAGTGCTGGAAATCCATAACAATAAGGATAAACTACAACTTAATTCCCATTTCCATGATTATAATACTCGAGGTTCAGGCCAAGTTAGGCCCCCCCGGTACAGGTTGGCAAGATCTTCAAGAAACTCGCTCAACATAAATCTATATAATCACCTACCTACTCATGTTACAAACATGGAGGCTAATAAATTCAAAAAATGGGTGAGACAATTTCTGACAAAATCATGTTTTTATTCTGTATCAGAGTACATAGACTCCCCTCCGTCATATGACCATCGTCACTGACCACAAAATATTCCTAAAAATATCATTGTCCTGGAAATATCTTTGTTCCGAAACTAGTCTGTGCATTATTTGTTTAGTATCGTCTTTCTATCTGTATTTTTATCTATATAATTTTTTTGTATGTATCTTGTTAACACACTTGATATCTCATATATCACGAATCACTCAGTTATCGACTTTTAACCTGACTTGCTGCAAAATGTGTATACATTAACGTGGTCAAATAAAGTACTTACTTACTTACTTACTACTTACTTACTATACATGGAAATCGAAGCCAAATAATAACTAGATAGAAGGGTAAGTTATAGGTTCGAATATGAAGGGAAACTTGCGTGAATATCCAAGTGCAACAAAATATAAGTACCTATCTATGTTTCTAATAAGATGATTCTACGTTGGTTACAACCTACCAGTTCATATATTACTATATACAAGTTGTTCCTTGAAGACATGCTAATATTCGAGGGGTGTTGACCTACCCTCATTTACCATTGTTGGCTCACCTGCATTTGTATATATCGAAATTATCGAAGTTATCGAAATTATAGAAATTATCGAAATTATCGAAATTATCGAAATTATCGAAATTATCGAAATTATCGAAATTATCGAAATTATCGAAATTATCTAAATTATCTAAATTATCAAAATTATCGAAATTATCGAAACTATCGAAATTCTCGTAATTATCGATGTTATCGAAATCATCAAAATTACCGAAATTATCGACATTATCGATACTATCGTTATTATCGATATCGATATTGTTTAAATTGTGGATATTATCGCTATAATCAATATCGTCGATATTTTCTTCATCTAGTGCCAGTGGTAGAAAGGAGAAGAACATCAGTAACATATTATATATATATTTTGTTTTGTTGGTTTTATATATATATATATATACTTTTTGAAATAAATTCGTGATTTCTTTATTTTTGAAGAAAAAAATCTGAAACTTGCACACATATTCATTGAAACTGTATCCTTCCATAAAATATTAACAAAAATGTGATATTGAGCATACTTCAAGAAATAATAGAAAAATTGAAAGGTTGAGAAAAGCGGCATCTCACCCTTACTATCAGCTGAGATGCCACGTTGAAGAAGGAAAGATGTCACTATCAGGAGAGATGCCACGTCGAAGAAGGAGATATGCCCCAGAACCTATTCCTGGACTCTCAAATTTTTCTTCCGTGATTCGCCCCTGGAACATAATATGTGACAAACGTCTCCATACATCGTGCATCTTTCTTTTTTGTTTTTTTTTATTGCTTTCGTAGCACTCTGAGAAGAAATATTCCTCAGAAGTTGACATTTTTTTGTAAGGGGTTCTTCATTACTCCTACTCGATTCATTATTTGTGGTTTTGGGGGTAATGGATTCCTTATTAATCTCCTTCTTCTTAATTTTTGACAAGTGTTTAGTTATTTTTTTTTTGATAGGTTGCTTGCCTTTACTCTTATTGAAGATTATGTCTTTCTTCTTTTCTATATTCTCAATTGAATTCAACACACTTGCACCCTGTTTTTTTTTCTCTTATTGAATGGAACTGGCATTCTTGGAATCGGCGAGACTTCATGCAAACATTTAGCTGGTGTAAAATCATCTGAATTTGATGTGCCAGATTCAGGTCGAGCATTCGACATTTCTTCTTCGCGCTGCGGCCACTCTCCCAATATCGAATGCGTCAACTCTCCATTTGGTTGGGATAGATGCCGCACCCCCTTATAACCAACGAAATCAAAATTCTCAACCTCAAATTGTTCCTAACATATTCCAAACATCACCAGAAGTTAGCCAAATCCATCATACATGCATGATTTCCAGCGGATGATTCCCTACACTCATGAATAAACCTAATTGTAAAACATTCGAAGTGTTGATTACATACCTCTTTAGCTAACAGAGCTGAAATCAGAACGATCACCGGCGTAACCTCTAGTGTGTCATGGGAAGTGTTAACTGAGCTGGATGAATATTCATGGCGCGATCTTTTGGAATCTGGTGGGGGTAACGCGTTAGCGGCGTCTCTCCTGCCGCGGCATCTCTTCTGCATTTACCTTATCACTTGTCCACCTTTATTAAAAACTCTTTCAGATGAAACGCTTGTGGCTTGTACACATAAATATCGTTTTGCGAGAATTGACAGTCGAGGGAAATTCACCATATGATTGTTCCAGAAAAGTAATAGGTCCTCATCTGTATTGAGCTGCACAAGCCCTAAATACTCACTTATTTCCAAATCACAATCTTGGACGGATTGCCACCACTCATAACAGTGCTAACATCTTTTTTTGGCTCAAGCAAAGCAGCTAAGCCTGACATTTTTTTTCTAATTGTTGCAGGTCCGATCTCAATTCCTACGACATCTTTCAGTTCTTCGTTAACTATATATATATATGATATCTGCAATGTCAACATCCTCAAAAAATTACGTCTTGAATCGTGGATCAAAAAAGTGCACCTCTGTAAATGTCGAAAAACACTTTTGTTATAGAAATATCGATTTTTGAATGTTTTCAAGATAATATTAATCGTACACGAACTTGTTGAATTGATTTCAGTGTCTCTTGTATTCGATGTGAAAGAGGTAGTATTGTAGATGCGGTTACGTAGCTTTCACCAGACATATGTCCCGATATATTCTGCAAAGGTTTCAGTAGCTCTACCACTTCTTTGAGTAAATTTACCTCATCTTGGTTAGCTATCAAATGTTTATATTTTGCCCCACTGAATTCTCCTAAGATAACGAAATATAATTAACATTTTCAGGAACAAAGATTTCATTAACGCCTTACCTAGAACACTAACTAGCGCTATGTGCTGTTCTACCACAACCGATATCAAACGCAACATTGACCACCATCTTGTTCGGGAATATTATGGTATTTCCTTTGTGGGTAAATTGAATTGTCTCTGTTTGTCATGTAAATCTCTACACAATTTCCACCTATGAGCAAAAGCTTTTGTATTTTCGTTACTTCCTCAATCGACGGTTGTAGTTCATCGATTCGTAGGGATTTTTCTACTCCTGTATTCAAACTATGGCCGAAACATGGTATATTGTATACTTTCATATATCTTTCTAATGAATATCTCTACCCCAGTTGCATTATTCACCCTGTATTCATTTTAAAATAACCGTTTTGTTTCGCCACCATTCTTCCGTGTTTTACTACCCAGCGGTCCTGTTACTAAGTGAGTTCTGTATGTGAGGTCAGTCTGTTTGTAATCTTTGTAGAGAACGCATCTCGCAATCATTCGTAATGAACAGATTCCGAAATTACAGTCCACTCGTTCAATTTCGCATTCACATAAGGCTAGTACAGAGACACACTCAACAGATATGATTCACTTTCAATATATCAATGGCTCTGAAAATATTTGCACCAGAATCAGTCGTGAAAGTTTGTTGTTTCAGCTTTTCCAACTTCCATTCGCACAAGAGATGACTTAACATTCCAGCTATAATGTCCGATGTGTGATCGTCATTGAGTTCTGCACAATTTAGACAAACACCTCCTAGCTGCCACTTTTTGCTGATGTAATTGGTCGTTGATGCAATGTAGGGTTTATGACCCGTGGAATGAGATTTCGTCAATGTCAGCTAACCCATCCTTCATTTCTTGAACAGGTAAAAGGAAAGAAGAAGTTTGCATGTTATGTTATGAGGTCATGTTAAAACTCAAAAATCCAATGGAAAAATCGAAGACCATGGCAGGAGAAAATTCCAAAAAATTTCATTATCATTTTATTTTGTAAATTGTAAAGAATTGAGGAATTTCAGGCTATCATAGTGGGTTTGTTCATTCAGTGAAATGACATTGTTGTAAGTCAAGGAAATGTTGATTTCAAAAATCTCTAACAGATTCAATAATTTCCCTTTCGAGCAGACATGTAAAATTTCTAGATCTGTCTGACTGTTAAGAGAGTGGTCAGAGTTGAGAATGTGATTGGCAAAAGAACTTTTAGTGTGGTATTCATCCAAATGTTTTTTTTTTCATTTTTTTTAAAGTTTGACATGCTCATTTACTCGAGTCTGAATACAACGGCCACTCTGACCGATATACTGGGCATTACAGTCTATATCAGAGCAAGAAATTTTATAAACACCTGATTTATGTAGAAGAAGGACTTTGTCTTCGTTATTAGCTAGGGATTTCGAATTGGAATCTGTGGTATAAAAGGAAATGTTTATATCTGTGAAAAAGGATTTCTGTAAATTCTATCTAAAAGGTATGTGGGCTATCCATTGTCGTGCCCAATTGGTTCGATGATATTTTGTTCTTTGTTGAAGTCAGAAGGACTCAAGGGGATCATCAGGTATGAACGTTATTTTCCGCTTTCTTCATCAATACAGTTGATTGCTTTTAGACATAGAAGGAACGTGTATTCGAGTAGTTACTATACGATGATATCTCTCAATTTTTGAATTGACTCGGCCGTTACTTGATGGGAATCCATGTCAAATGTGAAAACTTCACAGACGATAAGATTTCCACAAAATTCTCAATCACACGACATGTTTCGCTAACACAGTAGCTTCATCAGGTGAAATACTAAGAAGTCAAATTCAACAGTGGTGAACTATTGAGGTCTAGTTGATCGTTAGGTAAAATGTTAGAATTTTTGAGTTTGTTATTTTTAATGATTCAAAATGACTGAGTTATATTCCTTTATTTTCTACGTGTAGAATTTCGAAATTATTATTTTGTAAAAAACTCCATAAGAAAGCTATTCAAGATGTTTATCCTACCATCAAGAACAATTATCAAAATTATATAGAACTCTAACCTATTTCGGATCACCAACTGAAAAATTAGCTTCATTTCTACATAAACAGGACTTAAAAGTAGCATATAGAACAAATAACACGTTGGGAAGGTTTATCAAAAATAATAAAGACAAAACTAAGGTATATATCGTTCAGACAACATAAGATGAATTTTTTGAAGGAGAAAACCATAACAAATTCAACATACGCCAACCATATTATATTACAAGAAAATCATAGTTTTGATGGTAATTTCGGAATTCCACACGTAGAAAATAAAGAAATGAAACTCAATCATTTTGAATCATTAGAAATTATGAAACCCAAAATTTCTCTCAACAATCAACTAGACCTCAATAGTTCACCATTGTTGAATTTGTATTCTTAGTAGGTAAGAATATGTATTTGTTATCCACCCTTTCAAGTTAATCCGGTACACCGTATTTTAATGTAGATATTGTGCCTATTTTCCGAAAATGAAGGTTTATCGAACCTTTCCACAGGTAATTCTAATCCTTCAGTTTGGGAAAGTATGATATATAAAAGTTAGGCAAGCCAAGGTTAGTTTAGTTTATTGTTCTAGTATTTCACCTGATGAAGCTACTGTGAGATTAAGAATTTTGTGAAAATCTTATAGTTTGTGAAGTTTTTAGATATATCTATATAACAACAATGAAAAATACAGTTACCGGCAAAAAAACCGACAAGCAAAAAATTTTGTAAAATTGATCGCCTTGTAACTTTTTTGATTTTAGTCCGATTTTTGTGTTTCGAAATTGTACTCCTTAACGCTCTGTAGCAAATGTTGGTGGCTAAACTCAGCTTCATCATTTATTGGATTGGAGTGTGATCCTTTCCTAACACAATGGTATCTATTTATATCACGTCAATCTCTTCTCTTCTTTAGTTCTCTTTTTCAATTTTTATCAACAATAATTCAGAACTATTCTCGAAAGTTCTGCTTCATCATATTTTGTATTCAAGTGTGATCCCTTTTCTTTCCTTCTTAACTCAATAGTTCTTCATTCATGTCAACATCTTCTTCTTAAGAGAAGATAGAGGAGTTCTTGAAAGCTGCTAATTTATGTGATATCGGATAGCATGAAGTAAAAGGAATGACTGAATCATTATGTGTTGGTTTACGATAAGTAGAGAAATTGAACTGGCCATTGTCTATGTTAATCAATGAATCTAAGGAAGGGAGTGAATTATTATTTGCAATTTCGATTGTGAATTGTATACAAGGATGGAATTTGTTCAGAAAATCAAGAAGAAGGTGTACTTCCGCAAGTGTACCATCAGAAAGGACCAAACAATCATCCACATATCTATACCAGAAACAAATTTTGTAAAAAAGTGTGAATACTAAATGATACACGGAGTCAACTCCAAGACATTTAATGTGATGAACACATCAAAATTGATTGGTACATGTTTCGGACATATATATGTCCATCATCAGCCTCATAAGGAATTATATAATTAGTTTCATGGGGATAAGAAAAGAGGTTATGTGACCAACTTGAAAAATACAAATATTTGTTTGTTTGGGTGTCGAAGAAGAAAATTAAGATGGGGAAACAAAACAAACCCCCAGAAATTGCCATACAATATTTTGTAAGAACCATCGAATGGTATTGTAAATAGGTACATATCATTGAGAATTTTCCTTTTTTTTTCAATCTGGCTCATAAGTTAAACTATCAAAAAATGCATGATGATCCTTTTTTATCACTGATTTGAGTTCTTGTAGATGCTTGAATTTAGACTCAGATATAGGAACTTTCTTATCGTAGAGTTGCTTTGGTATAGCTGTGATAAAAGCAGTTTATTTCTTTCTGTGAGGAAGTGGACTCCAATCATCAGCATAATCAAGCTGATATTCGATATCGCCGGATGGTTAGTACCTACAAAAGTCATGAAACTGATCAACTGAAGATGAATTGACTTTTCTGTGTGTAATAAGTCAATGTTTCACTACAATTAATGTTAATGTAATGATTAAATTGAAATTCAATAGATTACTTGAGGTAACAATGTTAGTGAAATTTGATTAATGAATAGGTGAGTATTTCAACTCTATTCTAGGCAATGCCAAGAGATGTAATGTGAAATTAAATCTATGACAGCCTCACTGTGGCTAGCAAGTGATGATAATAAGTCACCAGGTGACTGGGAATAATAAATGTGAAAATACCTAGGTTTCCTACGAAAGGAAATAGCTGTTATTTCGTTTCTCACAAATAGGAGAACACTTATTACAAGGTGAACAAAGTCAGACGCTAGTGAAGATCTATGTCTTGAACTCCTCAATGGAAATCAAAAATTACATCACAAGTAGTATTCACTGAGGGTCATCCATCATTATACTCTTACTCAAAATTAACCATTAATTGTATGGGTGGCTTCCTCCTACTCCATAAATTGCATCAGCAAATAGTATTCATTTCAATAGCAATCAATCTACTCCATAACATCATATACATGGTATCCAAACATAAACAAACAGGCAGCAAACTCCAACAGCTGACAAATACTTTTTATCGCCCCATTAGCAATAATATGGGTTGAAATTTGGGAGGCATCGAACCATAAATAATCCCATTTGTCAATTATACATCACATAATTTTATTTAACCAAAACATCCAACATCCACAGGTTAGTTTATGACTTGATTGCCGCCATGACGGCATGTCATGTGCGCAAGTGCATATCGCACAAGTTAGCAAAATGCAAATGGCTTCAGTAGAAACCAAAAAGGCCTGAGAAGGATATCACATTGATCGATCTGTTTTCCAATACTTTCATAATGGTGTGAACATTATCAAATGGCTCAAAATGAACCTTGTATCGTATTGTACATACCTATAGGTTTTGATCGGTCTATTTCCAATATGATTGGCATTTGGAAAGACGATAAAAATTAAATTGTTGCTCTGCCAAGCGCCAATCGAGAGAGAACGATCTCCGTCAATCTTGCTCGAATTTCGGCGGGGTCAAGATTACACCGTCGAACTTAGACACAGAACACTAAGAAATCAGAGCGCTGGGTCTAATTGGGTGCTATGTAAATTGGCCTTATCTAGTTACTTTGTGTTCAAAGTGACATCGATTGTCAACACTGTTTTAATAACACAGGTGAGGCAATCATATAGAAGTGAATTCTCTATGTTGATATTTTATTATTTAATTGTTATAAAAAGAAGAGGAAGTCTTGAGTTTGTTGACAATAATAAGAATAAGATAAACCATATCCACAAGTGAAACTCTTAGCAGGGAAACATATCAGCATCTTCACGTATGACTCGATCACAATCACAGGAAGAAGACGAAAGTTATATACAGGTTATCCTAACAAATTAATGTTGAAATAATATTTCTCTGTTGAAAATACAATGCATACTGAATGCACTGAAAAAAAAAAGAATAGTAAAGGGGTGACTCAAGTTTATGTAAGGTTCAAGTGGACCGTTACAATGTTTTTCGTTGAAACAGTCTACACATGACAGGTTTATTGTCACAAGTGTCGCAATAAGTCATCACTCTCTTGCTTCTCCCTGGCTTTTCTGCTTCCTCTGTCCAGTTTTATTTTTTCGTAGCAGACAATGTATCTCTTCCTGTTAGTTCTAGCTATGTCCTCAATCTTGGTGAGTTTGTGTGCACCTTTTGATGCTATTCGTGTGGCTGGTTCTGATGGTACGTCTGCTTCGTCTTCTATTCCCTCCTGATCTTCATCTGCTAACAGTGTCTTTACTGAAAGTAAATGACCCAGGCATTCACGACGGCTGTTCCCAAAATAATTTCATTTTATGGTTTTCCGAAGGCAAGTGTAGTACGGAGACATTTGGTCAGACATATCCATACCTTTTTTGGAATTGTTATAATCCAAAACACATTGTGGCTTCCTTATTTCCTTATCCTTCCTGTTTTTTCCCGTACCTATCAATTCGTTCATATGTTCAGGCATAGTTCTCAGCATCATGACCGGTCTTTTATCAAGCCACTTGTAAACACGCACACCATTCACATTCTCCAGAGCATAATATTCCCCTTTCTTGAGCTTTTTTCCACACACATCCTTCGAATTTCCTTTTCTATTAGCACGTAAGGTTCCACAGAGGTACGTTTGATGTTGCGGCCAATTTTACGCTGGTGTAAAAAATATTCAATAATTTTCTTCCTTCGTTCAATAGACCCTCCAACAACTTCATTGTGACATCAAAAGTATGACCATGCTCACTTATGTGTTCGTTTTTACCGCAGTAGATTTTGAAACTGAAAGTGTATGCGTCTATGGAGCAAAGTTTGTAGACTTTGATGCCATATGGGTGGGTCTTGGCTGGCAGGTATTGTCGAAATACAAGGCGACCTCTCCATGGCACCATGGTTTCGTCAATAACCACATTTTTTTTCTGGTTTGTATGCATCCTGATTTTTTTTTTGTAACTGATCCAACACCTCTTTTATCTTGGCAAGTCTGTCCCTATTCCCTCTATTCTGCTCATTGTCAGCAAAATGATGATTTCAACTAGGTATTTGAGAACTGCTTGATCCACGGAATTTGTTTTTGACGAAGTCTCTTAATGAAGGGTATTTCAAACCCCAGTTTTGACCAATTTGAATAAAATGAAGGAAGTCTGCCTAGTTTACCTCTATCTCCTCCATTGGTTCTGTTGTCGTCTCTGGTTCGATCTGTAACTCTGTGGATTCTTCCCTTGGCCTGCTGTCCTCCTGGAAGTGCACGCACAACTGGTGCTCATCCTGATGTTGCCATTCTTTATGGTCGGGAAGGAGCGCTGTTTTTCATCTTCGCCCTCGGGTTGTTGCGGTCGTGAAAAAATTTGGATTTTGTAACGGTTTAGTTTTTAATCTGATGTGTTGAATTGATTTTGCCTCCCCCTGGGCGATTCTCAATCTCTCAAGTCGGTCACTGCCGAATAGAGTTGTGTCTACTTATCTAGCTTCCATATTCGGGTCCACATTCGGAAGAATGTTGAACCGTCTATGGTTTGCAAGTGAAAAATGAACCTCACCCGAAAGATTTCTGCAATCAGCAAGGGGTGATATTATATTATTTTTCTGTTCACAATATCCTAACATAAAAAGATTGAATACTACTCATTGCAGATCCAACTCTTGGAGAGTACGTTAAAAGTATCTTGTTTCATAGCCGCATCTTTAGGCAATGGTGCAATTTCAATATTTGGTTTAGGTTCAGCCAGGGCTGGACAGTTCGGAGCGAGAGGCCAATGGTCCCTAATTCCAGTTTGTCGTATCTTTATCTAGTCTTGACCACCTTTTCGTCAACTCCTTCGGCATTGGTACCCCTTCTTGTATGGGGTTCGATGAATTCTCGCCTAATAACTGTAGTATCTCTGGATCGATGGTCGCAGGGGCCTTGCAAAAACGAGTTCCTTTGGAGTCGCCTGATTCGTTCCAGAACTCGGATCCTGAGGAGATTTAGATCCGGATGTTGTTTTCTTTTTCCGAAGACATGTCCATGTCAGATTCCGATGATGACACAGATCGTTCAACGCCTACAAAACATTTCTAATTGAAAGTGTTCTCAACCAGCATCACGCATGGTTAAAAACGGCTAGAAAACGCTTTTAAGCCGACATACCAGATGCCTATGTATTACAGGGAATATTTGAAAAATTAAATATATACTGCATTATAAAGCGCTCCTTTTGAGTCACACATTGTTCTCCTTCATCACAGTAAATCTAATCTTATATGTGGTTGGTATCTGACTCGGTATATGTTATGAAATGTCCACTGCATTACAGAGACTTTTATATGATTAGTTTTTTTAACAGTATGTATTATTATTTACTCAAAATGTTCAGTGAAATAACCAGCCAGACGTTTCCTTTTCATGTTCACTTCAGTAATTCACACTATAAACGAATTCAGTGCCGCTTGCACTAAATATTTGGGATGAGGCTATCGGCAGCTTCTGAAGCGTGGGTAAGTTACTGATGAAGAAGTTTTTGTCTACACTTCGAATATCGTGTGATCTTGAGCGATTCAATGGAAACTTCCACTGATGTATAGGAATGTAGCAGCAAAGTATAATTCAGGACATGTATATTCCAGCTGTGATGGTTTATTATCTGATATTACAGTTCTCTTGATATTTTCGAGATGCAAAATGATGTGATCGGACCCAAAATAAGTTATCTGTGATGACATTTATTGACAGAAGATTTGATTGTCTACTCCTACATCAAAAAATGTACTCAGTTACCATGGTAACGTTGATTCCATCAATGATATTCCTCACTGCAGCCACGATGGATTTCTATCGGTCTTGAGAGGTGAAGAGGTTCTCACAATCAAAAAATCAAATATACCGGATGTGCATAACATGTAGTTTATATTTCGGGGTAACTTGCTTCAATGGACCTTGGCGTGTTAATAGCCCTCGCTGTCGCTCGTGCCGTTACTTACACGCTACGGTCGATGAGAGCCTAATCTACGCCCTTGATACATAAATAATTATTATTTTCATCGTGATCGCTAAACAACGGAAATTAAACACTAAGACTCCTTCTTTCCTTGATGGATACAAATTTAGGTGTGATCTCTTTGTTCGTCGTCATGGCTGAACAACAAAAAGTTGACACTTCATAATGATAATAATAATAATAATAATAATGGATTTCAGTCAAGTACATCACCAGCATCAGTGATTCATCAGCATCAGAAATCAAAATCATAATAGTAAAAATTATGACACAGGAAATAAACGAATCCCCACACATATGTTCAGGATGAATTGTTATCATGTTATGTATTTATATACCTAGAAGATGAAACAAATTGTTGACGACGGTAATATCTCGAAACCGGAATATCGAATTCGAATAATGAAATCGAAACTAACGAGAAAAAAACAAGATCGATCGACGCAGAGATGTTCAAAACGCTTATGGAAGCAATGCAAGCTACAAATCAACTAGTTCTGGACCAAAATCACGCCACAATTGTGCCTTCATTCGAAAATTCCAAACAACAGAAGAAATTTTTTCGCACATACATAGGGATGTTCGAAAATTACCTTTCTATCAAGAAAGTTATGAACAACAAAAAATTCGCAGCGGAACTGCTATTAACATACATTGGTTTATCAACATTTTCAATCCTATCAGCACTTGTAGCACCTAGAAAACCCAATGAATTTGACTACAACGGGTTAGCTAAGAAACTCGAGGATTATTTGTCTCCGAAGAAAAACGTGCTAGTTGCACATCAGTTTTTATCAACATTTAAACAAGAAAATCAATCAATTTCTGGGTTCACCATAAATTTGAGGAGATTTACTCTTGATTGCGACTTCATCAATTGGAAAAATTGGTAGCAAGAGCTTTAGCAATTGAATCTTCCAAATTAGATAGTAAAGAACCATCATCAAGTAGTACTCCATCAAGTTTCAACAGAATCAATCAATCCAGAGGCAGAACAACTACAGAAGATAGCAAAGTAGAGCGTTCGAATTCAAGAGAAAAAATTGATTATCGAGAACTAGGAATTGACTATCAATGTATACGCTGTAGAAAATTCCATCACGTTAAAGACTGCAGAATCGATTCCAAGAAACTGTATTGCACCGCATGCACTTAATATGTGTGTATATCCACTCTTCTAGCCAAGAAAAACAAACTTGAGCATTCTACTCATCTGCTTGACGAGAAAAGTGAACCAGAAAGTGATGACGTGTTTGGCATTAAGAGGATTGTTGATATCTTCGAAGATAGCTTCAATAAGAAATTCTGCGCTACGCTATTCATCTAGAGCGAATCCCAAAGATTTGAAGTAGATTCAGGCGCAGGTTCACGCTCATACCAGAATCAAAATTCAGAGCTTCGGATCTCAACATCAAACTGCAGAAACCAGATATTGCCTTCAATATACCAAAAATATATTTCATCCACTTGGAAAAGCAGAAGCGTGATTTAGGTATCAAAAAAAATTATCATTCGAAGAATTCTACGTCGTTCCAGTTGACTTTGAGCCTTTGAGGACGTGCATGGACTAGACATCTAAACATCAATTTCTAGCAAATTGATAACTCACCATCAAACACTAATCAACTTAATACCATACCAATACTAAGAACTACAGAGGAAGAATCCATAAAAAATATCCATGAATTTCTGAAGAACGGATTGGCTTAGTGCCAAATTTCAAGGTTTCATTACATCTACGCAAAAATGCTAGACCAGTTCATTTCAGAGAGACAGAAATACCCCATGCACTCAAAGAAAAAGTCGAAAACGAGCTGAATAATCTAGAAGTTCTTGGACGCCACTCAATTTATAAAAATCCTACAATTTGGATAATTGAGAAAACCAAATTTCTTTCCAAATAATCTGTTTTTCAAAAATCTGAAGGTTGTTCAAGGTATATGTTCTTAGAAGGCTGGGCTGGACATATGGAAGAATGAAAACCAACATAGAATTCAAGACCTATTATATTTCACACCACCAGAGACAAGGTTATATGTGGACCTATGTAGAGGCCTGCTGTTTCATGATGAAAACTAATCACTAAAGTACTGTATTATTTCAATAGTGTAGGTTGAGTAAATTGCATGTTGATTCTATCATAATTTTCCTACCTATACCAGGACAATTACCATAGTTTTAGAATAAGTGAAGATAAGTATAGTAATAATCCTATTTCAACTATAAAATGGAATGTATAACTAGTCAAGGAATGATAGCGCAATGAACTGTTAAGCAACCGCAGTCACATAGTTTACTATGGGAGAGCTTCACAAGAGCTTCACCAGTTTGTGAATTAATACTGTAAAAAATGTGATTACTCAACCAGTCTCAGATGTGAAAAAATGTAAATATGTATCAAAAAGGTAAAACACTGAAGGTGGAACAAAAAACCTGATTGTGGTCCAAGGGTCCTCTGCAATGGTCCAGATCACCCCTATCCAAGGTCCCTAGTGGTATGAGTGTAGATGTGCAGCATAGGTCACTGCAGGTGAAGACAACACAAACGAGGAATGCTGAACCTCCACAGTCAGCAGAGTTCCAGGATGCAGTGTAACCAGGGCTCAGTCTCTACCAGCTGCTATTGGGCTCCATCTGGTGTCTCCATGGTCGACTCTGGCCAAGATCCGAAGACCTTGCAGGATTACTCAGATCCACTGGGGGATCTTGACAAGGGTAGAGTAGAGTATCCTGAGGGCCGGTCGCTACCAGGAGTCCGAAGCACAGCTAAGCTGCACCCTAGCACCATATGAAATAATCTGAATATAGCCTCCTGAGAGGGCACACAGAGCACGTGGAGACAACAGAAAAAAACTGAAGAACAAGATATATTTTCGAAGATTTCTCTGCTGAATCTGCTATGGCTGTGACTTACCTTCTGAGAAGGGAGGTAGGATTGAAGAATTTTTAGATCTTGCTTTTTAAGGACTGAAATAGGCCGGGCTGCATGGCTTCTAAAACTTCATGGCAGTCTCCAGGAACAAATCCTACAGTTGGCTTCCTGACGGAGATTCCATCCACTAACCGGTAAGCAACGGCTTCCCAAAATCAAATACCCCTAAGGGTTTCTACGGTTTTCACCGAGGAAATCAAAATCACTTTTCACAGGTCAAGTGCACGCCACCATGGCTAACCGAGAAAAAGTGAGGTAGGTACGTGCCGGAAATTTTCTTACCCTCGATTTAACTAGTCAAGAAACCCTAGTTTCCTGTTAAAATCCCAAATCAGCGCCAAATATGAAATCCAAGAATCCTATTTGTCGAAGAAATGCTTACGCCCCAATTATTAAGAAGAATTGTTCTGTCTTCATAGGAATAATCTCCAAATCCTTCACAGAAGACAAATGACAGTCCACAATGACTGCAGTATGACAACAGTGACAGTGACATCCTGATGACACATGAAAATATAAACCTGAAATATTATCCCAAAGATAAACAAAGAAATTTATCCAAATTGAAACCAATTCAGAATGAACAACATCATAAATCCTGAGATATTCCAGCGAAATAGGATTTATCGCCCTGGAGAACATCAACGGTAAGTTGTCTGTCTACTTTTGAATGGATTACAATATTAAATATTTTCTTCGATTATAGGGCCTTAGGATCAGAACGCCAGAAATCAAAGACTCCTGCAGCTTACATCATCACCTCCTATTAGCACATAGAATATCAGAAGAAATGAGTACTCTATTATTGGAATGTGTTTGTTAAAAGATCTCATTCAAAACTGTGTGTGATATGATATGGTTTTTTAATTAAATGTTCTATTACTCAAGGATTGTTTACTATATGTCAGACTGAATGTTTACTGTGAGTATGGTTTCTTCTCAAATTCATAAGGTAAGAATTTGAAGACTATGTTTATTACACTAAAGAAAAAATAAAAACAAATCTTAGCACACCACAGTGCTACTCTACTGTAATTTGATGAGTTTCATCAAAATAATTAGCTAATATCATCTTGTAGCAAATTGAAATGCTACATAATATTGAGAGCAGTGATACACCACCTCCCACAGTACACATCCAGATTCCAAGAGCACCTAATTTAGACTGATTTTTTATCTATTAGTCATATCGCTGTAGTCAACAAAATGTGTATCGAAGATTTGTCGATGCCAAGAACTTTTTACAACTTTTCAAATAGGGATTTACTGTTATTCAAAAATTGGAATGAGGAACAAGAACCCAAAGAAGTGACTAAAAGGCCGGATTTCATTCCAAAGGAAAGGAAGATGTAGAATATTTTCTATGTGGAATTGAAATCCATATGTGAATATTGAAGATTACCTGAAATATTCAGAAAATTGTCTGGATGCAAATCTAATGAAGGGTATTTTATATAATCCAGAAGACCAGAGGGAAACTTTGGGAGGATGAACAACCAAAGGATGGTTGTATAGTTTATTTCAAAATCAATCTGATACATGTTTTGTGTTCTATATTGCCCGTTCATATTCTACTAGACATTTTCAATAGAATCTATCGAAAATAATTGCTTTTTATTCAAGAATACTTCACTAGTGACAAAAAATTATATTGTTGGTGATTTGTGTGCCAGTAATTAATACTCACTCATGATGTAGCTTAGTTCTGCCTGGGTTATCTTACCAAGAATGCTTCCATCAGATGATTTATTTTTACTTACCGGAATATTCTCTGGTGGGTGATGAAGATTTTGATATTCTGGATGACAAAGACATTGATGTTTCAGGTAATCGTATAATTCAAACTGATAATGATTTTTTCGTTGGTTCAATTTTGGAATGATTTTCATGAATTAACTATGAGTTTCGAGTTGGTTTTCCAACAAAAGAAAACTCTTCTAACAATGTTGAAACTTTCGTTATGTCATCTGTTTTTTTTTTGTGTTAGAACATAGTGCTCCTCATGTATGTGGCGTTTATGGGACATTGTGGTATTGTGATGGTTCTCCAAAAATTAATCTGCTGAGTGAATTAACTCCAGCTCTTTTTCTGTACTTCAAGATCAAATCAATTTCTTTGAATCCGAGCTCTCGATGAATAGGAGAGCAGTAGTTCTTCCCAATGTTCCAGTGAACCTTTTTCTAGCCCATCTTTTGATTTGCTCGTTAGATAAAGTGTCTTCCGAATCTTCTGATATTTCTTCATTCTCTACCACTTCATAGGAGTCTCTCCTGGTATTTTTCGATTAAATATTGCCAAATGTGTTATAGTGTATTCAGCCAGATTGGTCCAATCTCTCAAAGAATACTTTTCTTCTAGTCTATTTGTATAATGTATAATTCTTGTTTCCAGATATATTCTAAATCTTGCAATCTGATCTGTTTCAGGCAAATTGATCTTTTTTGTTCTCTGCTAAATTTTCAATACCTTTTTTATTCACTGTTACTTGAAATTCCAGATTGAGAAGTAAACTTGAATCTTCCATTTTCTTTCTCCTTACTTCCTCTTTTTTTTGATAAATTCCATTTCCATTAATTAACACATTTTTTTAGTTCAGTGGCTAACAACATAGCTGTAGCTGGTGATTTGTAAAGCTTTCTATTGCTCTCATATTTGATCTGTTTTGTTGTGCATGATGTTCGGCAATATATTTTCTGCACAAGAAATTAGCATATGTGATTACTAGTTCAACATACCTGATGGCATCAGTTACAGCATCTTCATTCAAGACTGGTAAAACTTGCTCCCGCAATATCTAAGAAGCTTTAGAGTGGATATTATTCTCGAACTTTCTACATTGAGCTTGTATATTAGTCCTCTTGAGGTTCTTTTCTTTCAATGACATACATTTTTCTATATGATGTCTGATACTGAGTTTACTATAGAATCCTAAACAATTAGGGCATGAAACATTTCTTTGTCATTTACTCGTTTTTGTCTCAACTGATTCCCTACAAATTGTGAGTTCTTGATAGTCATCTCTCAGTTGGGTAAAGAATAAATGATCCTCTTTCTTCCGAATCTTATCTAATAAGGATCTTCGCAGAGCTGATTTTTTGGAAAGTATATATAATAGAACATTCGCACATGAACCTCATTCATTCGCATACCTTATCAAATGCTCTTTCGATAATTCTATTACGAAATATGTTACATTCCGTGGAAAAGATGCTGCGAAAAAGTTCGTTTCCAATTTAGTCAATGACTGCAAAATAATATACAACTTGTTTCTGAAACATGTAGTTCCTATGGAAAAATTAACTCCGGCAGAAGAACTTGAATTCGCTAATGCCACGGAGTGCGGTATTTGCGATAAAAGTTTTATATATGGCGACGTCAAAGTGAGAGACCACTGCCATCTAACGGGAAAAAAAGATTTGGTGCCGCACATTCAATATGTAATTTAAACTTTAAAATTCCAAATTTCATCCCCTTATTTTTTCATAATATGAGTGGCTACGATAGCCACCTTTTCATTAAGCAATTATTCGATAGAGAAGAGAGAGTTGATTGTATCGCGCAAACCAAGGAAAAATATATTTACCAAACATATTTTAGTAGACGAATATTTGGGAAAAACGGTGTGAATCAGAATGTCTTTTTGAAACTGCGATTCTTGGATAGCTACAAATTCCTTGCCCAACCCCTGCAATCCTTGGCCGAAAATTTGAATGAATCTCAATTTGTAGAAACTGCTAGATATTTTCGCGACCCTGAAGAATTCATATACATGACGCAGAAGGGAGTTTTTCCATATAGTTTCATAACGTCTATGGATAAATTGGATAATAAAAATCTGCCATCAAAAAGTGATTTTTTCGATAATTTATCTAATACACATATTTCGGACGAGGATTATCGAAGAGCTGAGCATGTTTGGAATTTATTCCAATGCAAATCACTCGGTGATTACTCCGACCTTTATTTAAAATCAGATGTTTTATTATTATGTGATGTTTTCGAGAACTTCCGGAATGTTTGTTTGAAAACGTACAAGTTAGATCCGTGCCAATACTTCACTGCACCCGATTTATCGTGGGATGCTATGTTGAGGTACAAAAAAATCGAATTGGAATTGTTAACCGACATCGATATGATACATTTTTTCAAAAAAGGTATAAGAGGCGGGATTAGTCAATGTAGTCTGAGGAGTCATAAGTTCATCTCAAACTTCAATCCGAATGAACCATCAACATTTATCATGTATTTAGATGCAACTAACTTGTATGGTCATTGTATGTCACAGCCGCTACCAACATCCGATTTTAGGTGGTTGACCAACCAAGAAATTATAGAGTTAGATGTCATGAGCGTTGAAAACGATAGCCCGTATGGGTATGTCCTTGAAGTTGATGTGTACTATCCTAAAGAATTACATGATGCACACTCAGATCTACCCTTCCTCGTGGAATCCATTGCCAACCAGGATCGAAATCTAAGCTGAAAAAACTGATTCCTTATTTGTCGAATAAAATTAAATATATTGTTCATTACATAAATCTCAAACAAGCTATGGAAAACGGTTTGATCTTGATAAAAACCCATAGAGTTCCCAAATTCAAGCAATCCCCGTGGTTAAAAAAGTATGTTGACCTCAATACAGAAATGCGTAATAAGAGTACAAATGAAGCTGATAAAAGTTCATACAAGAATATGGTCAACTCAGTTTATGGCAAAACCATGGATAATGTTGATAAAAGAAGCGATATCAAACTTGTGACTCATTGGGAAAGTATCACAAAGAGGAAGGGTGCTAATGCATTGATAGCACTCCCCAATTATGAAACCTGTAAATTATTCCATGAAAATTTCGTAGCAATCCATATGGAAAAAGTTAAAGTGCATTATTATAAACCGCTGTATTTTTCAGCATATTAGATGTGTCAAAAGTCGTTATATATAACTTTCTGTATGAATGCATTAAGAAACATTCCTCTGGTGAATCGTGGCTATTGTATACTGATACGGATTCTTTGATATTGAAAATAGAAACAGAAAACTTTCATAATTTGATGATGAAGGAGAATATAAGGTATTTCGACACATCTAATCACCCCGTAGATAACAAATTCAATATTCCAATAACGAAATCAGTAGTGGAAAATATGAAGGACGAATTTCCAAATGATCCTATTGTGAGCTTTTATTGGACGGGCGCCAAAGCGTATTACGTTCAATCTTCGAATTCCGAATTGAAAAAAGCGAAGGGCGTTTCAAGGGCAGTTGTTAGAAGTGAATTATCGATGGATGATTATGAGAAAATCGTAGAAAATGGTGGCTTGATATTCAGAAAAATAAATACCTTTCGTAGCGATCGGCACGATATTTATACTGAAATGAAAAACGAATTCGCCCTTTCATACCATGACGATAAACGGTTTATTATACCTAATACTGTTAAAACTTTACCTTGGGGGCACAATGATATCGAATTTTATCAAACGAGTCCTGAACGTAATATGCTTTGGTTACAACAAGCAATATCTGCTACAATGCAAACAGCTGATTATTCAACATATAGTACTATGAAGGCGGCGATTTTGGAACGAGTAATCAGAACAGTGAAAAATTGGATTTACCGAGTGTGTGTGTGTGTGTTTATTTTTTTTCAATAATAAATAATTCGAACATATTTGGTAATATCTCTTCTTTTTTTTCTACCCTTCCACCAAACCCATGAAGAATGAAATCGAGAAATGTTTTCAAGTTAAAATATATATATTCGCTGTGTTGAAAAATATTCACATAATAAATGTACAAAACTATGGTTCCACCGGCGGCATATTAAGACTTCTGCGGAACACCCGACGCTCATAAGGGAGGCACCAGCAAGCCTTGAGATGTTTGTTCGAATTTTCAAACATGTGGCCGAGTATTTCGCAAAAATATGCCCCATTCGAACAACCGTGGCGAACACCATTCCAACAATCATTTCGGTATTGGCTACAACTGATACATTGCTGGTACTGTAGCCGCCGCTCCATGCTACACTCCCTGCACACATTCCTACAACTCCCCATATTGGTGTTCCGCAACAGCTTGGTACATTTGATGCATTTCGCTCCGACAACGTTGGCCGCCGTAGAGGTCGATCGTGATGGTGGTTCCGTTGACGCCTGGCGATTGGCATTGATGCAGCGCTGACACACTCCAGTGCACGGGTTAATCTCGTTTGCAGCCCATCCAATGTCACAATTGTGACAGATTGTCAACCCGTCCACAACAGTAGGGTAAGCGACTGCCAGGGGTTTCGAATCCCACGATTTCGGATACGTCATGATATTGGCAGTGGCGATATTGGTTGGAAATTCACTGCTGCTTCTACTTCTACTTCTGTTACTTCTTCGACTTACTCGTTGGTAGTTTGTGAAACAATGTGGTGATAACGTTGGTATCCTCCTCTTTTCAATAGTCGGATTTTCACCCTCCTTCATTCGATAAACAAGTCCCACCCCACTCCCATTTGCAAAACGCATACGCACCACTAAAGCTGAGGGTTGGTGGGGGGTAGCGCCACCCACTCCCTACCTCTCTCCCAGTGTGGTGGTGGGAGTTCTACGATTTTTTAGCACCGCCCACTCCCTCACCTCGTTTCAATGACATAAAAGATGTGGAAATCCCATCAGAGCATCATTCGAAACAGTTTCTACAGTTCTGAACATTGTATCGATCGTATTAGTTACAGAAACGATGGCACTTGAATTCAGCATAATCTGCAAGAAGCTCCGAGAACTAACCCTCATTGACGAGAACGTTCTGGAAGCGGTGGTAAGTTCATAACCCATACACTCATGTAGCGGCAATACATTATTCACCTTCTATCGCACCATTTACTAATTCGTGTCTTTTTCTGTTTCAGAATCACGATGGTGTGGACGATGGTATGAATGGAGGCGACGTCGAGCAGGTGGACCATTTGAAGAATTCATCTCATCAATGTCGCTTTCACTCAGCAAAACTACAACTCTTTTGGGCAACCAACATTTCAGACTAGCCTCAGTTTCTTCATCGTACAATATTACAAAACCGTTCCTACCAAACCTGGTTCCACATAGTGATATTTTCTTGACCACATAGCTTTTATTCAAGAGTAGTGATGAGATAACAGTTTGCTTGATAATATCACTGTCTTCGTTAATTCGATTATTTATTGCTAACAAATCAATTTTAGGAGCTGCCATGAAGTGAAAAGAGGTGTGAAAAGTATATAAATAATTTATACTTACATATAACAGTTCACGTACACTTATATTGCAAACACTTTATATTCCCAATCTATTTGAGCGGGTATATTTTTTATGTGCGAGTCGGTGGTGCGTATCTTCCGTATTATTAGGAGAACTATGCTTTCGCAGACGATACAATGATGTATTTATAGAAACTGGGATATGTGACGTAACACAGCACCCCACTTCTACCAAAACGACCTCGACCAGCCTATTCCCATTTTCAAGGTCGCACACGCTTTCACCTCCCTCTTCAAGGTCGAAGTTTCTCTCTCTCTCTCTCTCTCTCTCTCTCTCTCTCTCTCTCTCTCTCTCTCTCTCTACAACTCAAGGTCACTCGTTCCCAAGGCCACATATGCGAAGATTACTCGTACAACCTTCCTTCAAGGTCACTTTATCTCGCCCCCAAGGTCACCTCCTCGTTCAAGGTCGCACTGTCGACACTTCGCTATACGAGGTTACTCCCGCCCAAGGTCAGACCCGTTCAAGGTCACTCCCGCCCAAGGTCGGAGGACGGTGACCTAGGGCGAAGAGCCAGAACCGGCCAATCTTAACTACTGAAGTTTGATCAAAGGTGGATGCCTCTCATATTTGACTTCTTGACAGATGTTACAATTATTCATGAATTTTGGAATATCTTCGCTTATTTTTGGTCAGTAATATTGGGTCTGGGCTGATTGACGGTTTCGCGAATTCCACGGTGATAAGTGATACCTTCGTGTTGACTGTTAATTGATTATTGTTGTTCCCCAGTTCTGCTTACATCGTAATTTGTTAGATATGAGAATTTTATACGAGGACTTCTTGAAGATTTGTGAAATAAGTCTGCACATTTGTTTGAAAAGTTCATCATTATCGTCGTTTTGGAAGTAAAATGCATATTGTCTAGTTGGTCCAGCATATTGTTTTATAAACTGAATAATTTCTTCTTCAAAAGACTCACTAGTAACATATAAATACTAACGAGTACGAATAACAGAATTTTCAAATATTTTCTTGATTTCTGTTCGCAAATTTCTATCTACTTTGATTATGATTATTTGCTGAAGTAAATGATTAAGTGGTTTTCCTGAAATTTTGATTGTCGAAATTGGATCTTTAGTACTGGTGTGTACCATTTCGTTTTCGTTGTTTTCGTCAGGGTCAAATTGTGCAATAATAAATTGATTGTCAGGCAGGTTCTCGGCTAGTTGAAGGATGATTTTGATTATTTTCGGTTTCGGGAATTATGATAGGGTTTTCGTCTTAGACAGGATTTTCGTATAATTGTCTAATGATAATAATAGTAAGTTCATTCATAATAAGAATAACAATGATTATAACAACAATATTACAATGAACCATATACATGACATAACCATTGATATATTAATATGTTATTATATAAATTATATGAATAAAATGAGAGAAATCCACAGATGGACGAGTCCTTGAGCGTGGTTTACAAATTAAAAATACAATTTTCACATTTACAAACAAAAAAATCTAAATCTCGTGCATAATAATATCTGTCTCTGCGACTACTAATGAATGTTTCTCTTTATGGCTTCTGATGTAACGTCTCGCATCTTCAAAAATAATTCGATCTCTCTCAGCTACGAAAGAGAATTATTCTCACGATTAAATTTATCTCACTGTGTAGCTTATATATTATGTATATTGAAAGAATTGATTATTTATTCAAAATCACACAAATATTGTTGATTTTCAATGATATTGAATGATAATTGGTGATAAAAGAGTGATAGTGAATTATAATAAATGATCATAAATACCATAACTGAAAAAAATATTGTATATATGGTATTTACTTTTTCCTAACTATTATTCATAAGTTTATGAATCGAAATACGAGGCGTTTCAGATAAATGGCCATAAACAATTCATATATGGATTTGACTGATTGCATGTCGTGAGGTGAATTATTCATGACTTTGGTCCCTAAAAATTGGTATGATCTTTGTCCAATCGATTTGGCAGCAAAAGGTAATTTTTATCGATTTTTATTTCGTGTAATGTAAGCATGTTGTTGCTTCAGAAGTTGGTTTTTCTCTTTGTATCGTTTCATAATCAGAGCTTTATAGTATAGTTGTCTTATATCGAATATGTTCGTTTCATTATATAGTTATTCTGAGGCATATCTAGAGTTTTTGTTAAGAATTAGTTTCATAAATCTCCTTCGTATCACTTCAAGCGGTCTTAGGTTAGTTTTCAGAACCCCTCCCCAACCTAAAATGCAATACGTAATGTAACTGTGGACAAGGCCATAGTAGTGTTTTTTTATGTTTGAGGTTGGATATGTATTGAGATTGTCGAAATTTGTAGAGGACACATCTCAATTTTTTCACAATATGAATAATGTGTTGATTCCATCGTAAGTGAGAGGTCATCGTCAGAATTATTTTTGTCAATTTTGGTGTGATAAATTTCGACTCGTGACAACGCGTCTGCATTAGTATTTTTCTTTCCTGTCTTATATACAATTTTGTAGTCAAATTTCTCCAATTTTAGTCTCCATCGGACCTGACGGGAATTTGGTTCTTTAAGGTTCATAAGCAATTCAGGTGGCTTATGATCTGTAGCAATGATGAATTTTCTGCCAAAAAGGTACGGCCGGAATTGTTTGGTTGCCCAAACGATCGCTAGCAGCTCTTTCTCAATAGTCGAATGATTTATTTCCGAACTACTCGGAGTGCGAGATGCACATGAAACAGGTTTATCGTTTCCAATAGGACCTTGTGATAAAACCGCGCCTGTTGTCAACTTACTAGCATCTGTGGGAAGAACAAAATCTTGAAAAAAAGGAGTATTGAATCATTGGTTAGGAGTGTCTTGCAATCTTCGAAAGTTTCAGTAAAATGGATCATTTACGTTGATTTGGGATCCATTTTTCAGACATGTAGTAAAAGGTTTAGTTATTTGAGCGAAATTTTCAATGAATTTTCTGTAATACCCGACGAGGCTGAAAAAGCTTTCAATTTCTTTTGTCGTCTTCGGTATTGGATAATTTAAAATAGCTTTAATTCCGTTAGGATTGGGTTTTATTCCATCAGGAGTGATGATGAGTGATGATATGCCCAAGTAAAGCAACTTCTTTATGCAGGAATTCGGATTTGTCGAGTTGGATTTTTGAATTGCTATCGCGTAGCTTTTGGAATACTTGTTTCAAATTCACAATGTGTTCTTGCAGAGAAGCTGAGAACGCTATAATGTCCATATAGACGAGATAGGATATCTTTTGCAGGTCCTTCAAAACATTGTCCATTACCTTTTGGGATGTTATGGGTGCGTTCTTCAAAGCGAAAGGCATACGGACGTACTCGTAATGTCCGTTTCCAACTTTGAATGTGGTTTTCTTAACATCCTCAGGATGCATCTCAATCTGGTGAAAACCACTTGCCAGATCTAACGTTGAAAAGTACTTACATCTGCCCAACTTGTGTAGTATATCAGCAATAATAGGCAGGGGTTAACGGTCATCAATCGTTCATTTTTCTGTAATCAACGACAATGCGCCATTTCTTTTCACCTGACGCGTTTGTCTTCTTAGGAACACTTCAAATGGGCGATAACGGTGAATCGCTAGGTCGAAACTTAGGATTTGCGTTTGAATGGGTAACGGTATCATTTGGAATAAACAGGAATTTCGTCTATGGTTCTGGTTATATATTTCACTTGATAAGACAATGTTAATTCAGTGTGTACGAATGAGATTTGTTACATCAAATTTATTCAAGTTATGTTCTTCATGAGTTGAAATGAAAGCATGAACAATTTCAGAGTCGTTTCTCCTGGAACGTTTAGCTGAGATCGGAAGGTGAAGTTTGATTTCTTGAACAAAGTCCGTTCTATTTTGGATATCTACAGGGGCGTTACCATTTTTTGCGGTGGTCAAACTAGCGGTGTATATGACATTTTGACAAGTTTGTTTCAGCGATAATCATTTCGCCATTTTCTTCATCAACGAGAATTCGAAAAGATTCTGTGGAACAGGGTTCAATACGGGCAAAGAACAGCAATTTGTTTCTTGACTCGTACATGCGTAACGAACTTTCAGTTGTGAGAGATTTGATCACTGAATTTGAAATTGTGATATCTACATTCGAATCTTTCAACGTTTCATAGCCAATTAGGCCATCGAAAAAACTATGGAACTTGAATAAATAGAATTTGATTTTTTGTCGCAATTAAATTCGGTAAAGACTGGTATTTCGGCACATAAGTTCCGCGAAGTAGTTTGAAAAATAGAAGATATTGTGAATGGTTCATTTCTTATAAATTCGAGAAAGTGAATTTCGGCAATTTCTGGGTTTAGGAATGATTTTGTTGCACCAGAATCAATATGCAATTGAAGAGGTGGTTTGAAACTTCAATATGGGGCAGTTCTTTACGATCGTAAATTGAATCAATTTCCATGTATGGTTTTCTTTTTGCTTGGCTATCTGAAAATTTTGTTCTGGGTTTGTATTGTGCTCTAACTGTTTGCATGATTTCTCGGAAATTTCTTCAGAGTCGTGTTCATAGTGATCTACAGCATATTGACGGTCATTGTCTGGATAATAGTCATCATATCCGCATATTTCATATTGTTGAGAAGGTCCGGGAATATCATAATCGGGATGGTAGTTGTAAGGTTCAAGGTTGTGTAGTTCATCTAGCGAAAAATTAGAACGTTGAGGCTGATATGAATTTTGTCAGGAGATTATGCCATGAGATATGCCACTCATTGGCGTCGGTCTAGGCGAGAAATGGAATTTTGTTGATTGGGTCTCCAAACATTATTTGGATTTCTTTGTTGACCAAAAACTTGATTGTTTGTTGAAAATCTTCAAGGTTGACTTGGTCTAGATTGAATATGAATAGGTCCACGAGGGAAGTTATAGTATTGAAATTCGGAAAATTTTGTTCATTAATACGTGCAAAATTCTGTGAATTGAAATTTGAATCATTATTGAAGTGCGTATTACTATGTTGGAAATTTTGAATTGGTCTCTGATGCTATTTCTGATATGATAATCATAATCTTCAAATTGATGCGGGTTTTGTAAATGACGGATATCATTTTCCGAAATGATATATTTTCTTGCTTCCGCTAGACTAGTTGGTTTCATGGCTCGAATAGTTGATCCTAGAGGTTCATTAAGACCGGAAAGAAATATTTCCGGGGCATGAGTATTGTAAAATGTTTTCTTGATATGTTTCGTTTGCTGAACTACTTCATGAGTGTCAACATAATTTTGCAGAGCGCTCAAGTAAGTCAGAACTCTTGTATAATATTGTAAAGAATGTGCATTATTGTGATCTCTTGAAGAGATTTTTTTTATTCCTTGCGGAAGTTGAGAAATTGCTCTCTTCTGATACTCTGCCTATTACCATTGCAGATAGGTATAAGGTTATGTGAAAAATGTGTGCCCGAGTTCCAAGGGTTTCACGATCAGGAAATACAACAATGATGTCATTGCAGAAATTCTCATATGTTCTAGAACAGCGCTTCCAATCACAATAATAATGATATCTTCGATGTTTGAATGCATTGCCAGCTTTGCTGATAATTAAAATATTGCTGACGTTGAGTTATTCCTTCAACTTTGAAGAATCCTTCAACCATTCGTTGATTGGGTACGGAGTTTTATAAGGGTGATAACTCGTTATCTCAAAAGAGTGCACTTGCACTCCATCCCAGAGGTACTAGGCGTTGGCTGCGACAGTGGCGTCATTCTCTTTGTTTGACCTGATAATAGGTCGTTTTTATGATAACCATTGTCTACGAATGTCAAAAAATTACAAGGTTTGCGCATTGATAACACAATGCTTTTTTTCCATTTTCCTTCGTTACCACGGAACCATGCGATAAACAGTGTGCAGAATACATAATTTATAGTTCAACTTCAATTAACCTCAATCAAGCAAACATCCAAGAAATCATTTATTTCTAGAAGTTCACAAGGATTAAGGCTTTCAGAGCCAGTTGAATACTATTCATTATATTAAGCTAAGCATATTACAATACTTCTGGACATTTGTAGAAATAAAAATTGTTTGCAACTCTTGCAACGACTTCGCGTACTAGTGACAAAAAACTATATTGTTGGTGATTTGTGTGCCAGTAATTACTCGCCCATAATGTAGCTTAGGTCCGCCTGGGTTATCTTACCAAGAATGCTTTCATTAGATGATTTTCCTGTACTGGATTATTCTCTGGTGGGCGATAAAGACTTCGATATTCTGGATGATGAGGACATTGATGTTTCAGGTAATCGTGTAATTTCAACTGATAATGATTTCATTGTTGATGTTACAGGTAATGGTGTGATAACAACTGGTTCCATTCTGGGAAGATTTTCATGAATTAACTTCGAGTTTTGTGTTGGTCTTTCAACAGAAGAAAACTCTTCTATCAATGTTGAAACTTTCGTTATGTCATCTGTTTTTTGAGTTACAATATAGTATTCCTCATGTATCTGGCGTTTATGGGACATGAAATCGGATGCTCTTCCTTCCGTACGTGGATTTACAGGAAAACGAGCTGTTTCTTTTGCTAAATTCTGTCTCAGAAGTCTTGTTCTCGATAATTCTGGGTTTTCAATTCATGATTCAGAAGAAAATTCGCGAATTGAAGGAAGCGCAAGCTTGAAAAGTATTCTGGGTGTGGTATCGTGATGGTTCTCCAGAAATCAATATGTTGGGTGGATTAACTGCAGCTTTTTTTCTGTACTTCAAGATCAACTCAATTGCTTCAAATCCAAGCTCTCGATGAAGAAGCAGAGCAGTAGGATAAAGTGTCCTCCAAATCTTCTGATATTTCCTCATTTTCTACCACTTGAATGGGTCCAATCTCTCAAAGAATACTTTTCTTGTAGTCTATTCGTGTTATGTATGATCTCTGTTTCCAGAAATATTCTGAATCTTGCAATCTGGTCTGTTTCAGGCAAATTAATCTTTTTCCTTCTCTGCTAGATTTTATGTGTTTCAATTCCTCTTTTATTCACTGTTACTTAAAATTCCAGATTGAGAAGTAAACTTAAATCTTCCATCTTCCTTTTCCCTACTACATCTTCTTCATTAATGAATTCCAATTTCCCTTAATTCACACATGTTTTTGAATTCAGTGGCTAACAACATAGCTGTAGCTGGGGATTCGTGAACCTTCGAATAGCTTGTAGCTTGTTAAGGCTCACTTAACAAGCTACAATATCTATACCTTGTTCTATTAAATCGATGCTAGAAGGATCAATGGCATCGAACAGTGCAAGCTTGAAAAGTATCCTGGGTGTGGTATCGTAATGGTTCTCCAGAAATTAATTTGTTGAGTGGATTAACTCCAGCTCTTTTTCTGTACTTCAAGATCAAATCAATTGCTTCAAATCCAAGCTCTCGATGAAGAAGCAGCGCAGTATTTTTCCCCAATTTTCCAGTGAACCTCATTCTAGCCCATTTTCTGATTTGCTCTTCAGATAAAGTGTCTTTCAAATCTTCTGATATTTCTTCATTTTCTACCATTATATAGGAGTCTCTCCTAGTATTTTTCGATTAAATATTGCCGAATGTGTCAGAGTGTATTCAGCCAGATGAGTCCAATCTCAAAGAATACATTTCCTCTAGTCTATTCGTGTTATGTATGATTCTTGTTTCCAGATATATTCTGAATCTTGCTATCTGGTCTGTTTTGGCGAATTATTCTTTTTTCTTCTCTTATAATTTTTTTGTGTTTCAATTCCTCTTTTATTCACTGTTACTTGAAATTCCAGATTAAGAAGTAAACTTGAATCTTCCATCTTCTTCTTCCCTACTGCATCTCCTATATTGATATATTTCATTTCCATTAATTTACACATGTTTTGGAGTTCAGTGGCTAACAACATAGTTGTAGCTGGGGATTTGTGAAGCTTTGAATGTGGGTCTGAACAAGGTACTATATCTATACCTTGTTCTATTGAATCGATCATAAACATCAGACAGATTATTTATTTGCGGATCAATTTCTCCCAATTCCAAAATTAATCTTCCTATTGCTCTCATATTCGATCTGATTTGTTGAGCATAATGTTCGGCAGTATATTTCCTGCACAAGAAATTAGCATTTGTTATTTCTAGTTCATTATACCTGATGGCATTAGTTACAGCATCTTCATTCAAGACTGGAAAAACTTTCTTTCGCAATTCCTAAGGAGCTTGGATATTATTTTCGACCTTCCCATATCGAGCTTGTATATTAGTCCTCTTGGGGTTCTTTCCTCTCAATGGAATACATTTCTCTATATGATGTCTAATACTGAGCTTACTATAGAATCCCAAAAAATTAGAGCATGGAACATTTCTTTGACATTCAATTTTTTTTTACTCAACTGATTCCCTACAAATGATAAGTTCTTGATTGTCATCTCCCAGTTGGGTATTGAATAAATGATCCCACTTCATTCAAATCTTATCTAATAAGGATCTGCGCAAAGCTGATTTTTTAGAAAGACTAATAATTTCTTTGATTTCTCTTTTCAATTTATGTACTTCTGTGTAATGACGGTATATTTTACATACATGTTTTTTTGCAGTAAAAGCAGCAGTGTGTTTCGAGGTGCCTCCATTTTTCACCATTTCCTGAAAAATTAGTCTAAAAAGTTTTCAAATCTTATCTAATAAGGATCTGCGCAAAGCTGATTTTTTAGAAAGACTAATAATTTCTTTGATTTTTCTTTTCAATTTATGTACTTCTGTGTAATGACGGTATATTTTACATACATGTTTTTTTGCAGTAAAAGCAGCAGTGTGTTTCGAGGTGCCTCCATTTTTCACCATTTCCTGAAAAATTAGTCAAAAAAGTTTTCAAGGTGCCCTAATATTTTTCCTGGAAAATAATTGCCCTAATATTTTGCCCATTTCCAGATGAAGTTCTACCACATTTATGTTAGATGATGGTGACCTGGAAGTTTTGAAAAAAATATTATTGCAGATATCCAGCTCCACGTCTGTGGAGAATGATATATGTAACAAAACGTGATATCGTATACCTCTAGGACAACCTATGTACTACCAACAAGTAAAGACCTATATGATTTCGTACGCTTGGCAGTTCTTAACAGACAGATGTATTCGATATCAACTCACATAGGGGTTTACATGTTAACATTTTGAAAAGAGCAGAATTCCAACTCACATATGGCTTTACCTATTGGGAATTCCAGATCATGATTTGAAGCTACCAACAGGTAACGCCCTATGTGAATTGAATCTCTCTTTGTTCTTCTACTTTTGATCAACTTCCTCAATATTCACATCATATTTTCTATAGAAGCACTCTATGGCGTAATTATGAGAAAATGTATTTTAAGGAATAGACATATCAATACTTATCTATTGATGATTGATGAATGTGAGCATAAAATTTTATTATTTCTTTTTCGTCATGGCAACTTTTTCTCATTCTCAGCATAAGTTCGAATGTACTTTGCAGTCTTGATGGATAATTCAAATTCAGAATGAAATATAAAGAGTACGCCACCTTCAGAGCCTCCAGAAATGTTCCATATCCTTGTTGGTCGATGATTTTTCTTTCCACGAGAAGAAGGAAAATATCACCTTCAATGTATATCATCAGTAAATTAGTTTATACATAAAAAAGTTCGCTAAAAATCGAGTAACTTGGACACAGAGTTCATGATCACATACAGATTCATAGAAATGGAATACGAACTGCTGAATCCACTGATGAGCGTCAAACTCGTGCCTTCTTGAGGTGAATAACAGGAATATGGAAACGTTGCTCTTCCCTGCCAAGATGAAAACATATCCTCTGGTTATGCTTCCTCATGTGGTGATTTCTTCGTTTTTCTGTGAATCTTCTTCCTTGCAGACTGAATTCGGTTTGATGGATTTCATATATACTAAATATAAAGCTGCCGAAATAACAAGGATGTATTAAATTATAGTCCAAAAATCAGATTTTCGATGTATTGACTCGTTATTGATTTCTTCGATCAGCTCCTTTTGTCTATTTACATCGGTCTGGAGGTTCATCGGTTTATGTTCATCCATTGAAGATGGATCCAACGTTCCAGGGTCGTACTTCAAGTTGATATAATCAAGGTTGAGGTCTAATTCGGGTAATTGTATATTTTCATAAAATATCTTCGGATTATTATGAGTTCAGATGGTACGTTTGTTAATAAAAATTAGACAATTTGGGGTCATTTTCAATATAAAAGTACCAAATCATGAGCTTTTCCTTCTAGAAATAGATTTTGTTGTTCCTGTCAGGGTTTACATGGTACATGAGAACAGATTCAGTTTGAAAAACGTCATTCAGGGGAATTTCATCATTTTTGATGGTATGTCCGTCAAATTTGGTTCTGTCAATATTGTCGTGTAGGTATTTATGACGACCTTTTCAAAATATTATTCCTCTTCTTGAGGGTACTTATTCCATAGACTTAATTTACTTACTCGCTTGGCTTTGAGAGGGTTGTTGTTGAATTGTGGAGCACAAAGAGATGAAGAGAGTATTTAAAACATAAAAGAAACATGTTTATTCACTGAAACAATTATCACAGTACCTACTCACAATTTGGATACCAGGGGAACCATCTTCAATGGGCTCAGGGAACCTTTCCTGCTCTACGCCCGAAGTAGACTGACTTCCTATTTTTCATAATCAAACTACTGCAACCAATATTTCCCTCTCTGATTGTATATTAATTTATATACCTCAGCAGTTTTAGATTCTGAGTTCATACAGGTTATGGAAATATTAGTTGTGATAGGAATCTTAATTTCCTTTCTAGGTATGACTGTCATGCAATACATTGGATTTGGAATGAATGTTATTTTATTAAAAATAATTATGTTCTAATTCAGATGGATGAAAAATTGATTAAGATTTACTACATGACAATATCAAGGTTGGGATGAGGATTTTTGTCTAGAATAATTTGGTTGGATTTTTTATCGATAATTTCGTTCAAAATGGGTATTCCGTTATTTCGGGTGTCTTCAGCGTTTGTGTGTACAGTGTTGTTAGAATTTACAGGAGACCCTGGTGTATCTATAAAATCGTCTGAATTCTGATTAGGAATATTTGAATTTTCAAAAGGGTTTTCGCTGCAATTCCGTAAAATTCCAGTATATCTTCATTGGCTTCACCAGGATTATTTGTTATTGATTGAGTTTCATTAATATTCAATTGGATTCTCGAAAGAGCATCAGCGTTGAGGTTTTTTTTGCCTTTTTTATGAACTCTAACATTTTCATTCTCCATTAGCACTGGTAAAATGTTTTGTAAAAAATCCAAGTAAACTTCACCCGTCAATCTGTCAGGAAGGATATGTGGTCCAATCAGATGATTATTAAAAACACCACACCAGACATTCATAGAAAATCTGATTTGACTTTTGGTCTTCCATGTAGAATGTGGATTCTCTTCTGCCCAAACGTGCGAATTTCTAGTATTAAAAATACCATCTTTTGTAAATTGTGCCTCATCTGTAAAAATACATCTGATAATTCTCCGATTGCGGATTATCCAATTGCTGAAATTCAGTCGATGAATTTTGTCTCCTTCCTCTAGTTTCTGAACCTGTTGGACATAAAATAGGTGCAGATGATTCTTTTTTAATGTCCGCCAAACAGTGACATGCGGAAGACCCAACGCATGACTTATTCTTCCTGTGCTAATTCTTGGGTTATTTTTTACAATATTGAGAATATTTTCATGTTCTCTCAGATCTTGTCTAAGCCGGTGCTCATTTAGTATGGCTGTAGGAAATCTACCATGATGTTTTGAATAATTGAAAACTTTGGCAAAAGTTTGATGATTAGGAAGTCGACGGTCAGGAAATCTTCTTCGATACTCTCTGACAGCAGCTCGTCCATTGCCATCACAAAATCCATACACATACATCATATCTGCATACTCAGAGTTCCAAAATTTATAAGGCATAATTGCTTATGAAAACTTTGAAATGTGACAATCCAATACAATGACCAAGAGTTATCTTGGGAGGTTACCAACAATGCCACATTGATGTTTATTTACCTTCTGTCTTGATTTTGGAATTGTTTGCAAAGCCTACTTTACCGCATCTATAATGAATGTACACTGAGAGAAACTGGATATTAAAAATATCTACCAGCTCTGATTGTAATAACCATTATAAGGAAATCTCCTATTCCTGATCATTTTATTATTACAACAGTATTCTCTCCATTCTGTAACTATAAAAATCGATTTCTTAAATCATTTGTAATACCCTTGAATCGACATTTGCTACCATCATAACGCATGTGTGTTATGAAATTATGAGAATTTTATAAATTCCAGTCTATTTAGATTTTTTATTGACATAGCTCGTTTTGTGAATTATGCTCATTGGTGAATTCAGATAATGTTTGTCCCAATAATCATAGCTGTTTGGGTTTCTAGCATTGTACGTTGACGAATAACTCTAGCAATTCACATGTATGACGGTTATTAGGCAATCATTCGACAATCGTAATTCGGCTCATTCCGCTCTAGTGTTTCATTAGTATTGGTGGGGCTGACAAAGATACAGATCGCGTTCATTTCACTGCTGTTCTCGGTCATGGGTGCCCGTGTTCAATTATTGTTCAATGGTTTCGATCGTCCGAATCGATAGAGCTGTGTCTTGTAGGTGAATGTCTGTGATGTAGCAAAGTTTTGTTTTAGTGCTGGCTGTGAACCAATCTGTGGAATACACCGTGCATTGCATTATTGCAATGAAAAAAGTATTCTCCATACCCACTTTTCACGGCCTAAAATTGGTTTCAAAAACAAAATGATCGATGATATTCTGAATCGAAATATCTGGGTTTCTGTGAGGAAAGTTTTATTGACAATCCTCATCATGAATCCGAAGGAAGGGTAAATATGAGTATTCAACTTCTCATTTCCTAATAAATTCGTCAGTAATGCATAAAGATGATATTTCTCCGAAAAAATAAATGAGTAATGTCAAAAAACTTCCACAGATACCCAAATATTTTAATTCAGAGACTAAACGTATTTTTTCGTTTTTTTTTTTGAAAACAATAGCTTTGGATCATGAAAAGTGATAGTGTGGATAGGATATTTATTTTCATTGCAGTTATTCAAAGCACGGTTTCATAATGCATACCATCGAATAATGTTGATTAGATAACCTTATTACCACTGTTTGATGAATATACTGGAGTAGAAAAATATTGGAATAACTGTTGAAAATGAGCTATATTACGATAGCATGTGAAAATGTCAGGTTTCATGCAGATATCAGATAACTATAATAAAATGAGACGTATTACTGCGTTACCTCAAGATGGTTGTGCCAGTAACAAAAACATGCTGTTTTATGTCGATAGTCTAATAACCACTGTTGAGTGGAGAGTTACTGCAACATTTTATGGGAATAATTCCTATTCGACATTCTGTGTTATCATAGGAACTAGAACAAGTAGTAGTTATTCAGCAGCGGTGTTTTTATACAAGTCTGCAAATTGATTAAGCTGCCATAACTACAAGTTATCTGAAAATTCACTTCATCTATGGTAGCAAATGAACACATCTGTCCCCTATTTATTGCAGATATCGTAATAACGGTTATCAGATTTCCAATTATGATAACTCAAGTTTTCTCTCAGTGTATTCAGTGAGAAAGGGGCAATCAAGAAGATGTAAAATTATTGAAAAATTATTCTATCCATGTTGAAATTTATTGGTAGTTCAACTTTTGATTCAACAGCTATGAAGTTACAATCTGAGACAATTTTTTTTATATCCGAATTGAATGTTTTATCAATAAATCGATATGATTACTAAAATAAATTGATTTGTGGCCACTGGTAACACATGTCAAATTGTGTTACGGTTTTATTTTGCACTACGAATTCTCCGTTATTATTATTCTGGAATCATTGAATTTCGTGTTCTTAAGTATCAGATCGATGTCACACTCGGTATCATGTTCGCTGTGCTATATGATAACTTCGTGTTATGCTGTATTATGAACTATCTTTCAGTATTTCGCCTCACTGTACTCACCTTTATTTCAAACAATTTCGCATACATTATATTATGTGCTCAGTAAGATATCATTTAAATATAATGATCCATCATTGTTTACTTTATTTTTATTTCAATGATTAAATCAATTGACAATCGATTTCTGACAATTATAAGTCAATATTCAATGACAGAGTTGACAGATAACATGTGAGATATTTTCTTAGTACAGATACTTTCTTTCTGACCCGAGATGGGTCCATAATACGTCAGCGATAGTTCGTCTTGAGAACACGAATGTCTGCAAGCAGTTGTGAAACCGTAACTTTTTCCTCAGCAGCAACACGAATAGTTGTTCATCAAATGTTTATCCGGATGGTGTAAGCACTGATCAGATTTTGTTTGTCGAGTATTTATTCCGGATGAATATCAGTTTAGTTCGAGATCTGAGTAAATGCCTTAGTGGTTGTTATAAACTTTAACTGAGTGTAGGATCCGAACTCACGATAAAAAGTTTCATGGATGATTTTACACTTGGAGTCTGCTCGCACCATCCTTATAAATTATTCAGCGCCAGCCATCAGTCATCACGAAAATACTGTCGTTCATTTAAGTTTAATATGTCACAGAACTATTCTCATATTCCTGTATGATCTAAGGAATCAGTTTCGCGTATAAATCACTATAAATCGATGCAATTGACAGCAGTGACATTTCATATTTTTGATATCTGACTGACATTTCAATTTTTCACTTTTGATTCTTCCTTGGTACTTGTGGGAGTGTATGGCCGATTGAAATATCTCCATCGAATTTTTCGATCATCTCTGTATGGATTTGGAGAATTTCAACATTATATGATTCATTACGTATTGGACCAATATTGGATGTTTGTATTTTGAATGAAATCATATTTTCTGCTCTGCAGGATATAAAGCCAAAGTAAGTTTTTTTTTTGAGGTTAACATTTTCAGACTTGTAAGTTTCTTTTTATAACTTCAGAGCTCCTGTCTTGTATATTCAACAAGTACCATTGTGGAAATAACTGACATAGACAATTCACAACATCGGGATTGTTAAAATAACCCTCAGCTACAAAAGAGGTTAGTATTATCTTTGTCAGTCAGCATGATCATTATGCAATCAATTGAAGTGAACTCAGACTAGTATTGTTTATTTTTAGGGTCCTAGTCCTAGTCTTAATTCTAGTCCTACTCCTAGTTCTTGCAATAGGCATAGGCTTCATCCCACTATTAGGACTCTAGTACTACTGTTCATCCTAGTCCCTGGTCATTGTATGTCTGGACCATAGACTCGTGCTGTTTTTTTTTCTACATTGGTTAACAAGAATACCTGCAGTTTTTGCTGTGTCTTCAACAACGAGCAGTCTTCCAGTTGAGGCCTGATTGCCTTGACCAGAGAGAAGAGGGATTCAATCATAAGTAACGCCATAGGAGCTCCACTGAGCATTCAGATAAGTCTGTCACACCATAAAACCTAAGGGAAGGCCTCATATACCTGTATAAATTTTACATTCAATATTAAGCTGTAAGCTATCCCCGTGACGTCACATGAATAGCCCTTCTTAGGACCTTCCCTATATTTGTATCAATTTAATATACAAAACTATATATATCTGAAATCTGAATGCTCCCTTGAATGCCACTTCACTTACATAACTATATATGGTGTTATCATATGATTTGAATAGATAGTTTCAAGGTGTATGACTATTATTTCTTCATTAATCAACCCCAGGGTACTTGTAAATTTTACCAGATATTTGTAAATTATTGACTCTACCGATAGCAGTGGTTTATCCCTTTCATCAGGGTGGTTTCTGATTTTGGCTAGCGAAAAATCAGTGGCGCACCGGAAAATTTACCCCTTTCATTATATACTGTTACTCATATAATTCAAAAATACATGAACCGTACCCACACCCTAACTGAGCAGCTGGGAGGGTTAGTGGCAAGTACTTTATCTTTTGCATGAACCCTGCTTATCAAAACCTTGCCCCTAACAGATTGGCGCCCACCTTTTTTTTAAGTGAAATACTGGTAATTATTTCATTTTTCTTTATCAGGTACCTTGGGTTGGATAATGTTTTTTTTTTATAATTTGAAGAAAACATAGTCATAGTACCTATTTATTTTCTGAATTGGTGATAGGAAATCAATATTTCTGATTTGATTATCTTTTTTCTGATTTGAGATCCTACATCCAATTCTTTTGAAAATTGAGATTGAAAACCTCTGATAGGTACTACCCTTGTTTTGTGTTTTGAAAATTGAGGTGTGACTTGAGAATTTTTTTCGCTTTAGTTTTGCACTTGACTTCTGGTAGACTATTAGTATAGATCATTTCGGCGTCTACAGAAGTGCTTGTGATTTTTTTTTGGTTTTGTGGAATTTTTGGTATTCTCAAGGTCACTTTTCATTTTGTCAAACATTTATTTTTGAGAATAGCTATTGCTGATTCTCCACACGATTTTTTTCGTCGTATTTTGAATTTTGCTTTTTTCAAGTTGGATTTTTTTTTAATTTTACGTCGCGACGCCTACCGACGCCCAGCGTCGATTATTAAAAAGTGACTAATTTCGATATATTTTGGGATTGTGGTCATTTCTAAACTATTTTCAACTACCGACGCTCACCGACGCCTGCCGACGCCAGACGTCGTTTTTCTAATTTTTGTATTTTCTTACATTTAGGGTCATTGTGAGTAAGATTTTGATACTTTTAATTTTTTTTCGGTGATTTTTAAGATTTTTTTTGAAATGACTTCGACCAAAATAAAATTAGATGTTGGTTGTTTGACTAGAGAAGAGTTGGTATATGAAGCACAAATTCGAGGTTTTGGTGATGGCACTGATTTAACTGTTGCTGATCTTAGAGTAGCATTGAGGAAAACTCTATCTTTGGAAAAAACTACCCTAGCTATCAAAAGCTCGGCATATCCTTTCAAATTTTCTGAAGATTCTGCAGCTATTTCTGAAAATATTGGTACTTTACAGAATCTTATTGATGATTTCTCAGGCACGGAAAGAGATCACAGATATAAAGGTATATGTTCAAAAATTGCTCATATCTTAGGTCGTATAAATAGGTGTAGTCCTCAAGATGATGCACAGAAGAAACTTAAGGCTGATTATCGAGTGCAATTGTTATTGTTATTGGATAAATTGCAAGAAAAGGCTCGAAAAGGTCATAAGGATCCTTCTGTCATTGATATTTCGGTTTTAAGACAATCTTTAGCAGCACCTAATGCTCATAGCTCTGTTGTTAGCTCTAGTGATTCTTCCAGTGATGAAGATGAGCCTGTGAAAGTTCGACCTGTTCCAGTTCGTGACTGGGGTCTGAAATTTACAGGAAAGCCTGGTATGATGTCATTTTGTACTTTTGTTGAGAAAGTAGGTGCGATGAGAAAGTCACGTGGTATAACAAAATCGGTTTTATTCAGGGATGCTGCGGATCTATTTGAGGGTGATGCATATACTTGGTATAATTTAGTTAAAGAATGGGCTACTGATTGGGAATCGTTGGTTCGATTAATGCGACAGCAGTTCTTGCCTGCTAATTTTGACAAGGATTTATTTGAAGATATTAAACGTAGGACACAAGGTCCTAAAGAGAGCATTGGTTTGTATGTTGCAAGTATGAAAAGTCTCTTTAATAAAATGCAAACTCCTGTGTCAGAAGAAGTGCAGCTCACTTTAATAGTAGAGCGGATTGATCCGTATTATCAACCATTCTTGGCTTTTAGACAAATAGGTTCAATTACTGAACTTATTGAACTTTGTCGTTCCCTTGATGAAAAACGAGACTTAGCAAGATCTTATATACCCCCACCACCTAAGAATAGATCTCTCATTCCAGAGTTAGCTTATGCGTCTTCTTCCTCAGATAATAATTGTAATTCCATATCAGACTTGGCCTCAGATTTAGCTGAAGTATCTGTGGTTAGTTGTTTTAATTGTGGTAGTGACAATCATACATTCAAGGGATGTTTGGCACCTAGAAAGAAATTTTGTTTCAAGTGTGGGAATCCTAATGTAACGGTTCGTGATTGCCCAAAATGTTCTAGACCTAGTACAAGTAGATCAAATAATAATCAGAATAGGAATCAAAACCCTAGACCAAGACCATCAAATGGTAATGTTCCGGAAAACTCTGCGAGGAGATCTTAGATGGTCAAGTAATTTCTCCTCAGTCAAATGATTTGACCATTTCTATGTTAGATTCTAGGAAGCAAATTATTCTTGATTATGTATTGTCTACTGTTTCGGGTGATGAACGTCCATACCTTGATGTTTCTATTTTAGGGTGTCCTATAACTGGTTTATTGGATTCTGGAGCTTCCAGAACTATTGTTGGTTGTATTGGTTTTGAATTTCTGAAGCAACTGGGACTTAAGCTTGAAAGTTCTGTTAGTGAGTGCAGAGTTGCTAATGGTCAAATTTGTCGAAGTATTGGGTTTGTGACCACGCCTCTGTGCTTAGTTGACAAAATTTGTGTTATTGATATTTTAGTTATCCCTGAGTTGCCTCAGAAATTAATTTTAGGTATCGACTTCTGGAGGTCCATGAATATAATCCCAGATTTGAGACAAAGAGTTTGGCATTTTTCTAAAGATTGTCCAGCTTCAATTGAAATTTGTGGAATAGAAGATAATTCGATGCTCTCTCTTTTTCAACAAGAACAACTTAAAGGTTTGGTTGATGAAATGACGGATTTAATGGGTACTTCCTTAGGTAGAACACACTTAGTTGCTCATAATATAGAGTTGCTCCCAAATACCAAGCCGATCAAACAACGCTATTATCAGGTGTCTCCTGTCAAACAACAAGTTATTGATGATGAAATCCGAGATATGTTGTCACGAGATATAATAGAACCTTGTAAAAGTCCTTGGGCTTCCCCTGTGTGCATGGTGAAAAAGAAGGATGGATCATACCGTTTTTGCGTGGACTACCGTCAACTTAATTCAGTTACTGTTAAAGATGCTTACCCTTTACCATATATTTCTGCAATTTTAGACCAACTTCGGGATGCAAAATATATGAGTTCATTGGATATTAAGAGCGCATACTGGCAGGTACCTATAGAGGAGTCTTCTAGAGACTATACCGCGTTTACAGTACCTGGTGGACTTTACCGTTTTAAAGTGATGCCCTTTGGATTGACTAATGCTCCAGCGACCTGGGAACGTTTAATTGAGACTGTGTTAGGCCCAGATTTGTCCCCTTCAGTTCTAGTTTATTTGGACGATATAATCGTCGTTTCTCAGGATTTTGATACTCATCTGGAAACTTTACGTAAAGTATTTGATAGATTACATTCTGCTAGGTTGACTGTTAGTTTTGATAAATGTCATTTTTGCCGTCCTGAGTTGAAGTACTTGGGCTATATAGTTGATCGTCATGGACTGCGTCCAGATCCTTCCAAGGTGGAAGCTATTTTGAATATTCGAGCCCCTACTTCACCAAAACAGGTGAGACAGTTTATTGGTACCGCTTCATGGTATAGGAGGTTTGTACCTCAATTTTCGTCAATCGTAGCACCATTATGTAATCTAACAAAGAAGAATGTCAAATATTGCTGGACTGAAGAATGCGAAAAATCTTTTCGTTTCTTGAAAGAATGTTTGGTTAGTGCACCTATTCTTACATGTCCAGATTTTAGTAGAACTTTTTATGTCCAAACTGATGCCTCAGCCTATGGAATTGGAGCTGTTTTGAGCCAAAACTTTGATGATGGTGAGAAGGTTATTGCATATTTGTCTCGATCATTAACTGCTCAGGAGCGGAAATATAGTGCCACGGAACGAGAGTGTATAGCTGTTATTTGGGCAGTGGAGAAACTCCGGCATTACCTGGAAGGCTACCATTTCATCATCATCAGTGATTGTCATTCCTTACAATGGCTTCATAGTTTGAAAGATCCTCAAGGTAGGTTAGGTCGATGGGCATTGCGTCTTCAACCATTTGATTACAAGATTATTCATCGTCGTGGATCTGAGCATGCGTGTCCTGACTTTCTGTCTAGGTCTGTTCCTATTTCTGTTGATTCTGTGGATGTCGATAATTTAAAGTTGAAAGATTCCGAGAATTTCGATTGCTCGAGTAGTACTGATCGATGGTACCAGAAGTTAGCAAATGGAATAAGGCAGAACCCGGCTCGTTATCCTTGTTTTCGTGTGAACGATGAATATCAAGTTTTCAAGTTTGTTCGTTCCCCATACCCTGAACTGTCAAGTCCAGCTGATGAGTGGAGATTAGTTGTCCCCAAGGAAAGACGCTCAGGAATAATTGAAAGACATCATGACGATCCTGTAGCAGGTCATGCTGGTATTTATAAGACAGTAGCTCGTATTGCAAACAAATATTTTTGGCCAAAACTCAAGTCTGATGTGACAAGGTACGTTCGCCGTTGTCAAGTTTGCAATTCGATCAAACCTGAGCAGAAACCATTGTCAGGGCATATGTTGAGTAAGACTCCCACTGCTGACAAACCATGGCAACTCATCAGTGCCGACTTAATGGGCCCCTTGCCTCGAAGTTCAAAGGGATTTGCATATATTTTGGCTGTATGTGATGCATTCAGTAAATTTGTTCTACTTTTTCCTTTAAGATCTGCTACCGCTAGTAATGTAGTCAAAATTATGGAAGAGCAAGTCGTGCTCATGTTTGGCGCACCCAAAACAATCATTGTAGATAACGGTGTTCAATTCAAAAGTAAACTTTTCAAAGATCTTGCAAAAACCTACAATTATGATATTGCTTATACTGCTAATTATCATCCTCAGTCTAATCCTACTGAGAGAGTGAACCGTGTTATTAAAACTATGCTCACGGCATATGTTTCGAAAAATCATAAGATGTGGGACTTGTATCTTCAAAAGATTGCTTATGCTATTCGGTCATCCAAACATGAAACGACTGGTTTAACTCCAAATTTTGTTAATTTTGGGCGTGAAGTATCTCTTGATGGGAAAAACGAAATTTACATTCCTGGTGACTCTCCTTTTCCAGTTTGTTCTGCCGAAGATAAGAAAAATGCATTCTCTCGTATTTATAAGGATGTTCAAGCCCGAATTATGAAGGCTCATCAGAAGAGTAAGCAGCATTATGATCTTCGTCGGCGACCTGTGAAATTTTCTGTAGGACAAAAGGTTTTGAGACGAAATTATGCAATCTCGGATGCATCTAAAAACTTCACGGCAAAATTATCCGCAAAATACCTTGGACCGTTCACTATTGTCAAAATTGTATCACCTTGGACATATGAGTTGAGAGACGATAAAGGGAAAACGTCTGTATGGCACGGTAAGGACTTGAAATCGCATCCACCAGATGATGAAACATCTGACTAATCCATCTTTCTTTGATCCATCCACACACTATTAGCCTATCACTCAGTATTAGCATATCACTCAGTTTCAGATTACCTTGTCGGGGTAGAAGTTGGCTATCCCTAGCTTTTGCTTAAAGATATTTGAACTATATACCGTTCCCAACTAGTGGTAGTTTGTACAGCAATGTATAAACTCGATACCACGACAGAAACACCTCTGTTTGATTTTTGTTCTCTGCAAATAGTAACCTTGGGGTAGAAGTTGGCTATCCCTGGCTCTGGCTTAAAGATACTTGAACTGACACAGTTCCCAATTAGTGGTAGCTTATACAGCAATGTATAAACTCAAGACCACGACAGAAACACCTCTGTTCGATTTTTTGCTGTTTGCAGATATTGTGTCAACCTTTCGATTGTTATGTCAACTTGTCGATGGTGGCTAGGTATTCTCTAATTTTTCCATATTTAGTGAACTTTGTACGTCTGTTGCACTTTGGGTACATTCTTGAGTTACCGCTACCTGATATGAGTTGATATCCTATGATTTTAGTGTCACACAACTGGATATTTTCCGTTTGCCATGTTATATTGTTGTTTGCAACATTTTGTATTGAGTCTACCATTAGGTGGAATGAGTATTAATCAGACTGTATAGAATTTTTGTTCTTAATTGAAACTCCTTATGTTGCTATTTGTTAGTCATGGGATTTATATTCCTACAGTCATCTTCAGTGCTTTTGTATTTAGGTTTTTAGCTTTGCACTGTTGCATATTTTGGAGCTATTTTTGTCAACATGAGCACTGATATCCTCCAGTGAGGGATTTGATAGATTAAATACTCATCCTCCTTCGTAGATCATTTTGTTTTGCATGGATACTTTTTCCAGTTTGTTGTCACAGGTAAATCTGAAACTGAGCTGTTTGATCTCTCCCTTCTTGCTACGTCATCACCAGAACCAAGATCCAACTTGACATAAAATCAGGCGCATTTAACTCCAATATATTTTTTTGTAACTTTGCTAATGACTTTTTTTGGTAGGGACCTAACCGTAACAGGCGCGGGCTGGTTGCGGACCGACTACCTTCAATGGCACGTTCTGTTGAAATTGGGTAGATGTGTCGTGAGGACTTGGCCCGGCGGAATCGCGAGTTGCCTACGGGCGCCCGCCACAGTGCTGAGGCCTCATTTCACCCTACTTTGATTCCTTCGGAACTGTTGAGCCGCAAGATTGTCCGCGGTGTTATGGTCAAGGAACAATCCCGAATATATTTTTGTTTATGGAGATTTTTTGTTTATTCCAGCGTCAGAGCTGTTTCAGGCTGGTGTGTCCTATATCACACTAGGGCTTGTTGGAGGTCCTGGGTATATATCCCAAAATTTCTAAATTAATTTTTCTTTTTTCGGTCATCCAACAACGTAGACGAGTTTTACACTCCTGTGGTTCTTTTGCAGCTGGACGTCTGCGTGTTGCGATTCGGATTGGACCAGATTCGGAGCTGATCACCGGCGCGACTCCTCATCTTTACGCGAAGACCCCTCTGAACCCGGTCCGAATCTCAACCGTGGCGACCCCTGCAGATGGACCACAGCGTAGTCTTTAACTTGACTACTTTAAAGTAGTAGAAACCGTGGAGTTCTACTACAGATTCACTACTTTCAGTAGGTTTGTTGTTGCATATAGCATTATGGCAACTTATATTTTTGTAATAAATATCTCTACTGGTCTGAGTTCAACTTGATTGAAAATGTGAAGCTAATTTTTTTTTCCTTTGATCTGTTGGCTTTCAATATTTAAAGTTTTCGTGTTTGCATTTGGAATTTCTTATCGTCATTAAAGTCCATGGAACTTGTAACGGAATGTTTCACGATCCGTCACTTTTACCGTGATTACCCATTCTGCCCCATTGATTGCTACGCCCATGATCACCTTGCTCGGAGAGTCGCTGTGCTCTGTTGGCGAAATTTGTGACCATACGTGTATGTGTCTAGCTTCAACTAGTGCAATGAAAGAGTTTATCTCTCTCTTTTCGAAAAATCGGGAGTGCGATACGGAATTAGGACCGGTTCTCAAAAGCTCTCTTGCGACCTGACTACAAGCGAGAAAACATCGTGGTCACCTCTGGTGAAAATCTTATCTGAAGGCAAATGGAAAGGTGAGGTTTTTCACATTATCTGGCTTTAACTTTGTTATCTCTGAGTATCATCATCTTGCCTGCTTTCTTCCTTTAATTGCTATTATAATTATTTAATTCCAGGAAATTATATATAGGTAAATAGAAATTACCTAGAACGTGGTTGAGCCCACGCCATTTTGTGTGGTTTTTTTTTTTAGAGGAAGCCGTACACTTTCTTTCGTCTCGATCTCCCGGAATTTATCTTATCTCATCTTCTCAATCATTGTAGTAAATGAATTGAATTTATCTTCCAGAAATTTGCCATGCAAATATGCAAATTTCGTATCTACGATTTTATTCCTCTTCACACAAGTGAAGAAGTTTAAAAAGAAAATTGTCAAAGCACATTTCCTGCCTAGTTTTTTTTGTAGGTTGACCTGGAGACTTATTGGAATTTATTCGGAAGTGGTCCCAGAATATTATTGAGAGGAAACTGAATTTGAGATATTTTGGAACACATTCTGGAAACGTACCCAGTTAGCCATATCTACATCTGGAACGTGATTGATCAAGGACAAGGATAGAAGGAATCATTGGTGGCCGAGACCTTCGAGGAATCTGAGTTCAGGTGAGTGATGCATTTATTTCTTTACAGAAAATAATTTGCAAGTGCATAATCTCACCTGTACTTTATTTCTCACTCGAAATTTTGGTTACCAGAGTGTTTCCTTCTCTCCCCTTGTAATATCACTCGTTGAGCATGTGCAAAGCATTTCTTTTGTATTAACTTTTCACTTATTTTTCTTATCTGGCAGAAAGCAGACAAACTGACGAATAATCAGCAGTAAATATCTTTTTTCCTCAGTTTAAATTACCTATTGACACGAAGGCCACCTTTCCATTATCTTCCATTTGCTTTCGGAGAGGGTTCTGATGTGTTTTCTGGCTCTAGTCATGCAATGAGACTTACTGTTTTTTTTTTGGAGATTTTGGACTTTCTCAGATAGTTCAGAATAAACATTATCTTTTAAATTTCAGCATTACATGGTTGATCATTAGTAAAAGATTTCACCAGAAGTAGTCAGAGTGACTATTCTAAGTACTTTTCTAAAGATTTGAAAATTCATACATGCTGTTGCACCAAAGTCAGAGTCCATATTTCGAATTTGCGTATCTCAGTTATACATACAGTATTATTAAAAAGAAAATAATATTTTTTGTTGTTGTCATAACTGGATTAATCCACTTTATTCTCAAATTGATTTTCACATTGTTGAAGGCAATTGTTGTATAACATATATATATATATATTTTTTTGACATATGGATTGAAGATCGAGAGAGATTCACGATCATTCTTCCTTTTCGATTATCTTCAAAGCAGAAGCAGATAAAACTACTCATTTTGAGTATTTATCTTGTTAATCATTGATTAAAGTATTGAATGAATTTGTACCTACTCTGAACCAGATGGTTCTGATTGTATTTCTTCCTTACTCTGTGGTAGTGCACATACTGCTGTAGATATTGTCTGTACAGGAATTTCAAGAATACTCCATTCCGGAATGAAGCAAAGTTGGAGACTGAAATTGTCCATGAGCCATATCACAAGCTGAAGCACTCACCTTAGCTGAAGCCCGACTCAGAAATGTCAGGAGGCCATTAAAGCTACAACTACAGATCCTGAACATCGAGAAATCGTCAGCAGATCAAAGGTGGGCCAATACATACCTGAGGGCTGGGACAGAGTAAGTCTCACTTTGAGGAGGTCATATCAATAAGGCAGCTAGTTCCAGACAGAAGAAAACTGCATACCAAAAAGAGTAAAATTTTTCTGTGAGACAAATTCATTAATATTCCTTAATCAATAATATTGAATAGTAGTTGATCGTCGTAATTCATTTTTTTTTAAATCCAGAAATATAATTTGAATCATTTTGATTAAGTGGAATGATAGTCAATTGTAAATGACAATTTCTTGTTGTATAGATATCAATCATGGATAGTGGTTGATCATCATAATTTTTTTATCCAGTAATATAATCTGAATCATTTTGATTAAGTGGAATAATAGTCAATTGTAAATAATAACTTCTTGTTGTACAGAAATCGATCATTCAAGTTTTTTTGTAAATATAATGTTAGTATGAATCTGACTTATTTATTCTATTAGAGAACATTCATACCGTCTGAGGTGAGAATTTCTGTTTCCCAAGTGATTTTCTTCTTAAAGACTTCTTTTTCTTTTTTTGGCATCTTTTTTTTTTAAAAAAAGGTCCTGGCGCCCACAAAAATTTGATGTATCTTGACCTATCTCAATATAACTTAACTAACATAATTATCTTATCTTAAATAGTAACCTTGTAATTAACTTATCTCATCCAAGAGGTATTAGCGCAATTTTCTGATAAATTGGCCAATAAAGGAAATTCTCACACCAGACGAAGATCCTTACCCCGACCCTCCCGTATCAATTCTGAGCAGCCCAAAGGCAAGAGCAATAAAAGCTACACAAACCCCTTTTAATATTTTCGAATATAAAAAGGGAGTTACACATTTGGCGTCCTCCAACGTGGGGCCCGATTTTCCTGACTTTCCTTATCTATCCCTATCTTGGTGATGTTCTCTCATAGAAAATATTTTCTGGTGAAAACTTGCTGACTTATTGTTCTGATTTTCATTGATTATTGACAGCATATTTTTTTTTTCTTTTTTCTTTCCTCATATCTTTGCATTTGTTTTCTCACAAACCTAAAAAATGTCTTCATCTAAGTTGAAAATAAATCCTGGTTACCTTAAGGCCTTCGAACTAGACTATGAATTGTCTATTAGAGGTGTGGAAGCAACTGGTGACGTTGAAAGTAAGAGAAAAATTTTTAGAGGTCTCTTAAGCCAAGAAAGTGCTAATCGCAGTTTTTCTTCTTCAGTAGAGTGCTATACATTTGAAGATGAAAAAGAAGAAATTTTGTTAACTTTGAGTGAATTAACAGAAAAAATCAATAATTTCACTGGTACTCCATCTGATGTAGAGTATAAAAGATTAACTTCAAGATTAACTCATATCTCTGGTAGAATTCACAGGGTTGTAACTGAAAAAACGGAGGAAGAATCTGAAAAGAAAGCCTGGTTATTAGATCTATTAACTTTGGAAGGTGAACTTGATGAAAGAATATCTCCAGTTACATCCACACCAACTCTGCAAGTGCCTCAAACCATATCTACACATTTTCCTTTGAGTAAACCTGTAGCTACCTATAAGTGGAATATTCAATTCACAGGTACAAACCAGAAAGAATCTGTTATCTCATTTCTTGAAAAGGTTGAATCTTTAAGAATAGCTAGAGGTGTATCTAAACAGGATTTATTTATCTCAGCAGGTGATCTTTTTACTTCAAAAGCCTGGACTTGGTACAATAATAATAGAACCAAATTTAACTCTTGGGATGAACTTGTAACTAAACTCAAGGAGGATTTTTTACCTTATCATTATAATGATGATTTACTTGATGAAATCAGAAATAGAACTATGGGTCAAAATGAAAGAGTTTCATTGTTCATTAATTCTATGGAAGGTCTATTCAATAGACTTACTATTAAACCTGATGAGAAAACAATTGTAAATGGTATCCGAAGGAATTTATTACCTAATTATGTCTCTCAACTTGCACTATATGATATAGACACAATATCTGATTTATCTAAGTACTGTAAAAGATTGGAGGAATCTCACATGTGGTCAAATAGATATAAACCACCTCCAAGTCGAAAGGTTGGTTTGCTGGAACCTGATCTTAGTTATTCGTCTGCATTTGAAGCTGGTACTTCCTTTAATTCAACGAGAAACGATTTCTCGTCAAAGCCCATTTTTAACTCTTCCCGAAATGTTTCTGCCGTTTCATCCTCATCATCAGGTCCGTCATGTTGGAATTGTGGTATGAATGGACATGTCTATAATGAATGTCGGAAATCTAGGGTTATATTTTGTTATGGTTGTGGAATGAAAGGTGTAACAAAATCCAGATGTGCTAAATGTTCAAAAAACGAGAAAGCTGGTGCCATATCCCTGGACGCTGTCACCAGTTCTTCCGGAGATCCAGGCCAATCCAATCAGGAGAAAGGAAAAGGAAAGAAAAAAGTTTCTACTCGAAGTCACCCCCCTCAGTAGTTTATTCTAACATACCTGTTTCGTCTAATTCCTTGAAAAATAACTTATCTCTCAATTCCTCTTTTAAAAAGCCCCCTTTCACTTCAGAGTCTGAATGGAATGAATGGCTAGGTTTTGTTAAAACATTTCTTTCTCAAAAACAGACTTCCTTAACTTCTATTTGTCCCATTTTTGTTAAGAAAGACAATGATGAACGTCCCTACCTGGAAATAAATATTTTCAATAGGAAAATTTTAGCTCTGATTGATAGTGGTAGTAATGCCTCTATTTTAGGTGCAGCTGGATACTCTATCTTGAAAAATTTCAATATACCTATTATCCCTGAAAATTCTCTTCGAGTAACAACCGCTGATGGGCAACCACAAGATTTCCTTGGTTATGTAACGATTCCTCTTACCTTGAATGATGTCAGGAAGCACTTCAGGTTTCTAGTAATTCCTTCAATTACTCAAACCCTCATACTGGGTGTTGATTTTCTGAAGGCCTTCAAAGTTGAAGTTAGTTTTGAAGATTCTTCATTCAAGTCCAGCTTGCTTTCAATTTTTGCTGTAAATACTATTCAGGATGTCTCTGCTCTGAATGATCAAGAACAAGAGTCACTCAGAAAGGTAGTCACTCTTTTCAAAGAAATCGGTCCTCAAGATAGACTTGGCAGAACAAATCTTCTCTCACATCGAATCGATACTGGTGACGCGAGGCCATGCAAACAAAGGCAATATCCTCTTTCTCACAACATGCAATCTCACTTGGAAAAGCAAGTTGATGAGATGCTCCAGATGGGAGTAATTCAACCCTCACAGAGTAGTTGGTGTAGTCCCCTTTGGTTGGTGAAGAAGTCAAATGGTGACTTCCGTGTTTGTTTTGATGGTCGAAAGCTAAATGAGCTGACTGTCAATAAGGATGCATATCCTTTGCCTTTAATTGACACTATCTTGAACAAAATGCGAGACGCAACGTTCATATCTACTATCGATTTAAAGCAAGCTTTCTTTCAAATTCCTTTGGAAGAATCTTCTCGTCCAAAGACAGCTTTCGCAGTACAGGGAAAAGGTCTTTTTGAGTTCGTAACAATGCCGTTCGGATTAGTTTGCGCGTCTCAAACGATGTGTCGGTTGATGGACTTGGTTATTGGCCCTGCGCTTGAACCATACTGTTTCTACTACCTTGATGACATCATTGTTGCTACTCCTAATTTTGTAAAACATGTAGAAATTCTGGAGAAAGTATATCTCAAGCTCAAACAAGCAAATTTAACTGTCAATTTCGACAAGTGTCATTTCTGTCGTCCCTCCCTTAAATTTTTAGGTTTTCTCGTTGATGAAAATGGACTCAGAACAGACCCAGAAAAGGTTTCTGCGGTTGTGGATTTCCCTGTACCTAAGAACACCACCCAAATAAGACGTCTTATTGGTTTGGTTAGCTATTATCGTCGGTTCATAAAGGATTTTTCTTCCTTATCTAGTCCAATCACTAGTTTACTTCATGGTCGCAAGAAAGGACAACCAATTGTTTGGACATCAGAGGCTGATGTTGCATTCCAAAGTATTAAGAAGTCTTTGACTACTGCCCCTGTTTTAGCTAGTCCTGATCACACAAAACCTTTCTTTATAATGTGTGATGCATCAGATACAGGAGTAGGTGCTGTTATCTTCCAAAAGGAAAATGGATCTGAACATCCCATTGCGTATACCAGTAAAATGCTGAACAAATGTCAGAAGAAATATACCACGACAGAAAAAGAACTTCTTGCTGTCATTCATGGTATCGAAAAGTTCAGATATTTTGTGGAAGGTAAACACTTTACAGTCATAACAGATCATAGTTCACTTGTCTGGTTGAATAACATGAAGAATCCATCTCCAAGATTAGCTCGCTGGATGGTAAAGTTGTCACAATATCAATTTACCATTCAGCACACAAAAGGTTTCCTTAACTCGGTTGCTGATTGTCTTTCTCGCACCTATGAAATTTCTCTTCTAGATTTATCTACCCTTAAGCCTGATAATTGGTATCTGGATATGATAAGGAAGGTCCAGGAAGAACCAGATATGTATCCATCATTCCGTGTGGAGAATAACATACTCTACAAACATGTCTTTTGTCAGCTAGGTGTTGAAGGAAATCGTACTGATTGGAAGATTGTCGTACCTACCGCCAATCGTGCGGAAATTCTGAGCATGTTTCATGATCATGAAACTGCGTCTCACCTAGGGGTATCTAAAACCTTAGCACGGGTATGCGAACTTTATTATTGGCCTAACTTAAGAATCAGCGTGCAAAAGTATGTAAAGAAATGCAAACTTTGTGCTGCAAGTAAATCCTCAAATTTGCCTCAAGCAGGTTTGATGGGTTCTTATCGGAACATTAACTTTCCTTTCCAACTTATCTCTGCAGATCTCCTTGGACCTTATCCTAGATCCAAGAATGGTAACCAATATCTGCTAGTGGTAGTTGATTGGTTTACAAAATTCGTCTTGGTTCATGCAATGCCAAATGTGACTTCCAGATCCATTATTAAGTTTCTTGAAAATCAAGTTTTCCTCGTATTTGGCGTACCTCAAATTTTCTCGTGTGACAATGCTACAGTTTTCACTAGCAAGGAGTTCAAGGCGTTTATCGACAAATATTCTGTGCAAAAAATCTGGTATAATGCAAAATATCATGCCCAGATCAACCATACCGAACGAGTCAATAAGAGCATTGTGGGTGCTATTCGGTGCTATGTTCATGAGAATCACAAAACTTGGGATCAAGAAGTCTATAAAGTGGCACAAGCCATTAGACTTGCTAAACATGATGTAACCCAACTTCCTCCCTCTTTTCTAGTGTTTGCCAGGAATGTTCCAATATCTGGTGATTATTATGGCAAAATTCAGGAAAATGCTAAAAACATCATTTCTATTGGGGAGAAGGTCCATCAATTAGAAGATTCTCAAGAAATGCCTGCATTATTTGATGAAGTTCGAAATAAACTTTATCGCTCTTATCTCCAGAATGCTAAGAGGTATAACTTGAGAAGACGCCCTGTCCAATATCATGCAGGCGACTACGTTTGGAAAAAGAATTATATCTTGTCAAAGGCTGCAAATCACTTTTCTGCAAAGTTAGCTCCAAAATACATACCTTGCATTGTACGAAAAGTTATTTCTCCCTTAGTATATAACTTGATAGATAGAAATGGTGCAGATTTAGGAAATTGGCATGTAAAGGACATTAAACCTGATGCAACCATGGAGTCTGATGGTTCAGATCAAGAGGAAGAAGAATATTTTTCTACTTGATCTTATCTTATCCTTTATCCTTCATACTTACCTTCACCATTAACTTATTTTGGGGTAAAAGTTGGTTATCCCTGGATTTTCCTAAAGAAACCTGAACCTGGACAAGTTCCCAACTAGTGATTTTATCACGACAGTAACATCGCTGTTATACATCTCTGTGTCTTTTCCTTACCACTGGTTATGTTGGACAGTCGTAACCAGTGATGGTCCAAATTACTGCTCCACTTTTCTCTATGAACTTTTGTTCATTCTTGTTGTGGCACTTTGATCTTCGGATATTTATATTTACCGCCACAACAATGATTTTGATATGTAGAATTGGGTTTAAAAAGTTTTTTTGTCTGTAGGGACCTTGGAAGCTCAGGATTAGGTCATTGGGTGGTGTTGATGAGGGTCGTCATGCCATTTGATGATGTGGTTGTGCTGGAGGGATGTCCAAGTGTTGGATCATGCTTAGGCGGATCCAATGTGTGGGGATTCTGACGGTGCTACTCTCTCGCTTGCGAGAAGTATTCCTTTCAGGAAGACCAGATCCTGTGTGAATAGGAACACTCCCGAATAATTTTTGTGTACTAATTTTTTTCTCTAATGCCACTCGAGCATTATTTCAGGTTGATGAGGACTTGTCTCATTAGGGTTTATGGTGGATCCTTGGGCTCAGTTGATTCGGCTTTGCCCTAAATCAAAATTTACATTTTATTTTCGGCCCACCATTTATTTAAGTTAGGTAATTCCTGACTATGTATGTATGCATCATAGATAGCATTTTTGCAGCTTCAGTTTGAGATTCTGATACTGGTGAGGATCATCATGTCTGGTCTGATTATCCTGAGAGTGAATTCCTTTGTTGTTCCAGCCACGGAAGTTCATATACGAGGTGCTGGCTCCTGATATCTCTAAGAGTGTTCCCAGTGGACGTAGTCTTGGGGAAAAATTTTCTTCAACGTAGGTTTCAAAAATTTTTCTATCTGAGAAGGGGAAGGGTGTAACGGAATGTTTCACGATCCGTCACTTTTACCGTGATTACCCATTCTGCCCCATTGATTGCTACGCCCATGATCACCTTGCTCGGAGAGTCGCTGTGCTCTGTTGGCGAAATTTGTGACCATACGTGTATGTGTCTAGCTTCAACTAGTGCAATGAAAGAGTTTATCTCTCTCTTTTCGAAAAATCGGGAGTGCGATACGGAATTAGGACCGGTTCTCAAAAGCTCTCTTGCGACCTGACTACAAGCGAGAAAACATCGTGGTCACCTCTGGTGAAAATCTTATCTGAAGGCAAATGGAAAGGTGAGGTTTTTCACATTATCTGGCTTTAACTTTGTTATCTCTGAGTATCATCATCTTGCCTGCTTTCTTCCTTTAATTGCTATTATAATTATTTAATTCCAGGAAATTATATATAGGTAAATAGAAATTACCTAGAACGTGGTTGAGCCCACGCCATTTTGTGTGGTTTTTTTTTTTAGAGGAAGCCGTACACTTTCTTTCGTCTCGATCTCCCGGAATTTATCTTATCTCATCTTCTCAATCATTGTAGTAAATGAATTGAATTTATCTTCCAGAAATTTGCCATGCAAATATGCAAATTTCGTATCTACGATTTTATTCCTCTTCACACAAGTGAAGAAGTTTAAAAAGAAAATTGTCAAAGCACATTTCCTGCCTAGTTTTTTTTGTAGGTTGACCTGGAGACTTATTGGAATTTATTCGGAAGTGGTCCCAGAATATTATTGAGAGGAAACTGAATTTGAGATATTTTGGAACACATTCTGGAAACGTACCCAGTTAGCCATATCTACATCTGGAACGTGATTGATCAAGGACAAGGATAGAAGGAATCATTGGTGGCCGAGACCTTCGAGGAATCTGAGTTCAGGTGAGTGATGCATTTATTTCTTTACAGAAAATAATTTGCAAGTGCATAATCTCACCTGTACTTTATTTCTCACTCGAAATTTTGGTTACCAGAGTGTTTTCTTCTCTCCCCTTGTAATATCACTCGTTGAGCATGTGCAAAGCATTTCTTTTGTATTAACTTTTCACTTATTTTTCTTATCTGGCAGAAAGCAGACAAACTGACGAATAATCAGCAGTAAATATCTTTTTTCCTCAGTTTAAATTACCTATTGACACGAAGGCCACCTTTCCATTATCTTCCATTTGCTTTCGGAGAGGGTACTGATGTGTTTTCTGGCTCTAGTCATGCAATGAGACTTACTGTTTTTTTTTTGGAGATTTTGGACTTTCTCAAATAGTTCAGAATAAACATTATCTTTTAAATTTCAGCATTACATGGTTGATCATTAGTAAAAGATTTCACCAGAAGTAGTCAGAGTGACTATTCTAAGTACTTTTCTAAAGATTTGAAAATTCATACATGCTGTTGCACCAAAGTCAGAGTCCATATTTCGAATTTGCGTATCTCAGTTATACATACAGTATTATTAAAAAGAAAATAATATTTTTTGTTGTTGTCATAACTGGATTAATCCACTTTATTCTCAAATTGATTTTCACATTGTTGAAGGCAATTGTTGTATAACATATATATATATATATTTTTTTGACATATGGATTGAAGATCGAGAGAGATTCACGATCATTCTTCCTTTTCGATTATCTTCAAAGCAGAAGCAGATAAAACTACTCATTTTGAGTATTTATCTTGTTAATCATTGATTAAAGTATTGAATGAATTTGTACCTACTCTGAACCAGATGGTTCTGATTGTATTTCTTCCTTACTCTGTGGTAGTGCACATACTGCTGTAGATATTGTCTGTACAGGAATTTCAAGAATACTCCATTCCGGAATGAAGCAAAGTTGGAGACTGAAATTGTCCATGAGCCATATCACAAGCTGAAGCACTCACCTTAGCTGAAGCCCGACTCAGGAGGCCATTAAAGCTACAACTACAGATCCTGAACATCGAGAAATCGTCAGCAGATCAAAGGTGGGCCAATACATACCTGAGGGCTGGGACAGAGTAAGTCTCACTTTGAGGAGGTCATATCAATAAGGCAGCTAGTTCCAGACAGAAGAAAACTGCATACCAAAAAGAGTAAAATTTTTCTGTGAGACAAATTCATTAATATTCCTTAATCAATAATATTGAATAGTAGTTGATCGTCGTAATTAATTTTTTTTTAAATCCAGAAATATAATTTGAATCATTTTGATTAAGTGGAATGATAGTCAATTGTAAATGACAATTTCTTGTTGTATAGATATCAATCATGGATAGTGGTTGATCATCATAATTTTTTTATCCAGTAATATAATCTGAATCATTTTGATTAAGTGGAATAATAGTCAATTGTAAATAATAACTTCTTGTTGTACAGAAATCGATCATTCAAGTTTTTTTGTAAATATAATGTTAGTATGAATCTGACTTATTTATTCTATTAGAGAACATTCATACCGTCTGAGGTGAGAATTTCTGTTTCCCAAGTGATTTTCTTCTTAAAGACTTCTTTTTCTTTTTTTGGCATCTTTTTTTTTTAAAAAAAGGTCCTGGCGCCCACAAAAATTTGATGTATCTTGACCTATCTCAATATAACTTAACTAACATAATTATCTTATCTTAAATAGTAACCTTGTAATTAACTTATCTCATCCAAGAGGTATTAGCGCAATTTTCTGATAAATTGGCCAATAAAGGAAATTCTCACACCAGACGAAGATCCTTACCCCGACCCTCCCGTATCAATTCTGAGCAGCCCAAAGGCAAGAGCAATAAAAGCTACACAAACCCCTTTTAATATTTTCGAATATAAAAAGGGAGTTACAAACTTTAATGCCTCCCGGAGTGGAGGGGGGATTTGTTACGGTTTTATTTTGCACTACGAATTCTCCGTTATTATTATTCTGGAATCATTGAATTTCGTGTTCTTAAGTATCAGATCGATGTCACACTCGGTATCATGTTCGCTGTGCTATATGATAACTTCGTGTTATGCTGTATTATGAACTATCTTTCAGTATTTCGCCTCACTGTACTCACCTTTATTTCAAACAATTTCGCATACATTATATTATGTGCTCAGTAAGATATCATTTAAATATAATGATCCATCATTGTTTACTTTATTTTTATTTCAATGATTAAATCAATTGACAATCGATTTCTGACAATTATAAGTCAATATTCAATGACAGAGTTGACAGATAACATGTGAGATATTTTCTTAGTACAGATACTTTCTTTCTGACCCGAGATGGGTCCATAATACGTCAGCGATAGTTCGTCTTGAGAACACGAATGTCTGCAAGCAGTTGTGAAACCGTAACTTTTTCCTCAGCAGCAACACGAATAGTTGTTCATCAAATGTTTATCCGGATGGTGTAAGCACTGATCAGATTTTGTTTGTCGAGTATTTATTCCGGATGAATATCAGTTTAGTTCGAGATCTGAGTAAATGCCTTAGTGGTTGTTATAAACTTTAACTGAGTGTAGGATCCGAACTCACGATAAAAAGTTTCATGGATGATTTTACACTTGGAGTCTGCTCGCACCATCCTTATAAATTATTCAGCGCCAGCCATCAGTCATCACGAAAATACTGTCGTTCATTTAAGTTTAATATGTCACAGAACTATTCTCATATTCCTGTATGATCTAAGGAATCAGTTTCGCGTATAAATCACTATAAATCGATGCAATTGACAGCAGTGACATTTCATATTTTTGATATCTGACTGACATTTCAATTTTTCACTTTTGATTCTTCCTTGGTACTTGTGGGAGTGTATGGCCGATTGAAATATCTCCATCGAATTTTTCGATCATCTCTGTATGGATTTGGAGAATTTCAACATTATATGATTCATTACGTATTGGACCAATATTGGATGTTTGTATTTTGAATGAAATCATATTTTCTGCTCTGCAGGATATAAAGCCAAAGTAAGTTTTTTTTTTGAGGTTAACATTTTCAGACTTGTAAGTTTCTTTTTATAACTTCAGAGCTCCTGTCTTGTATATTCAACAAGTACCATTGTGGAAATAACTGACATAGACAATTCACAACATCGGGATTGTTAAAATAACCCTCAGCTACAAAAGAGGTTAGTATTATCTTTGTCAGTCAGCATGATCATTATGCAATCAATTGAAGTGAACTCAGACTAGTATTGTTTATTTTTAGGGTCCTAGTCCTAGTCTTAATTCTAGTCCTACTCCTAGTTCTTGCAATAGGCATAGGCTTCATCCCACTATTAGGACTCTAGTACTACTGTTCATCCTAGTCCCTGGTCATTGTATGTCTGGACCATAGACTCGTGCTGTTTTTTTTTCTACATTGGTTAACAAGAATACCTGCAGTTTTTGCTGTGTCTTCAACAACGAGCAGTCTTCCAGTTGAGGCCTGATTGCCTTGACCAGAGAGAAGAGGGATTCAATCATAAGTAACGCCATAGGAGCTCCACTGAGCATTCAGATAAGTCTGTCACACCATAAAACCTAAGGGAAGGCCTCATATACCTGTATAAATTTTACATTCAATATTAAGCTGTAAGCTATCCCCGTGACGTCACATGAATAGCCCTTCTTAGGACCTTCCCTATATTTGTATCAATTTAATATACAAAACTATATATATCTGAAATCTGAATGCTCCCTTGAATGCCACTTCACTTACATAACTATATATGGTGTTATCATATGATTTGAATAGATAGTTTCAAGGTGTATGACTATTATTTCTTCATTAATCAACCCCAGGGTACTTGTAAATTTTACCAGATATTTGTAAATTATTGACTCTACCGATAGCAGTGGTTTATCCCTTTCATCAGGGTGGTTTCTGATTTTGGCTAGCGAAAAATCAGTGGCGCACCGGAAAATTTACCCCTTTCATTATATACTGTTACTCATATAATTCAAAAATACATGAACCGTACCCACACCCTAACTGAGCAGCTGGGAGGGTTAGTGGCAAGTACTTTATCTTTTGCATGAACCCTGCTTATCAAAACCTTGCCCCTAACAGATTGATGCGCACTAGTAAAGAGTAGGTCACTCAATTCAGTTTTTTTCGCTCTTTTCAGATATCGAACCAGATCTATAAATATCTGATATACCGGGTGTTGTTTTTTGAATATTATGAATGTTTAGTTTTTCCTGAAGACGGACCTGGATTCTGATTTCTATCCCCAATTAGTTCCATTGTGTAACATGGGTGGAATATCCCTACCAAGTATGAATGGATTATACATGGTTATTCAAAAATTATGACCACATGAATATTCTGCCAAAATCAAGATAACGTCCTGTATCTCAGTTATAAAAGACAGTAGACACATTAATAGGGGGTGATTTGGAAACACCAAGGTGCCCTCTATCTACAGGTATCGCATGTACATTCAAATCTGGAACACCCTGTTTACAGAGTACTGGTGATTCGATGCATTTCTTTGGAGATGTGATAGGGGAGGTGGTAAGGAGTTAATTCAACCCTAATTTGTATCATGCAAAAGTCAATAGTTTTTGAGGTATTCGAATTTTTCTGTTTTTCTCCAAAAATCTGCTGTACATTCTCTCAACCTCCCAACTATAATACATCACCAACACTATGGTCTCATTATTTGGAATGACAGTAATCCAGAAATGATTCAGATCATAGATGAATTGTACATTTGAAGTCAAAGTTTTGTTTGTGGATTGCAGATTTAAACACTTTCTAGCGGCCTTTGAGGTAATAGTTATCTAACTGGGTACAAATGAAACTGAAAGTAGTTGATATGGGTTTGTTATATTGAATGATTAGTGAAAACGTACTTGAAATTTTTGTATAAGTATTCACTTTTCACAAATCCTGTTCAAAATGAGAGACTCTATTACAAATACATGCTTGGCAGCGTCTTCTCATTGCCGTCTTTGTTTTTATAGATGTCAAATAATTCCGTATATGCAAGGCAGCATCGGTTTTCCCTTGTATAAGCTCTTCCTGCGTATTTACTGGGGTTGCATAAACTATAGCTTTCATATGACCCCAAACATAGAAATCAGGGGGGGGGGGTAGGTCAGGGCTTCGCGCTGGCCAACCTATTGGACCTGACCTTCCAATCCAACGGTCAGGAAAACGTTTATCCAGGAACTATCGAACGATCAGCCAGTAATACACTAGCCAGCGTTTCTCAACCTTTTTCGGCCACGGACCCCTAGGAAATCTAACGCAATCTTCAGGGACCCCCTCATTAAAATAAACAGCAATAAGTTCTGGACCGTTTATTCAGTATGTACTACAAATACCAAAAAAAAACTTTAATACATAATAAATATTTTTTTTTTTCTAAAAAATATATCAATGTGAAGGTTGATGTTGCTTTTTTGCAACTGAATCAGTTATATTCGGGTTGATGTTACCACTACTGAGTTGTAATCTCAGACTGGATTCCACTTGTAGTCTGTTTCTGTACTTGTTTTTAGTATATACAAGAGCAGAAAATGCCTTCTCTAATAGATATGTGGTTGAGAAAAGCAGTAAATGTTTCAGTGCTTCTTCTGATATTTCCTCATAATCATTTCTCACATTAATCCAAAAACTTGATAAAGACGATTCTTTGAAATTTCGTTTCAAAACTGAATCACAAGAAATTTCTATTAATTAGTTTTCTTGTGCAGTTGTCAAGTCTGTTATATCACTAACATCAGTGTTGAAAGGGTCTATTATCCAATTTTTATTTTCGTTCGGTAATGGAAAATAATTCCGAAACGAAGACTTCAACGCGCGGAGGTGTTTAATGATTTCGTCTTGTACTTCTGTTGGCAACATTGCTCCACCACCAGAGGATTCCAAAAACGCTGACAGCATAGGAAAGTGATTGAAGTTTTTTTGAATTGTACGATTTGTCCAAAGGTCAAGCTTCTTTATCATCGTTTCAATTTTATCTTCAACTTGGAATATGTTGTTATCTCTCCCTTGTAAACCCAAGTTAAGATCGTTAAGGGCACTGAAAATATCAGCTAAATATGCTGCCATTGTGAGCCATCCAAAGTCATCGAAGTGAGCAGCATGTTTATGGACGCTGCTAACAGAATTGTTCAAAAAGAACATTCTTATCTCATCTCTCAGCTCAAAAACACGCGACACAACTTTGCCGCGAGACAACCAACGCACCTCAGCATGCAACAACTGCTTGTGAATGCTTCCCATTTCTTCACAAATGATGCCGAAAATACGGGAATTCAGAGGCCTAGCTTTAATGAAATTCACCACCCGCACTAAGTCGTCTAACACTGCTTTCAATTTTTCTGGCATATTCTTAGCAGCTAATGCCTCCCTATGAATGCAGCAATGATGCCAGATAATAGATGTATTCATTTTCTTCACGTGCGCCTGGAGACCTATTCGTGTACCGGTCATAGCCCCAGCACCGTCGGTGCTGACTGCCACACATTTATCCCACGTTATTTCATTGGTGGACATAAAGTTGTTCAATACTTCAAATATTGCTTCACCTGTAGTGTGTGATGGCAGAGGCATACAGAATAAAAAATCCTCACTAATGCTGTCGTTGTGCTCGTAACGAACATATGCAAGCAAGTTTGCGTCATTGCTAATATCTGTGCTCTCATCTAGTTGCAGACCATAAAATCTGCTCGCTTTAATATTCAGAATCAGCTGCTCTTTAACATTCTTGGACATGTCATCAATTCTCTTCTTCGCTGTGCTGTTCGATAATGATATAACATTCAATTCTTTCGAAGCTTTGTCTCCCAACATAGCCGAAACCCTAATTTTAGCGCACGGTAATATCAATTCTTCAGCAATGGTATGAGGCTTGCCACTTTTTGCAACTAATAAGGATACTTGGTATGATGCTAATACAGCACTTTCGTTATTGGTCCCAGTAGCAGTCTTCATCATTGTTTTTTTGCTTCGTTCCAATTCCGTGGCTTTGATTTTGAAAAAGGCTTTAGATTTTTCACACAGTTCTTGATGTTTTGTTTCTAAATGACGTCGGAGTTTGGCCGGTTTCATTGACTCATTCGACAAAACTTCGTAGCATATGACGCACTGAGGTCTTTCTTCGTCGTTCAAAGTGATACTTGAGAAACCAAAAGCTAAGTATTCGTCGGAAAACTTACGACGTTTAACCTTTGAAGTCGAGGGTCTTTCATTTGCTTCGTCTGAAGCGGATACATTTGGTTTTAACCAGCGTTTCATTGTCGCAATCACTCTATAAACGTTTCCTTATGATTTTCTGCAACGCAAGACTGTACTTGACAAAACAAAACATGCACTTGCACTAATCGGCTAATCGCTGACGGCGAACGCAAAGATCGAGCGCTGGCGGTGTGGTGGGGGGAAAGAGTCACGGCCCACACGGTTCACCAGATTGACGTGTTCAAGTGTGCATTGAATTGATCCGGCCCCGCAACGGTGCCGCAACTTAAAAAATCGGATGTGTACACCGACACTAAGGCCCGATGCACACATCCGATTTTTTAAGTTGCGGCACCGTTGCGGCGCCGTTGCGAGACCGGATCAATTTGATGCACACTTCTCCGGCGTCGTAGCGGAGCCGGATCGATTCAATGCACACTAGCTTGTAAAATACTGCCAGTGTGTGTACGATCGGCGCTCGATAGGTTACGATGGACGACCATCGCAAAAAAATTGTTTTTGTTTACCTTGTGTACAAACAGTACCTTTGCAAGCGAGACAGACGTTATTGGGTACATCCTCACACAGATTTGAGACTTTCCAGGGGTAGATTCCGTACTTCTTTCGCAGATTTACGAGAAAATCCTGATAAGTTTTATAATTACTTCAGAATGTCTGTTAAATCATTTGACGAGCTTGCAGCAAAAATTACAGACAAAATCAAATCTCAAGACACCTGGATGAGAGTTTCCATTCCACCATTGGAAATGCTAGCTGTAACTCTGAGGTAAGTGAAGACGGAAAGTACTTTTTTGTTTAACTGCATTTATTTTTCACGAATATAAACATTATTCTTTATAAAAAAAATACAAACTCTCAACTTTAAGTATTATTTTTACGAAAATAAATTCAAACTCTCATCTTGGTCTTGGCTTGTAGAAGTTGAATCGGTTGGAGACGTTATATTAATAATGGGAAAATCTGGTGAAGATGAGGCAGCAACTGTTCGGAGTTCTGTTATTTGAGAGTAAGGTCTTGGAGGTGAAACTCTGATAGAGAGAGGTGTTTGTTCGAAATGAGATGAAGGTTGAGATGCATGGTTGTAAGAGTAATTAGTGGATGTGGACTGGGGGGGAAATTGGTACGATTTAGAAGATTGCAAGTTGTTGGAAGAGTGAAAAGAAGATTGAGAGAGATAAGGGTTAGAGGGTGCTATTGGATACGTGTGAGATGGAAAGGTCGGTGGATGTATGGTTTGTGTGTTCCTCATACGTTTAATTAGTTTCAGTACTTCACAGCGAAACTCAATTTTTTGGTCTTCGTCAAATTTGCTAATTGAAGGAAGGACACTTTCGAAAAACGATCTGTCTGGATCTGGTTTTGAAGCTGGAGGAGGCGTAGGCGTAGGCTTCGTCATGAAGTCTATCAATGCGGACTCTACGTTTCGTTTTCGTTTCAGTGAACTCCCTTGGTCGTATTTTGGACGTTCTGATTCCTCTGAGTCGACTGTATGTTCAGATTGAGTTTCCGGTTGAGCAACATCTTCATCTTCGTTAGTTCCCTCTAAGCTGGACTGAGTTTCAGTTGTGGCCCCACTAGATCCAAGGAAGGATAACTGCCTAGCATAAATGTATTTTTTGGTTTTGTCAGCAGCCTGTCCAGACTTGGTTTTTTTCTTTAAACTTTTGGTATAGGTATCTTTTATGTTCCTCCACTTTTTAATAAACTTGTTGCCTGAAAAAAAAAGAATATACGTATAATAGATATGAAAATAATCAAAATTTTTTTGAACATGTTGAAAAATTTATACAACGGGTATATATTTTTCCAATATTTTAAATAAACCATTTCTGAACCGTGAGTATATTTTCCTCTTTGTTGCAGATACTTGGGTAGTGGATGCGATCAAATTGATCTGCATTTGACATACAGAATAGGACATACAACAATCGGAAAGATTTTGCGAAAAGTTTGCATGGCGATTTGGGAATGTTTACTACCAGAATCCTTTCCCGAGTTAACGGAAGAACGGTGGAAAACGGTTGCTGAAGGTTTTCAACAATACTGCCAGTTTCCAAATTGCTTGGGAGCTATTGACGGGAAGCATGTCAGACTTAGGAAACCAAAAATGAGCGGGTCTCTCTTTTATAATTATAAGAATTTTTTTTCCATTGTTTTATTGGCAATTGCGGATTCGAATTACAACTTCATTTACATCGATGTTGGAGATTTTGGAAAGGAATCTGACAGCACTATATTTCAACGGTCTTCTTTTTACAGAAAGCTCGAAAATAATACATTGAATATTCCAAGACCACAACCTCTACCAGGTACTGCAACAAGGATGCCTTATACGTTTATTGGCGATGAGGCTTTTTCCCTCTCACCACATATTATGAGGCCATTCAGCGGCAAAGTTTTGTCAGAGAAAAAAAGGGTATTCAATTATAGATTGTCACGTGCCCGACGAAATGTCGAAAGTACCTTTGGCATACTGTCTAATAAATGGAAAATTTTCCAGAAAGCTATAAATGTTAATTTAGATTTGGCCGTTCTGTTCACCAATCATATACTATTTTAGATAATAAGTACCTAGATATAGTTATTAGATGTAATCTTAATTCAAATCTCTATATTTCTATTATTTTGGTCTCATCGTATTGAAGGAATAATAAAGTAAGAGTAATACTATTTCTTTGCGCGACAAACACACAGTTGAGGAAACACAAGAGCCCTCTAGTGGCGGTTTGGTAAAGACAAGCAGTGTGGACTCTCAACACGCCGGAGACGACACGCTATATAACGCTCTCGCTTTATCGCTTTATCGCTTATGTAAAACCGCTTTGGTAATACCCAATATAATAACGCATTACGTGCAGTGCTAATGCTATGTTGCAACCGCGCATGTACCGCTGAACTGCAAGTTAGAAAAGGACTCATCGGAACGACAGAAATTCAGGTGAGTGTTTCTCTCAACTGTCGCTATATACTTTTCTTATAAAAACGCCGCTGATCAAACATTTGGTCACTTCGAGCCACGGATTTCGCTTTTCTTCGATTATTTATTATTCCTTCAATCACATTTCAAAATATTGAAAATACATAAATTGGTATAATATTCCATTAATTTCATTCTTAGTGTGAATATTCGCAAATTCTTCAGTTTTTATCAGAAATATCGCAAATACAGTCCATAAATAGAATCACAAAAAAGGTTCACGTTTTTTGGTACAATTGAGACTTGGATGTCCATTGAATTTATCAATTTGAGAACATAGTCGTCACCAACGATTTCTTCACGGGATCTATTTGTTACTATATTATAGTGCATTATTTAAAATAAGTTGAATCATTTTCATCTCTTCTCGAAGATGTCTAATAACACGAATAAGATTAAACAATTGAAGGCCTTACGTCAGATGAATATTAGTCAAATGTCCGAACTCAGAGGATTTGCAGATAGAGCTTCTGATGACAGAACCGCAAAAATTCAATTTCAATACATGTTTGAACAATATGAAACTATAGTTTCTGATTTTAAAAAGCATCATCAATCAATTGTCAATCTTGGAGCTTTACAAGATGACGAAAATTTGGCAAATGAAGATGGTATCCGCAGAACCTTTGAATTCAGTGCTTCATACGTTTATGCAATTCATTTAACTTTATTCGAGGAGAAGCCTGAAGTCAAAAATAACGACCACACATCATCGCATCAGAAACCGAATGTTAAATTGCCAAAGATTGAAATCCCAAAGTTTTCTGGAGATATAAAACAATTCAAAACATTCAATGATATGTTCACTTCACTAATTCACGAAAATGAAGGTCTTTCTCCTATCGAGAAGTTCAATTACCTTTTGTCATTTTTACAAGGAGAAGCACTAACCCTAGTGCAACGCATTCAACTATCCGCTGACAATTATGAATCTGCCTATGGTTCATTGTTGAAAAAATATGATAACCCGCGTATGATTGCCTTTGCTCATTTACAAGCATTAGATAAAGCACCATTTATTACTAACTCGAGAAATCTCAAAGACTTTCAGAATTTAGGAAACATTTTTTGTGAAAATCTCGCTTGTCTAAAAAATATGGGTTTCAATGTGGAAGATTGGGATTTTTTGCTATTTTACATGTTCAGTAAACATTTGGATGAAGACACGATGACTAGATTTGAGTTCGAAGAATCTAACAGTGCTAACATACCTACTTTCGAATTGCTCATGGATTTTGTTATGAAACAGTGTAAAGCCCTGGAAACTGTCAAATATGCTTCAAATATTATCAAAAGTCCTGTGCTCTAATCCGAATATAAAAATAAATCCACTACGAATGTTTCACCTAACAAAGTGAAATATGCTTCATCATTTTTCAGTCATACCGGTAAATATAATAATTGCATCCTTTGTAAAGGAGATCACTCTATTTATAGATGCAGTCAATTTTCATATAAATCGCCTCAAGAGCGTTTACTAATAGCTAAAAATAATAACTGGTGCACGAATTGTCTCAGTAACAAACATATTTTCAAAAATTGTAATTCATTAAGTACATGTCGCTACTGTAATTTACGTCATCACTCCATTCTACATATAAACAATCATGATAACACAAATACCGATAATCATTTCATTTCCCCTAATAATTCTCGAACACCCGCCTCTGCTTCTGCTAGTACTTCGACTGATCCCATTCCTACTACGACCGCGCAAACTCAATTATTTTCAAATCGAACCGCGAATATTATAAACTCCACGACTACAGCGCCTGCAACACCACAACATGAAAATAATTTCTGTGGTTTCATCTCAGCGTCATCAACTGTTCTCCTATCAACAGCAATGGCAGAAGTGCTAGACATTCATGGGGTTTATCAAAAGGTCCGCTGTTTACTTGACTGTGGTTCACAGACAAGTTATATCTCACAAGCATGCTATGAACGACTTGGTTTATCGCGATTTACTTCTTCACTCGCTATTCAGGGTATAAGTTCAATGCAAGAAGTAACCTCTTCGGGTGGCGTAACTTGTACTTTGAAACCAATAGGCAAAAATGATCCGAAAATTGATATTGACGCGTTTATACTTCCAAGGTTATGTTCAAATATGCCTCGAAACTTAGTTAAATATAATGATTGGTCACATATCTCCGAATTAAAGTTAGCTGATCCAATCTTCAATTTGCCAGGTCCAATTGATTTACTCATTGGGGCTGAAATATTTCCATATATCCTAAAAGATGGTAGGCTAAGTGGGAGTTCCAATCAACCGGTGGCTATAAACACTATATTTGGCTGGGTACTAATGGGTAAATTTTCTGATGAAATTCCTGATAGCTCTCTTACATTTTTCTCAGCTGTAAATGATGATATTTTTTCTTTGGATAGAACTATAAAAAAGTTTTGGGAATTAGAAAAATTGCCAGACTCTATTATTTCGTCTCCTGAAGACAAAAAATGCGAAGAAATATTTTTAAATACTCATACGCGAGATAAATCTGGGAGATATATTGTCCACCTGCCCTTCAAGAATTCACTCCCGATTTTTGATATTGATGATTCACGTTCTATTGCCCTTCGTAGGTTCATATCTCTTGAAAAACGATTATTATCAAATGCTAATGTTTATGTTCAATATACCAATCAAATCAAAGAATATATTGAAAATGGCTATATGAAACTAATTAAAGAAAATACTAAACCTCAGAGCTGCTACTATATTCCGCATCACGCTGTTGCCAAATCTGAAAAAATACGCATAGTATATGACGCCTCGGCAAAAACTTCTCAGGGCCTTTCGTTGAATGACACTTTACTTACTGGACTAAAACTGCAAAATGACATTGTTTCAATCTTATTAAACTTTCGTCTTCGGAAAGTAGTTTTCACTTGTGATATCAAGAGCATGTTTACGCAAATTAAAGTTACCGAAAGTCATCAAAATTTACAGCGCATCTTGTGGAGATTTTCTCCCCAGGAGTCTATCCAAGAATATAAATTATCACGAGTTACATTTGGACTTGCCTGTTCCCCTTTTTTAGCGAATCGAACTATTCGTCAATTAGCAATAGATGAAAAACTAAATTTTCCGCTCGCCTTACCGGTTTTAGAACAAGATATTTACGTGGATGATATTCTCACCGGGGCTTCGTCTGTTGAAGATGCGAAGCTGTTACGCAACCAACTTATTAATATTTTGCAACTTGGAGGTTTTGAGTTGAGAAAATTCACGAGCAATAATCCTGAAATACTAGCAGACTTACCAGAGTCACATTTGCAACTTAATCCATTTTCATTTGACGATAAAAATGCATCTCTAAAAATTTTAGGCCTACAGTGGCAACCGCGCTATGATATATTTTCTTATCACGTTGAAATACTGGATCGCGTTTGCACCAAACGACATATTCTGTCAGATATCGCTCGCATATATGACCCACTTGGGTTTTTGACTCCAATGACTATCTTCACCAAATGCTTTATGCAAATTTTATGGAGTCTTGGACTTGATTGGGATGAAATTACTAATAATGAGATTTCAGAACGCTGGCTAAAATTCAAATCCGAACTTCCACTTATCGCTAACATAAAAATTCCGCGCTTGCTTTTACCTAATACTACAGTTGGTATCGAGCTTCATGGTTTTTGCGATTCGTCACAAAAGGCATACGCTTGCGTTGTATACATGAGGTCCGTGATTGATAAAGAAATAAAAATATTTTTCGTAATTGCCAAATCTAAAGTCGCTCCTCTGAAGTCGGTATCGATACCACGCTTAGAACTAATCGCAGCTACGCTTCTTGCAGATCTAATGTATTTTGTTCTGGATACTTTCAAAAATAAAATAGCTTTTTCCGATATTGTAGCATGGTCCGACTCCTCTATTGCATTGACATGGATAAAATCTCCACCTCATAAATGGCACACATTTATAGGAAACCGAGTAGCTCGTATTCAAGAAAAAATAGCACCTCCTTGTTGGCGACATATTAGCTCACAATATAACCCTGCGGATTGCGCATCTCGTGGACTCATGCCTTCTCAACTTACAGATTTTGCTCTCTGGTGGGCAGGTCCACCATGGTTATCAGAACCAAAAGAATACTGGCCTATTGAAAAATGGATTCCTGTAGATAATGATGTTGTCTCTGCTGAAGAAAAAACTTCCACTTTTATCACAATTATTAAAGAAGATAATTTCATAGAATCTCTTATCGATAAATATTCTAACCTCTCAACGATTTTGCGAATAATCTGCTATGTTAATCGCTTCATATTGAACATTCGGAATCGTAACAGTTCAAAACTGGGAGTACTCGTTAACCACGAAATATCTCGAGCTATGCAATCGTGTGTGAAATTTATTCAAAATACAAGTTTCGATGATATTATTTTTTCTTTGAAAAATAATAGACAAATACCAAAATCGTTTAAAAAATTGAATTGCTTTTTAGATAACGATGATGTTCTGAGAGTAGGCGGACGCATTTCTAAGTCTACTTATTTGTCTTTTGAACAGAAACACCCCGCTTTACTTCCGTGTAATAATCGCTTCACTCACTTGTTGATTGAGTATTTTCATAAAAAATACTTACATCCAGGGAATCAAACATTGCAATATTTGTTGATGCAACAATTTTGGATATTGTCGCCAAGAAGAGCCATTCGACGCGTTATATCTTCTTGTACAAAATGTTGGCGCCTCGACCCCAAAACATATCAACCCCCTATGGGTGATATGCCCAAATTACGAGTCTCACAAATGAAACCCTTTTCGTGCGTAGCTTTAGATTATGCCGGTCCTTTTCTCACTACTTTAGGAAAAACTCGAGGGGCTAAAAGTACCAAGTCATATATTTGTGTTTTCGTATGCTTCGCCACACGAGCTATACATCTTGAATTAGTCTCTGACTTATCGAGTGATGCCTTTTTAGCTGCTCTTCGTAGATTTCTTGCTCGTAGGGGTAAATGTTCTGAGATCAGCTCAGATTGTGGATCAAATTTTATAGGTTCGCATAGAGAGATCATGAAGTTACTAAAAGAGGCCGTCGAAGCTGAATCTATCGAATGGTTTTTCAATCCCCCTTCCAGTCCACATTTCAATGCCTTAGCAGAGGCAGGGGTCAAATCCGTAAAAACTCATTTGAAGCGCGTTGTTGGTGATCAAATACTCACCTTCGAAGAGTTTTATACCATTTTGGTACAAATCGAAGCACTACTGAATTCTCGCCCCATCTGCCCCATAAGCACAGACCCCAATGATTTAGCAGTTCTTACCCCTGGTCACTTTTTGACCCTGGAACCCTTGTCTACCTTACCCGACGCGGATTTAACCCACTTAAAATTAAATCGGCTGAATCGCTGGCAATTGCTACAGCGTATGCAACAAGATTTTTGGGCACGTTGGAAGTCTGAATATTTGCATACGTTGCAGCAACGAAGTAAATGGTTAGAACCCACTTCTCCTGATGTGAAAATTGGCACTATGGTGCTCATAAAAGATGAAAGAACACCTCCGCTGAAATGGAACATGGGCAAAATAATCGAGCTACATCCAGGATCCGATGGGATTTCGCGTGTAGCTACGCTAATTACAAAAAATGGCAGATTGAAGAGACCGTTGGTGAAACTCTGTCCTCTGCCGTTTGCAGATAATGTTTAAAAAATATATATACAAACCTGTTCAATATATTTTTTGGTGGGCAGTATGTTCACCAATCATATACTATTTTAGATAATAAGTACCTAGATATAGTTATTAGATGTAATCTTAATTCAAATCTCTATATTTCTATTATTTTGGTCTCATCGTATTGAAGGAATAATAAAGTAAGAGTAATACTATTTCTTTGCGCGACAAACACACAGTTGAGGAAACACAAGAGCCCTCTAGTGGCGGTTTGGTAAAGACAAGCAGTGTGGACTCTCAACACGCCGGAGACGACACGCTATATAACGCTCTCGCTTTATCGCTTTATCGCTTATGTAAAACCGCTTTGGTAATACCCAATATAATAACGCATTACGTGCAGTGCTAATGCTATGTTGCAACCGCGCATGTACCGCTGAACTGCAAGTTAGAAAAGGACTCATCGGAACGACAGAAATTCAGGTGAGTGTTTCTCTCAACTGTCGCTATATACTTTTCTTATAAAAACGCCGCTGATCAAACACGTTCTTCTTATCAAAATTTGCTGTTCCCTTCATAATTTTGTAAGAGCTAATGATGGAATCAATATTCATGATGCATTGAGTGTGGAAGGTTTCGTTGATATCACCCGATGTAACCATACACAAAGAGGACCGAATCAATCAATTCAAGCTAGAAATGAGCTGGCAAATTATTTCGTTTCTGAGGTTGGCAGCGTTCCTTGGCAAAACAAATATATTTAGGTTGCAAATTTGACTTTTTTACATTATAATGTGTAATATTTTTGTACTATGCTAGTTGAAACCAGTATAATATTATCGATACATTTTGACAATAAATATGAATTGTACTTACAAATTTCGTTTCTTTCCTTGTCATCCTTCTGTTCAAAATTATCGCTGAACAAACAACAGATATTTGTCCATGCTGCTCTCTTCTTCGTTCTATCGTGGTAATTTTCATCGCTCACATTCCATATTTCTGGATATTGTTTAATTTCTTCGATGAAGAACTCAATATCCAATTCTCTCTCCGTCATTGTAGAGTACGAACTCACGTGAAAAACCTGATGTGTGCACCGGTCAATATACAACAGAGTACTGAGAGACCGCAGGTACGTTTGCGATCCGGTTGCGGCCTAGAGGAAAGTGCTAGGTAAAAACGACCGTTCTATCGCCGTTGCGGCGCCGCAACGGGACGGCGGGATGTGTGCATTCTCCCGCTGATACTTTGTACCTCAGACCGCAAGTGCGGCCCCGCAACGGCGCCGCAACTTAAAAAATCGGATGTGTGCATCGGGCCTAAGGCCTACTGTCCACTGAGGCGTCATTTGACGAATGCACGCAAGCTACAGTTGACGACATACGTATTTTGCATCTTCTATACGTCCACGCAATCGTCATACAATCGTCATGCAAGCTACAAAACGGTTTTTAGCATCGCAGAAGCACGTTTTCATTCTCTGTGAAAATGTCATCAAGCGATGATGAAGACGTGATTGCAGCATACAATTTTATTAGACGGCGACGACACAGACGTCGATTGTACTGGCTTCATCCATATATTGGAAGAAACGTTAATTGTAGATTATTTGTTGCGGCAAGAGAGTTATCAGAAGATGATTCCTACTTTCAATCATTTTACAGAATGACTAAAAATACGTACCGAACATTAGTCAATATTGTTGGGCCCTTAATACAAAAACGAAATACTGTTATGCGAGCTTGTGTCAGCCCGGAAGAAAGGATACTTATAACGTTGAGGTAAGTTTTGAACAGTTTGTTTGTATGTGTATAGTATTTATTGGTAGAAAAAAAAAGAAAACAATGTGAAATTGAATAGACGACACTTTATTGATAAAATAACCGTCATCGATTAAACAAATTTCGGTCAGATCACAAATTTTCAAGATTTTGTACTTCTGACAAATCAACAGTACAACTTGTATTTGCAGAATAATTTATTGGAGAGACTGGGTTATGTGAATTAGATCCTACAGAAGAACTTGGCGAATAATTGTCTCTGTATTGTAACTGCTGTGTTGATGAATAATCCCTGTATTGTTCCGAGTGCTGTACTGGTAGATAATTGTCGCTATTATATTGTTGTGGGCGATGTGTTACCGCATAATTGTCCGTGTATGATTGCCTTTGCTGTGGTGCGCCCGACTGAATCTCCTCGAGTAATAATAGCACTTTAATTCTAAACATTCGCATTTGTTCCTCAGATAAACTTTCTAGATCTGATAATAAACTGAGTAAAAACATTTTTCTTGAATTATCCTTCGCTGTTTCTTTTCTTTTCATCCAGTCACAAATGCTTTATCCGCTTCATTGGTAACTTTTCTTATTTTGGGTCGTTTGAATTTGGGCAATACCGATTCAGAAGATGCTTCGCCAGAAGTTGTAGCAGATTCAGCAGGTTCTTCGTTAGGTGAAGAATTTGATATGTTGTCAACCGCTATGTTTTCAGTCTCTTCTTCTGTAAATAAAGGGATATTGCCTGGTTCACCCGTGTGAATAGTTGCTTTTACAAAAGGGAGAGCAAACTGTAATTCATCATGTAGATAGTATAATTTCTTTTGCTTCGTTGATGAACCACTAGGAGTTGGTTTCAGGCTGCGGACAAATCCATTCCTAATATTCCTCCATCTAGTTTGACAGTCGCTCACTGCAAAAAAACATACATATCACTATAGCATACGTCTTTTATTCCAGATACCTATCAGCTGGGTGTAGCTTTCGAGCACTAGGATTTTACTTTGCTCGAGGAGAATGCACAATATCACGAGTTGTAGCAGAAACGACTGAAGTTATATGGAACGCACTCAAAGATACCTTTATGCCTGTTCCAACTACAGATGAATGGAAGGCTATCGCAACCAGATACTACGAACTTTGGAATCTGCCAAATTGCTTAGGATCCGTGGACGGGAAACACATAAGAATTCAAAAGTATCCTAACACAGGATCTGCAAATTACAACTATAAAGGATACCATCCAATTATTTTATCAGGATGTTGCGATGCAGACGGTTACTTTACGGCTATAGAATGTGGATTTGCTGGAAGAAATAGTGATGGTGGTGTCTTTCAAGTGTCAAATTTCGGACAGTGGTTGGGAAGAGATGGCTTAAATATTCCTAATGCAGGCTCACCATTGCCACATGACGAAGATTCTGGGAATATATTTCCATATCATTTTGTTGGGGACAATGCATTTCCCTTAAAAAGATATTTGATGAGACCATATTCTGTAAAACAAATAGACAACACCAGAAGGATATTTAATTACCGATTGAGCCGTGGACGCAAAACAATTGAATGTGTATTTGGTATGATGTCTCAAAAATTTCAAGTTCTTTTAAAACCTATAACATGTCGCAAATATGCTACAATAGTTTCAATAGTAAAATGTATATGTATTTTACATAATTATGTACGTAAACACGAAGGAGTCCGGTATACACTGAATACATTCGGTGAAGCAACACAGATAAACAAACCAATTTTAATACCAAATATGACCTTCGTTGACACACCAAACGGTTTACGTAATTATTTAACAAATTATTTTTTGAGACCGGACTGTGCACTCTCCTGGCAATGGAATTACTGTGTAATTGAATAAATAAATAATATGATCACTCACCAGACATATTGGTTTTTTGTGCCACTTCACTCCACGCTTTTTCCGTGACATCTTTCCTTGAATATTATGCTAATTTATTATTGTACAGACATGGATATTCTTCGATAATTCGAACAAAATTGGCTGCTGAGGCCGCCATTTCGCACGTGTTTGCGTCTCGCCGTACGGTTGAGTAGTGGCAGGCTGCTGCACGAGCTGCATGACGAACGTATGACGATACGCAAATGCGACGAAGCCGCATCGTGGACACAGTGTCGTCCCTTTCTGCGTAAGATGCAAGCAAGCTACAAACAAGTGTAAAATGACGATGTCGTGCGTATGGCTTATAATAGACGAGCGTACAACACGCCGCGTGCCGCACGCTCTGCCCCGCCAGCTTTTGAATACACGTGCATGTTTTTGGCGTGTGAAGTTTCACGAAACGGCAGATACAGTCAGTATCAAAATGGACCCTGTGCAAATTGGTTGTGTTGCAGCATTGTGCATACTGTTGAAAAAACGGAAACGTAGACATCGTCGTTGGTGGGTACATCCACTCATCAGTACTAGACTTCAAACAGGACATTTTCATTTAAAATTTTCGGATCACAGAAAATATCCGGAAAAGTTCTTTTCCTATTATCGCATGTCAATTAAGAGCTTTGACGAGCTGTTGTCACTAACACAAGATAGGTTGAAGAAAAATGATACTGTTATGAGAAGCTCGATAGGCCCAACAGAAAGATTAGTCATTACTTTGAGGTAAGTACAACTTTATTAAAACTTTCCTTCTTATAATTCTTAAAAAATAAAAATAAAATATAATGAACTGAAACTTTATAAAAGTAAACTGAATTGATTAATACAAGTCTATTAGACTACTACTTTCACTCATTTGGGTTTCTTCTGAATTAGTTGAAGGGCTTGCAACATGCTGTCCAGGCGATGGAGTTGGAGCTGCAATGACTGATGGTGGCTGTGTAGTAAATATAGATTGCCGAGAGGTCTGGGGTTGTGAATAATTATAGGTGGCTGGATAAGGTGCTTCCCAAACATTGTTGGAAAACGAGCTGGAATAGGATGTATGATATTGATTTTGAGCTGCATATGATGGCATATTTTGTGTAGAACTAATAATCTGGAATACTTCCATAATTTTACAGCGAATTGCAATTAACTGATTTTGAGGCATATTGTCCATGAGAGGTAACAACGACATTAAAAATGCTTTGTTTCCCATGCGATCTCCAGCCTTGTCTTGTTTTTGTAGAGCTACGCTTTCTGATAAAATATCTGTTATTTCTGAAGATTGTGATATTTCCTTTCGCTTACGTGCTCTTTTTTTGTGTTGGGTTCTGATGAACCAGCCTCCTGTTCTGGGCTATTACCTGGATTATGTTCTGCATTTTCGTCAAGATTCTGTTCTTTAAAGTTTGATGATGTTTGTCAGTTCGTGATGTGTGTTCTCAGGAACAGTAGATGGTCGTAATATATATACTTTTTTTTGGATTTGGCTGCTTGTCCACTCTTTAGTTTAGTTTCCAATGCCACACATTGGCACATTTTTTTTTTCAGATATTTGGCAACAGGTTCAAGTTTTTCTACATTAGAATAAATTGCCTAATTCTGACCCAGACTGATGAACGTTTTCAAAACCTAAGTCTTCGAAAACCTTATCAAGTCCATTCGTATACTTGGGATTGAACGGGATTGGGATTCTTTAAGAGTTCTCCTCATCCACCTGAAAAGTCGTAGCATTTTGAAGTGTTAGCTTAAATTTATGTCTACGTAATCAATGTATCTACTATTTTGATATTGTCGCAACTCAGATGGTCGACCTCCTATGGATCGTAACTTGGCTACTCGCTTGGCTTAATGGGAGGATTTTGATCATTTCACCATCCAACCCTATTCACCCCCAAATAAAGAGACCGGACAGTTTTCATAGAAAAATAACATTTATTAATTGAATGAAAAGTTTTATGAATAGATGCTGCCACATGGCAGGTTAACAAAAAGGAGAAAAAAAGATCAACGCAAAACAACATTGGAAAAAAACAGCATTTACATTATTACGTCTAGCAGGGGGTTGACCAGCAGGCTTGAAGTTGGGAGGACGGCGAACATTTTGATTTTCACTAGAATGACTTGTGTCAATAATGAATTATGAATAATGAATAATGAATCATGAATGAATGCCTCATCGATTCGGGTACTATTTATATTCGGAATCGATGCTAGGTTCGCTATTTTCCACACGGGGAACGGTCGATAGCTTTTCGATACCGCTTACCTAGGTATTATCGCCGCGGTAAGCGATTTCTTTGCAAATTATAAAGGAAATGATGTCTATGAACTCCGCTGGCCTGATCGAACTGCAATGTACTGAATGTTTTGATTTGGAAAAGTTAATTAATGATAGAAGATCTTGAAACGAACGAGATTTTGAGTGGTGTTAATTCCTAGGCATTTATACTTCTTGACACAGCTCCCCCCTTCAAGAAAACTAGCCCCCAGTTTTTTTCCAAGTACCTATCTACTTTGAGATACTTACAACTACTTACTAACAATGGTGTAAAAAAAATGATGAGAAAAAATGTGAAAATAGATCTTAAATATAAATATGGTAACAAAACAAAAATATAATAAAATGATGCAAGTATTGCTTATTTAAATGAACAGCATGTGAAGAAAAAATACTCCTTTCATGAATGTGAAAGTCAATGAAATCGAGAAAAAAAAAATATAAAGTACAAAAACCTTGTCGAACTGTCTACTGTCTATTGATAATGTCTTCTAATTTTTCACCGCGCATGTGAGAGTTCCGAAGAGAACCACACTAAATATTACTTGGTCCGGCACTGCACTTTAATTGTTTGTTGACACTGAACTCTGTCCTTCCAGTCATCTGAGGTTGCAGTTCCATTTTCCATATGTTCGTAATGTAGATCAGCGATGTTCTGTTTTACTTGTAACTTGATATATCCATAACATCGATATCATTACATGGTAGGATTGATGCACGAGAGATCTGTGAGATGGACTGATGGTGTCCAATCTCGCCTGGGAGATGACACTAGCTCTCTGATGAGACGTTTTCTGTGGCAGTGTACGGTTCAGCTTATTGACTGCAATTGCTGCGTTCTTTGGATGCTGCGCTCTATCGTCTCTGGAGAAAAATCGAGAAGAGATTTAGGAGAGTATCTCTGTCTCTTTATATGCAGATAACGGGAATTGCTGAATAAGTAGTTTGTCGTCCATTGCTACTAGTGCTTCGTTTTCGCAATGATTTCGGTAGTTCGGTACTATCTACACTTATAATCGGCGTGATTTTCGTATAGTGAGTGGTAGTGCGAACTTAATTGCTTGGGAATATAGACATTACTTTGGTTACTTTATTGACTTCCTGTAGTCGGGGCTCTGGTAAGTTTTGTCTATTCTGCACCGTTCCATCTCAACCTCGTGGAAATTTCGTCTAGGTTTCGTAGATTTTGGCTGCCTTTTGGGCTCCTGTAGCGTCGGAAAAGCATATCGTCATGCGAATTGGGCAGCTCTTCACGGGGCAGCGTATCTACCATCTCGAGGCACATCAGGCGGGATACAAAGTAAGTTTCTTGGGGCATGTATCCTATAGTTGCGATATATCGACTCGGCTTATTCATTCCGTGATAACTGCATTTTCCAATTTTCCAGGGCTCTCTACCATTCGAATTTCATCTACTAGATGACTCCAGGAACGATGGAACTTCTCATGGACCAAAACACCTTTGACGTGGTATATGGACCTATGACTGTTTATGGTTCAGGTCGACTTCTTGGGCTGCATCTGAGTGGTGCCATCAAGTGTGGTTCTTCGTTTCACATGTAACAAGAGAGAAAAAATATCGGCAGTAAGTTCATACAAAAGAATACATATAAAACTACCCAACTAGTTATAAAATATTTGAATATTATCGACGTAACTTTCTCGAGTAATGATCTCTAAAAACTTCCTAAATTAGTTCAAACAAAATTATTTTCTCATGATTTTCCTGCTGCTTATCTTGAGTTCATCAAAAAGATAGGTCTCAGTACAGGAAAATCAAGATATACCTTCTTCTACTACCCTTTTGAAGAATCTCTTTTCCACTCTGTATGAAATTGTTTGTGTTGCCGAACAATTTCTGTTCAAATTATAGAAAAGTGATTATTTCTTGATTTGGAATATGAATGACACACCCGTATTATTGATTTTGATTTTAATGTTTCATTCATTCAATTAATTCTCATTCCTATGTTATCTCAATGTTACCAATTTTTGTTTTCTAATATTATAAATGGTTTGTCACCGAAAAAAAAAACAAATCTTCCTAAATGATATTTATCATAAAACAACTACACTCCTGGCTAATACCTAACGACGAGCATTGAATTACATATGATGAATATCTAGGTATTTTGTGGAAACTTCATCTCGTACATCCTGAATATCATTAACCCTGTATCTGCCATTATTTCCTCTAATCTGACAATTTGCTTTGTCCCTATTTCTCTTCATATCGCGAGAAAAACATATTATTTCATACATCTATCGTCTCACTTTGAAACGAATACATCAATTTGCACTTTCGAGTGCCTTCACGTCATTATATCTCTCTCTCTTCACGCATCACATTTACTACGTGACAATAACAAAATAACATCTTTATACTTATTCATACACCATGGCTTGACAGCTGATTTGCAACTATTGTTGTTATTCATCTTCGAGGCGTCCCTCTTATCTTACATTATCATCTGTCATAAGCGTATCATATTTCAACATAATTCTCCATAATAAATCTTACTTCATCAGATACAACTTTCTGTTATGTTCTAGTAATTCGCATATTCAGTATTTTTCCCGAGATTCTATTTCCAAGTACATATACATATTTAATCACTTACATAAAAAATTGAGATCTTGTCTTGGACATAACAATACATATACATAAAACAAACTATATTGACAAAAAGTATAGGTACGCATACAGGAATAGTTAGGTGGTAGTGTGGGTGTGTCATGTCCATATTCGCAATATGTTCAATATTTGGGGAGTGATACTCCACTATTCTTTATACCTGAAACGTTTGAACATATTGAATTGAAATGTTTCATTTCCAAATTTACTCATAGCTGCTTTTTTTTTCAGTAGAACTCAGTATTTTCAATTATGACTATATATATCTTTTTTATTCAAATTATTCAGTAAATTAAACTTGAAAGATAATATTTCTATCTCTTAAAACTTAGTTGCTCTTGCGTCAGAGTCATCATATCCATGCAAAGTGCATGACATGCTTCTTCCTTCAGTCAATGATAGGGGGTTTTCATCCAGCTCTAGAACATACTTATTTCTTTGAATTCTTGTTCTTTCTGCTGGTACAGGGGTTTCTGTATTTGTTTCAGGTTTTCTGCAGAAAAATGAGAACTTGGCACTCAGTCTGTAGCAGAGGTATAAGAAGAAGAGTAGGAAGGCCGTACACAGGAGGGAGAATAAGACGTCGTGGTGAGTTTTACTCTCACCGCCGGCTTGTACCTGTGCTGCCATTGGAAGAAGTGCCAGGTTTGGGTGATTTCGGAAAAGGATATACACCACACAAATTGACAAGATTGAATTCCAAATAATGAAGATGGAATCACCATGCATACCGTAAGTATCGGAGTAGGACCAAGTAGTTTTATCTTCAATCATCTCTAGAATTTCATGCAAGTTTTCTTGAGATGATGTTAAATTCACATGGGGAATATTCAATGTCCAATTAGTGTTCAGACATTCTGTGATGTTACTGAAGGTTGGCACATTCGATTTTGAATTTGGATTAATGATGAAGGATTTCAGGTTTGACCATGCAGCAGGGATTATGTGGGAAATAGTAGTTGTGTGAGGGGAATCTTGATAACATGGATATCTTTTGGGGATTATTACCTCATCATCCATAGAAAATTTACAGTTACAAGGGATAGTTACTTTTATTGCACCAGGGGTATCATAAGCTACTTCAGGGAATTTGGTGAATGAGTTAGGGCATTGGATATTTGTGGGTTTTTTAGGGGGGGTTATTATGTAGGTTTCATCTTAGATTTCAGAAATAACGGTTGTTGAAGATTTGTGGCAACTCAATGGACAGTGGTGATTAATGTCTTCTACTGTCGCTCCTGTAAATAATTTTTTAGCGCAGGCTGGTCCCTGAGTGGAATCAGCTGAGAAGCGAGGTAAATAACAAAGTTTGTCGTGATATGGTTTACAGTGCTGAAGGCCTGTACCAGATATTTGTCTCAATTGTACCGAATCTTTTAAATTAGAGATTGCCAAAAAAACCGTATCATGAATAATTTTGCAAGTTTGGTTTTGCCACGCAAAAGGGGTGGTTATTAGTTGGTAAAGGTCCCAATGATGAGAGTCTTGAGTTATAGGTATGCGAATGTGAATGATGATGTTTTCCTCAGTGAATGAACAGTCACATATCGGGAGTTGGTAATATTTAGAGATTTCATTGATTGGAATAGCTAGTACCTGCTTCGAATTTTGTAATTCCCTGAGTAGATTGCTTAGATCATGTAAAAGTATAGAAGGGTCCAAAATTGCTATGGGGATTTGATGTTGGCGGCAAGATGTCAGGATACCCTGTCTTTTTATGGCCCTACTTACTCGAATAACATTTTTCAAATTCTGAAATTCGTTGTGCAAAATCGCAATAAGAACATTATTTTGCCTGTGTTCTTCCGAGAATATGTCATTTTTTGAACTGCTGATGAAATTTTCTAGATCGTGAGTATGTTTTTCAGTTGTCTTAAGTGACATCGTGACTTCTTCCTCACATTGCTTGAATTTTTCTGAATTTTCGCTTATTGCTTTCAGGGATTTCGTTAGTCCTTTTCTGAGATTGAAAAGTTTTTGTTCAAGTTTGTCCTCATCCATAACTAGACCTTCCAATTTATTGTCAGTGGCAACCCCACAACACCAGTTGAGTGCATCTCCCAAAAAATCTAATGATCGCTTGTTTAAGAAATGACGTTTCTCGTACTCTGAACAATTTTTTAGGTAACGCGGGCTCCAACTCTGTGATAATCGTTGAAATTCGTTGTTGAATGCTTTTTGAAGTAAATTTAGCGTATCTATCGCTCTGCATTCATTTGAAGAGCGATCGATCTTCTTCGCGCAAATACCTATATCGTTATTTTCCAAATTTTTTGAGTCTACGTCCTCGTGCCAGTTAGATTGGTAAATGAGAGGGATTGTAGCCTCATAACTCACCGTTTGGGGAAGGGGCTTCCAAAAGGCGCCAGCTGTAACCTCTAAATTGTGAGTCGTACTGACGCTTGTTATTACTAGGCAGCTGAACCTGAAGGATTATTTAATTACTGAATTGTAATGAGTTCGGAAGAAGCAAGGGATTTTTACCTTTGGATACGTTTTTTGGGGGCTAAAAATATTATTTTGAGGTTCTGACGCAAAAAGGGGAGGGGGCAATGTTAGTGGATGAAGATAGTGTATGTTCAACTTTCTGAAGGTTCAGAGGGGTATGAATTCAGTTATTCACGGTTGAAAAAACTTGACTTTGAATATAACTATATATACGTAACAAAATATTGATCTATATTACAACTAAAAAAAAAATCCTTTTTAGACAAAATTAGTTTCCCGTCAGCTACTATCTTCCGGGTTATCATCATGTTTAGGGGTCCATGGATCGTGGTAAGGGAGTATACGACCTACGTGGACAACTTCCTTTTTAGAGTTCGCCGCAGTACCTTTTTTGATTTCATAGTCCACATTGCCTATTTTTTTGTTTATAAAATATGGACCAAACCATCTGAGCTGTAGCTTGTCGCTTCGGCCAACTTTTCGAACTGGGGTGAAGACCTTCACTTTATCTCCGACGTCAAACTCCAAGTGTCGGTGTTTGTCGTCATATCTCTCCTTGTCGTTTCCCTGCCTTTTTCTGATATTTTCGACTGCGTCGCACCGCACAGCAAGGGCTCGCTCCCTTATTTCCATGGCATCTGGAGAGCTTATGCTCGACATCAGGTTAGCCTCAGTGGGAAGGATTGGTTCTCTCGCGTATACTAACATAAAAGGTGAATACTTCGTCGTGTCCTGTCTAGTGGTGTTGTATGCGAACGTGACATGAGGTATGTACTCATCCCAATCGGTTTGTTCCGTGTTCGTGTACATCGACAACATGTTTGCCAGGCTCCCATTGAATCTTTCTACCAATCCGTTGCAGCTAGGGTGGTACGCTGTGGTGTATTGGTTGACGCTTCCCATTATGGTTAGAAGTTCTCTTACCAGTTGTGACATGAAAGTTTTTCCTCTGTCACTTAGCAGATGCCTTAGGGAACCATGACGGGTAATTATTTTTTCCAGAATAAATTTCGCAACTGGGCCTGCTTTACCGTTAGGTAGGGCTTCAGTCTCTGCCCATCTGGTTGCGTAGTCAGTCGCTACCACTATCATGGTTTTGCCATTCCTGCTTTTATGAAAGGGGCCTAGAAGATCTATTCCTATTTTTTCAAAAGGGGTACCTACCGGAATGGGTTGTAAAAGTCCCGCTGGTTTCATGTTCTTCTGTCCTCTTCTTGCTTGGCAGTCGGTGCATCCTCTGACGAATTTTTCCACGTCCTTGTACAGGTTGGTCCAATAGTATCTAGATTTGATCTTGTGCAAGGTTTTTGCTATTCCTAAGTGGCCAGATAGTGGTTCACTGTGATTTGTTACTAATATTTCACCGATTAGGTGTTTGGGAATCACTAATAAATTTTCTCGTCCTTCGGGATTCGGATTCGACTTATACAACACACCATTTATGAGTCTAAAATTTTTTGCTCGCTTCTTTAGGCCTATTGTAATGCAATTGTCAGTGGGGTCCTGTATTACCTTGATTAATTTTTGTAGTTCTGGGTCAAGTAGTTGTTCTCTTTTTATGTCTGATGGTAATAGTAAAAAAGTGGGGATTTCTTCAATACTGTTACCGTTCTTGTGGTCCATGACCGGATTTCTTGATAAACAGTCTGCATCACCATGTTTTCTCCCGTTCTTGTGAACAATGCTGTAGTCATATTCTGATAATTTCAATGACCACCTGGCGAGTTTTCCAGTTGGGTCTTTCAATGATTTAATATAGCAAAGTGCGTGATGATCTGTTACAATTTTCACTGGCCTGCCATATATCAGATGGCGGAGATATGAAAGTGACCAAATTGCTGCTAGTCCTTCTAACTCTGTGATGGTGTAGTTAGTTTCACTTTTTGACAGGCTTCTGCTGATATATGCTACTGGGTGAGACTGTTTGTCTTCACCTTCTTGTAGCAGTATTGCGCCAATGCCTATGGTACTTGCGTCAACCCTCAGCTCGCATTACTTATTGGGGTTGAAGTGTTGTAAAACTGGTGCTGTTAAGAGTTTTCTTTTAAGTGTCTCGAAGGCTATTTCCTGCTGTTCTCCCCATTTGAATTTTTCGTCTTTTTTGGTTACCAGGTGTAGTGGGCGAGCGATCTCAGCAAAATTCTGGATGAACTTTCGGTAGAAATTACATAGGCCTATGAAACTTTGGACTCGCTTTATGCTTTTAGGTCGGGGGAAATCTTCGATCGACCTGAGGATGCTCTGGTCTGGTGAAATACCATTATCGCTAACAATGTGTCCCAAAACTTTAACATTTTTTTTTATATAATTACATTTACTCGGTTTTAATGTTAGACCTGCATCGCGTAATCGCTGAAATACATCTTTCAATTTTTTCAGGTGTTCCTCCAGTGTGTTTGAGAATACTACGATATCATCAAGGTAAATCAGGACATCCTTCCATTTCATCCCTTCGAAGACTCTATCAGCAAGCTGCTGAAACGTTCCTGGTGCGTTGCATAAGCCGAAGCTCAAGACGTTGAACTCAAAAGTGCCGTGACCTTGTGTAGTGAATGCAGTGTATTGTTTAGAGTTTTCTTCTATTTTTACTTGCCAATATCCGCTAAACATGTCAAGAGTGGAAAAATATTTTGCTCCTCCGAGATATGTTAGAATGTCATCCATATTGGGGATTGGGTAAGTCGATTTTTTTGTTACACTGTTTAACTTTCTGTAATCTACGCAAAAACGAATTGAACCATCTTTTTTCCTGACTAGCACAACGGGACTTGCCCAGGGTGAGTGACAAGGTCTTATTATGTTGTATTTTAGCATCTCAGATATTTGTTCCTCGATTATTTCTCTCTCTTTCTGGGACACTCGGTAGGGGCGACATTTTATCGGTTTTGCATCTCCTACGTCTATCTTATGCTCAATGATGTCTGTCACACCCATATGTCTGGTGGCCTTGGAGAATACATCCTGATATTCCTCTAGAATTCCCTTTAGTTGTGTTTTGAATATACCTTCTTCTATGTGGCCCAAGTCGTGATCTGCCAAGGTAACTTGTTCATCACATTCTGCTGTGTAGAGTACCAGGGCTGTATTTGATATTTCATTTTCTTCTTTCGAGAGCCATCCGACTGTGGATCCTTGGAACAGTTTGATTTGTTGGTGTCTTAATGTACACATAAGAATTGATGGTTGATCTGGAAAGTGAGGCTTTTTGATGCAAATGAGGCCATTTTTCAAACAGAATTCTTCATTAAGTCTGAAGTAGTATTGATGTGTTTCATCATATTCCGAACCATCCTCAGTGTGTACGGTCAAGAAATAATTATTATTAGGTAGTAAGATGAAATCCTTGGAAATTTTGATTTTTATTTCATGTTTATTTTCTGCATTGTTGAGGTTTTCGCATTCATGATCTATTTGCATCATTATAGAAGTCTGTTCTTCTGCTTCAATGTCACTTTCATCAATCTCATTGCAGAAATCCTCAGGGGGTGGTAATATGGGGTAGTCATTAAGTTCCGCCCATTTCAAAGTGTCTTCTTCCTTGATTGGATATTCCCCTGTTGCGTAACTGGTTGCCGGCATGCTGAAGTTCATCACTGGCTCGCTTGTGCGGTTATTTTCGTCCTTGAGAGTTATTTGCTCTTTGGTGGCTACTCTGGGTGTGTTTGAGATTGCTTCGATGGTCTTCATACTGCTCCTTATGCTGCTTATACATTCTTCCTGGTACAAGTTTTTATAGGTTACGGAGTTATCTGGATCTAAGAGGGTGTAAGTCATCTCTGGGTGTCCTGTGCTATTCCCCTGTGGTAAATTCAATATAGGTATGATATTTTTCTCCCCTAAAGTGATGGAGTTGTTTTCGAAGTTGATGACAGCCTTGTACTTTCTCAGGAAGTCCATTCCCAGTATAAGAGGGTAAGGTAACTTGTCAATCACTATTGTTTCACATGCTGTGTCCAAAATCCCGATTCGTACTGATACCATGACCTTGCCTAACGTAGGAATTCTTCTGCCTCCGACTGCCAATAAGAATTTACTGTTCAAGTTTGGATTATAGCTGCTAATCAGTTCCTTGCTTACAATATTTTGTTCCGCCCCAGTGTCTACTATTATTTTAGTAACTTTATTGTTAACCAGTCCGTCAATCGTCAAAATATTATATGGTCTAGTTTTGATTGGGCACCCCGTTTGTAGATAGGACGACACGGGGGTTTAATTGTGGCGTCCATTGACGTTTGGGTTCTGTCTGCTCCGACAACTAGCAGAAAAATGGCCCACTCTCTCACAATTGTAGCACTTGGGTCTGCCATCTGTAGTTCGTGTATTGGGGATATTAGGATAGTTAGGCTGATTCGTGTGATTCTGCCTGTTATTTTGAAAATTATTCCTAATTCCCGTTTGGTAGTTTTGTTGAAAATTTCTAGGGTTATTCTGTGGTGAATCATTGTAGTTATTGAATCTTTGTCCTGAAAATTGATTGTTCTGATTCTGGTTATAATTAGGACGTTGCTGATAGTAGAAGTTTGCCCTTTGGTTTCCTCGGAACTGCTCATTTTGTTGGTTCCTGGGTTGATAATGATTCGAATAATTAGTATACCTGGGTTGAAAATTGTTACGTTGGTTATACTGGTTTCTTTGAGGACTATTCGTCGAATTTTGGTGAGTAGGGTCCATACTAGATCCTGTATTACCTTGTGTGGCTAGTGTAATGGAATTCAGGGATGATTTTGACATTATATCGTCCAATTTGTTTATGATGTTTTTGAAACTATCCATATTCATGTTATCTGGTCTCACCAATCTGTAGGCTGCATAAACCTCTGGTTTGATTCCGTTTTCGAAAAACTTGCGAAATCCATCAGGGTTCAATGATCAATCATATTCGTAGAACATTGCCTTCAAATCGTAAAAGTAGGACTTGACCGATTCGTTATCCCCTTGTTTCTTATGGAGTAAGCGGCTTTCCAAACTTCTCTTGTTGTCCTCGTCTCCGAATTCATTCACGAAGTCGTTGCTGATTGTCGTCCAGGTGTTTTGAGCATTTCCCTGCTGTTCACCGTAAATTTTATACCAGATATTCGCTGCACCTTCCAGGAAAGTTCCCAAGTAATAAATCTTCAGCTTGTCATCCCAACCGTTTGCTATCGCTGTACGCTCATAGCTTTTAATAAAGGAATTGGCATTTCCTTTGCTTGGGTTGAAGGTCTGGGGTGATATAAAACTAGGGGTGGCCGATGTCTTCGCTGCCGAGAAGGCTTCACTTAAGGTAGTATCTGCCATGATTTTTACAAGGGGCTGTCGATTCTGTGGTGCGGTTTTTATTGGGTCCTGGCTTCTTCCCACTGAGTTCGTTTCGTCCTCGTCGCTACCTGAGTCGGTTTCGTCTCTCTGATTTCTGAGCGGAGTCTCGAAATAACTGTCTTTTACCTCGAAACCTTTGATAAGTTCCTCTTCGTTCTGCGGCTGGCTCGAAGACTGATGAGCTTCGTCGTCCAGGCCACTAGCCTGCTCTATGCTATCTTTAGTAGTTTTTTCGTTGAGGGCAAAATCTTGAAATTCTAGGAGAGGTTTGTTGTCAGGAAGCACAAAGTTCACCTGTTTGTTTATAGGACTGGGGCAAACTCTAGTTGGGGAGCGCGGGGTCTGTGCAGATCTACCAAAAATGTTCAGGGGGGGGTTTTCGGGGTTGCTGAATAATTCTGTGCTGCGATGATTTGGCTGAAAGTTTTTTGCTTTCTGCTCGTTTGTTTTTACGTTGAGGAGAAATTTATCACCACGAGTGAAGGGTTTCTGACCTGGCATTCCTAAGTGCGCACCAGGGTTACTAGCCTATTATATTATTGTAGATACTGTATATACTCCAGAATATTTTTTTTCCACATATTTTAACGTTTAGTGATAGTTATAGCTTAGAGTATTACTCATTCATAATATATAGGGTGATATTTATAAGGTTATCTATTAGGTTAGCAAGTAAGGATTAATCTTAAAATTTACCAACTAGAGAAAAAAAATCGTACCTCTTATATCTCTTGTCTTTAGTGTTTTGCATCAAAGTTTATTGGATATCTATCAACTTACTCGAATTGAATCGTCTTACTCAATTCCCGATGCAAAAATCAAGGAATAAGAAAAAATAAAAATTAATAAAACACATATGTGAAACCTATATTTACTAGAAAATAACCTTTTCTTTTCCAAATGTACCTATTCTTCTGAATTCAGTCTTCACCAAATAATCTTCTCATTTTTAACTGTAATTTTTCTTCGCGGGTTAATTGAATTGTGGGAGTTACAGGGCGTACTGGCATTTCTTCAGTGGGGTAAAATATATCGAGGTTTTTTCCAAAAGTTTCCACTAAACGTGATAAGTCAATGCTTACTATACATTTTTGAGATTTCTGCGTTCTATCCAATAATTCTTGTTGAATTTTTCTTGCTCTATTCAGTGAACGTTGTCGACGACTAGGATTTTTTCGAGCCATTGCAATGAAATTTAGGCAAAGTGAACAAATTAGTAGGAAATCTATAATTGAATATCGTGCCCACTGTATAAATCAGAGTGAGCTGAAAGTGGACAGTTATCCTCTAATCAGGCAATCATTGACCCATTTATGATACACAATCCCAAGCTGATACTGACGAGACAGGTATTGGAATGTATGTACCATTAATAAATCAGTAGGTTTGATTCAGGGTGGCTCTAATTGTACACAATTCTCTAAATATGTTATTGGTAATCGCTGAGAAGCTGGTACTGACGATACAGGTATTCTTCACGATTAGACAATATCAATGATATCTTTCCAAGCTGAAGTAAGACAGGTATTGGGCAGAATCATTCATAACTCAAGAATTGTGACGTAGTGAGAGAAAAGAGAAAAACAAAAAAATAAGGAAATATTAAAATTGAACATAATTTGTAATATTTATGCATGCATATCACTGAATATTGTCAAGGACGCCCTGTATATTGAAATATATAGAAAAAAAATCAAAAAACTCTAGGTACACCTGGATGTTTAGTGAATGAGGGTTGATAGTGCGCAAACAAATTATGAAATATAGATTAAACGAGGGTAAAAATGAGGTTGTGCTTCATTTGGATTGAAAAAGTGTACTGATTTGTTATTTGAGAAAACTATATTATATTTATATCACTTGAACTGATAGTGGATTGCTAAAACGAAACGCTCTGTATATCTCTGCACGAAAATCGAATTAGTTTCACAAAGACCCAAGTAAAAAAAATCAGAAATTATCTGTAGCTTACTTATCTAAAACCCAAATTGAAATAGTTATATTTTCCCAAAAAAACTCATCAAAAACGCCCAGTAAAATGGAGATTAGCTTAGTCAGAAAATATGAAAAAATCTAGTATGCTAATGTGAAAAAGTTGACTTGAAAGTGAATTGAAAAAGTAGTTATTGGAACAGATCATTGAATTTACGAGAACTTCATATTTTGAAATGAATGGTGGTTGGATGGATGAAATTGTTTTATAAAACGTGACAAAATTACTGAGAAGAAAAAAAAGATGAACTGAATAGATTTACTATGAAGAGTTAATCTGTAGGAAGGAGCAAGGCGCCTCCACCACGTGTCGCAACTCAGATGGTCGAACTCCTATGGATCGTAACTTGGCTACTCGATGGCTCAATGGGAGGATTTTGATCATTTCACCATCCAACCCTATTCACCCCCAAATAAAGAGACCGGACAGTTTTCATAGAAAAATAACATTTATTAATTGAATGAAAAGTTTTATGAATAGATGCTGCCACATGGCAGGTTAACAAAAAGGAAAAAAAAAGATCAACGCAAAACAACATTGGAAAAAAACAGCATTTACATTATTACGTCTAGCAGGGGGTTGACCAGCAGGCTTGAAGTTGGGAGGACGGCGAACATTTTGATTTTCACTAGAATGACTTGTGTCAATAATGAATTATGAATAATGAATAATGAATCATGAATGAATGCCTCATCGATTCGGGTACTATTTATATTCGGAATCGATGCTAGGTTCGCTATTTTCCACACGGGGAACGGTCAATAGCTTTTCGATACCGCTTACCTAGGTATTATCGCCGCGGTAAGCGATTTCTTTGCAAATTATAAAGGAAATGATGTCTATGAACTCCGCTGGCCTGATCGAACTGCAATGTACTGAATGTTTTAATTTGGAAAAGTTAATTAATGATAGAAGATCTTGAAACGAACGAGATTTTGAGTGGTGTTAATTCCTAGGCATTTATACTTCTTGACAATATCATAGCCATTGACGTCAGCCACTTTATAAACAACACTTCTTTCAGTATCGAATCTTTCTTTGCTCAGAGGGAATGAAATTAATCTATGTACTAGAGAATTCAAATTTGCCATTTTGTGTTGAAAACAATGATTGGAGTCAGTGGGTATATATCTAAATGTGATAGAGTTTCTGTTCTAAAAACATCAAATTCCAAGTTGTTCTCGCCATTTTTTATCACAAGTACATCTAAGAAAGGTAATTTGCCATCATTTTTGCATTCATAAGTGAATTGGATAGAGGGAAAGCATTTTGCAATTTTGAAATAAAATTATCCTTCAGGAATTTTTTGTTAGATATCAAAACAAAATGGCTGCTCCAAGTTGTCGGCCGAGTTTTGTAATTATATCCTGATTCAATTCAGATTTGTTATGTGAAAGTTTTTCGGGTTTATTATTAATGAATTCAAGATGACAGCTACAAAATGGCGGCCAAGTTTTTGAATATAAGTCAATAATTATTTGTGACCATGGTCACATCATAGCTCTTGAAATAATCCTCGAACATCAAGTAATATATTTCAATTTTCAATAACTATATATTTTTTCAAATTATCTATTCAATAGTTCATTGTTGATTTCGAAAATATCTTTTAGGTTGGTTTCATTATAGTTTCCAATCGAGAATGTTTCCAATTCAACATGAATATATTTTAACCGATAGTTCTGAACATCAGAAGATAGTGACTCTCCCTAAACTTTCTTAGTGGCAGACAATTGAACATCTGAATTTATGAACAATACGAAAGAAATCGCAGAAAATTGACTCCACGTTTATTTATTCAGTAATTTTGAATCCTCGATTCCCGATGGGTCTTTTCTGTGTGTCCCATGGAACGAGCAATTCGTTCCATTTCATAGTTTTGAAAATTCATCAGTTGTGATAGTGTGGCATTTGCTCCCTACATTTCGTTGATGTGAGCAGCTCTGGTTTTTTGGCACCACATTTGAATGCAAATTTTCTTATTATGTGTGATTCAGACATCCACCTATCAGTTTAATCAGGAATTGCAAACACATATTTGTTTGCCTTGGGAACTATTTCAGTATCTTTTCGAATTTCAAGAAGTGAGTCTATGTAAGTTTGCATTGGTTTCGTGAATGAAATAGGAACAAGTTTACTGCCTTTCCTAAACACAACTCTTTTTAAACAAGAGGTCATATTTATTTCGAATTTAGAGACAATTTGAAAATTGTTCCTGATTTTGACTGGAAGCTTCTCTTTGGTAAGAATCTATATCTAAAAACTGGACTTCTCCAATACGTTTCCGGTAAAAAACATGGACAAAACTAAGTGTACATTCAACAAGTACTTTATAATTGTTTAGTCCGCTTCTTTGGTTTTCAACTTCTCGTAGGCCTCAGATGCCATGATTGTGATATAATCATTGAAGCATTTGATATCAGGTAATGGCACTAATTTGGGCTCCTCTATTTCATTTTCGTTCAGAAGGAACTTCATTTGCCCAACTTGATGAGTCGTTACACCAATGTCATTCGATCATCTCTGATATCAGATATTTGCATCAATTTATTGTCTGTTTCTTTCTCGTCTATTGTAGGCAATATGGAATTTTTTGTTATTGTTGCTTCTTTGACAATGTTGCATAAAAATTTCAAGTTTGTTCCTAAATGTAAAGCAAGTGATGAAGCTCTAGAGGCTTTTGGAGAAGACAATGCTTTTTGATTTTTCTGTGGATATGGAGAGACCATGTTCTTCTCACCAGTTTTCTAATGACACCAGTGCTCTTTCAATATCGTATTTGGCAAGAACAGGTATTTTGTCACTTCTATATATTGTAATATCATCTGCATACTGGATATACTTACAATGTGGGGAAAGTGCGTCCCACATGGTGACTGCATAAGGATTAAATATGATTGGACTCAGAACAGCACCCTTTGAAGCAAGTTGTAGGTCCCCATACATTACGATATTTATCCCTAATGAATACCCTTTTTTCTTGATGAGTTCATAAATGATATTGATTACATTTTTGTTAATACCCAACTCTTTGAGACTTTCAATTAATATTTCTGGAATAACATTATCATACGCTGCTTGGATGTGTAAAAAATCGCCACAGTTTTCTCTTTTTCCACTTCACTTTTTATGAGATCTATTTACATAATGAACAGGGCTTCTGTTGTACCGACTCCGTTTCTAAAACCAAATTGATTTTCCGGTAATATTCTATTGTGTTCTACCCACCATTCCCACCGATGTTATATAAGATTGTCAGAAGTGTTCTTTAAACATGATGGAAGTGCAATAGGTCTATAGTTGTTGAGGTTGTTTGGATCTTTTCCTGGTTTAAGAATAGGAATCAGTACAATTTCATTTCATTCTTCGGGTATATCAATTTTGTTGATAGAGATTGTACGAAATACCTGTCACTGTTATTCCGTAACAGGTATGGACTCGTAACAGCTTGGAATAGGTAGTGCTCGCACACGTACTAGCGTACGCAAATACTTGCACAGATACTTGAGCAGTTGCAGGTACTTAATTCGATATGGGACAAATATATGGACAGATGGGTGTGCTATCCTGGGTTTGCAGACAAACACAAATTGTAATTACTCAAGTAAATATATTCACCAAATCACAATAACTCATATAAACAGAATGATTTGAATAAACACAATAATCACAATACCTCTGTAGTCGGTAATAATCAGAACTCTACTAAACTTGATTCGACCACGCCAGCATGACCCATCGTTGCGTCAGTGCTGACTCAGGACATCGTTATCTCGTCGGCGACTGTCTTGGGTCTCCACATCCATTCCTTTCTTTCTAGACGTAGTGGTTTCACCCTAGGATCGTACGATGCTGAGGAACCCTGAGGAGGCTGAAGGTCGCTACCGCCATTGTGATCTGTTTGACACCCAGGGCTCCTGGTGGATGGTGACGTCGCTGCTGCCGCTGATGTGGTAACTAAAGAACTATCTGTAACTGAAGAAAGCTTTTTCACGTGGCTTATATTTCGACGAATTTGTCTCTCATCTCCTTGATGCAAAAGTTCATTACCCGACCGTTAAATGACGCGGTATTCAGAGCTGCCAAAGTTCGGCGTCAACTTGTTATGCTGTATAACATTTTTGACCAAAACTTTGTCTCCAGGAATTATCTCCTGATAAATCGCCTTTCTTGTTCTATCTTCTTTCTCTTTCCCTTTTTGTTTATTAATTGTGTCACTATCTCTAGCCTCTTCATCTCCGTGTTCGATAGTAAAGTCGGATATGGACGGGATTTTATCTCGGATATTCCGTCCGAACAACAATTCTGATGGAGTTCTTCCTGTTGTCCCATGAGGCGTAGTATTATACATCAGTATAAAATCATGTAATGCCATTTTGTAGTCGCGATCCCCATTCGCATGAGAAATCTGAAGTCGTTTCAACAGTGACTTGTTCATATTCTCTACTTTTCCGTTTGCTTGGGGCCAATATGGTGCAGTATGAATGAGTCGTATGTTATTGTCGTCGCAAAACTTTATGAATTCGACTCCTGCGAACTGTGGTCCATTATCTGTTCTAATGGATACAGGAATTCCAAATTTGGAAAAGAGTTCCTTTAAATGATTAATTGTAACAATCTTACTTGGAGATTGACAAATATATCTGTCCTTTGCTGACAGAGGATATGGGCTCGCGACTGAACTTCAGTGGAGACGGAGTGGGTTCAGATCTACTCCGAAATAATGGATGTTAATAAGGGCGCCAGGTAAATGTAGACTGCATACCCTCACAATGACTCAATATTAACCCCACTTACCATGGTTAATATCTTATTTCAACAGCTATCTATGGCGAATTAAAAGACAAACATTTTCCCAATACTATACCATTTGATAAATATCATTCTTGGGAAGCCTGACACAATACTACTTTGAAAATTGAAGTGCTATATATTTGAATATGGCTAGCAACAATGTTCCTCACTACTGAATACTTTGAATGTTAAAATCAAAACCTGACTGTATATCACCCAAGTATTACATAATATTCAAATCCCAGTTTTTATCCCATACCCTTGAAACCACATGAAAACCCACCCAGAAAATAAATGTTCATGAATTCATTGCAATACCTATGCTATATTTTATAAGTAATGCAAATATCATATGACCTACCCAGTTCATATACCTAAATCCGTAAAACGCAAGGTTGCAACCGTGCCTGTTACGTTAACAGGGGTATATCATAAAAATCATCATGAAAATCATCATAATAATATCATGGAAGTAGACAAAAAAAATTACTATGAAAAGTAAGCATAATGTTATGAAAAACTTGCGTGACAGCCATGGCCCAATCACAGGCTTGATTTTTGCTACAGCTATTGCTTCAGGTACAGCTACAGCTTCAAATGCAACTCCAGAAACAGCTCCAGATACAGACTATCAGATACAGCTCCAGATACCAGCACTTTATAGCATAAGCAGGAAATGTACAAGCTGCTATACTTAAAATTTGCAGACCCTAGGGCAGGTCACCACAAAAATGTCAGAAGACAAACTGCAGCACATAAAAAAAACACCGAAACATGAGAGAAATTTCTTACTCACTGACTCCAAAGTTCTGGAGGTTCATACCTTTTCTAAGGACACAATATCACCCAAGACTCAACAATATGTCTACAACGTCATTCCACCTGAGGGGGCCCATCAGGCATCAATCTCCAAATCTATCGATTCGATCAACGATTCAACTATGTACCGCTCTGGAAAGTGTTTCAATCATCAAAATACTGGTCAATTGATTGAATTATCAGCTCGATTCACCTTATTCCTTTAGAAAAGGGTTTTCGGTTCATGTGCTTCCAACCTCACTTTTTCGCCAAGGCCTCAAAATCCCATAATAATGGACAGTTTCCGAAAATATATACCACAAACGATACCTCAAAATTTCCTACATATAAACTGGAAATTGAGAGTGAAATCTAATCCCTCATTTCGAGGATGAATAAAAAATTCAATATTATTGGCTTACAGCCATTTCACTTGCTCATTGCCCAGGACATAAAAGTGACAGCTTTCATTGATCATCTCGGATCCACAAAACCATGGAAGTACATGACATACCCGAACAAGGACAGAAATCTCAGAACACACAGAACATGACAGGAACCGTATTGCCTAACCACTACCTGGGTTATATATCCATTCTTAGTTTGAATGATATTTAGATGTACAGTGTGTCCAGTTTTCGATGCTTTTGTGGGATATCTCAGTTATCTTTGGAGATAGAACCTTGCGGGTTTCGCGGTCGTGTGCCACTTTTTTGTGAAACTCAAGATGGCCTAATCAGATTTTGCATAACTGTTTCCGTTTATGAGATACAGGGCGATTTTGAAAATTTATACTTTTTGGACCCCCTCTATATCTACGAAGTTTCTCAGCAAAAATGTCAAATTAAAATCTCATCCCATATAAAAGTTCACGCAGAATCCAGTGGCGCACTCAAATTTTTTTTTCGGGGTATGGTTTTGGAGATACGACTCAAACTTATGATTTTTTAAATGGAACACCCTGTATTTTATAAGCTCATAAAATTCCTCATTTTTTTCTCTTCAAAATGATTTATAATGTATGTATATAAAATTTTCAAAAATGCTCTAAAATCACTGAAACATTGAATTTTAATAGTGGGCTATGGTTTTTTCTTATAAAAAAGTTCCAATTGAAGGAATATTCATTTTGATTTTTCCATAAAGAGGGCAAAAACAATACCAACACTAATTAACTAAGAAAACACAAAAATTATGTACCTGATAGCAACAAATAAATAGTAATAAAAAGTTTATAATGTAGAATAAGCACCAGATCAAATATTTACAAATACAATTGAATTTCGGAATTATTCAATACCTTATTCACTGAATTGTTCAAATTGATGTCCATTTCCCATAACACACAATTGACACAGTTTCTCAATACGTCTTGATACAGTAAGAGTCAAAAATATCTTGAAGAACTCCGTGCAACAACAGAGGCAGTTTTCCAGGAATTACAAAGACATCCTTTAATGATTTTGAATGCATTAAGACGTATTGAGAAAGCGTGTGAGGGAAAGTGGACATCAATTTGAACAATTCAATGAATAAGTTACTATTCAATTGTCTTAGTGAATATTAAATCAGGTGCTTATTCTAGAATATGAACTTTTTATTACCATTCATTTGTTGTTATCAGGTACCTAATTTTTGTGTTATCTTAATTAACTAGTGTTGGGATTGTTTTTGTCCTTTTCATGGAAGAATCAAATGAAATATTCCTTCAATTGGAACTTTTTTTAAATGAAAAATCCATAGTCCATAATTAAAATTCAATGTTTTAGTGATTTTGGAGCATTTTTGAAAATTTTATACCTATTCATCATATTTCATTTCGATGGGGAAAAAATAAGGAATTTAATGAGCTTATAAAATACAGGGTGTTCCATTTAAAAAATCATAAGTTTGAGTCGTATCTCCGAAACTATACCCAGAAAAAAAAATTTGAGTGCGCCACCGAATTCTGCGCAGAATTCTGTATGGGATGAGATTCCAATTTGACATTTTCGCTGAGAAACTTCGTAGATATAGAGGGGGTCCAAAAAGTATAAATTTTCAAAATCGCCCTGTATCTCATAAACGCAAACAGTTATGCAAAATCTGATTAGGCCATCTTGAGTTTCACAGAAAAGTGATACAGGACCGCGAAAACCGCAAGGTTCTATCTCGAAAGATAACTGAGATATCACGCAAAAGCATCGAAAACTGGACACACTGTACAAGAGTAGTGAAAGTTTATTTACCAACTCTGAATAATCCAGAAGGTACTATACCCATGATGACGTCATCAGAACAGGGTACTGAACAGTCGGAACTCGAATGCAGCGCAACGGGTAGGTACCAGAACATGAAATCTATCACCCAGTTTTATTACAACTCACTGTACAAAAAAGACCTGACATCCAGTGTAACCAATTTGATAAATTTCCCTTAGCTCTACTACCAGGTACACCACTCAATTGCACCAAACGTGCACTATCTATGTACCAAGTTCTACCACTGTCACCAGTAGAACCCGTTCCTTCGGTTATTCAAGTCACCCTGAGTTTGGTCCAGCGCGAAGGAGGTTAACGGAACACAACGGAACGGTCATGTTCTGTCGAGGGTAGTGTCTGATATATGAATTTCTTAATAAATATGGTTGCCTTTTATACATAAAATGGCAACACTGCTGGACACTACACATTGTTTCGTTTCCGTGCATCAGTTTCTTTTCTGGCCGTATGGCGCCGCTGACGTAGAGTGTGCAAACCGCGCGTAGTTTAAAACATTCTATATTCATCTATAAATACTAATGATCTCTGAAGTATCCAGAACTAGTAATCTATTCAAAATAATAAAGCAAAAATATGACAACAATATACAGGGTGTCCCATAAGTAATGGATCGAAAGAAGTGGGGCGGCAGTGGAAATCATTTGTAATCCAACTAACAGTATATGTTGTTATCAAATTGTTGATGATTCAAAAGTTACTCTATTTTTCTGAAAAATGCGACACATTTGAAAAAAATTTATAAGATGAAGGCAGTTCTGAATAAACCTATATGTTATACCATTACGGGATCCGTATCGAATGGGCAACTTTTTCTTATGATTGATCTTTGTGGGTTGAATCTGCCAGAGCCATTTAAAAATCGACTTGAATATCTCATTCGATGAGAAAACTCAAGGAAAAGGCACATCCATGTGGATGGAATTTGTGAAAGAAGGAATCTCAAATGTGACATAGTTTCATTGTGAAGAATTATTTTTATAGAGATGGAAAAACATTTATTATTTTTGAACCATCAACAATTGGATAACCACATATACGGTTAGTTTGTATCAGTGGGTGTATTGATGGGTTTTTCAGGAAAATTATTTGGCTAAGAAGAACTTATAGCAACAATAACCCAAAAATCATCAGCGAATATTTTATAAAAACCGATATGATGCTGAAAGGTTATCCACACAGCATCCGGACCAACATGGATGCTGAAAATTTTCTTGTTGGCCGGGCTCAGGAATATTTTCATGAAGTGATATGACGGCAACATCAGACAATTATCGCCGTTTCTTCGTGGGAGCAGGCACACGAACCAAACGATTGAGGCATGGTGGGGTATGTTGAGAAGGCAATACAGTGAGTACTGGATGAACCGTTTCAAAGGACTCGATGCTGATATGTTCGATGGCACAATTGTAGACAAGTCAATTCAGTACTGATTCATGGATCTGATACAGGTTTGGATTTGTATGTAGAGAGTTGCATGAATTATATGAATTCTTCTGAATCAATTCGTTGATGAATGGAATGGTCATGTGATCCGCAGAACCCGAAACAGCATCTCACCAAATGGTCATCCTAACCTCATACAATGGAAGGGACTTCTTGAACACGATCAACGAACTGGCATAAGGCCGATTCAGATACATGCGTTTCCACGCAGGGTTTTTGAAGCACGTGCGATAAACAGGCTCATGCATTTCTGACGCTCTGCCTGAAAAAGGCATGACATTTCACATCTGTGCATTTCCGCTGGCGTTTTTAACCCAAGGTCATATTTTACCTGGTTTTGTCAGTACTGAATGACAGAATGAATGACATTTCAGCTTTTGAAATTGATAAAATAATATCACATAAAATCCATAAACAAACTAGATTCTAATAAAATAATTTATATATGTGGATGGTTCAGAAGAGAAGTGGACCAAGTCCTAAAAACTAATTTTGGAGAAAATGAAGGTTAAAGTTGTATACTCAAAGAACAAACAAAACTAACATCGCAGTTTTTACAATTAGTAGTTCGAAATTTTTTGGACTTGATCCATTTTAAAACTGAAAATATCTTGAATTTCAATCATAAACAGGTTCATCGGTACATTCTTCGTCGTCAACAATGGTATTGTTACCTTCGCTTTGTCTAGTGATTCCTTTGCCAGGTAAATTTTTATAATAACTGTGGTATATGGACGGAATAAATGGAAGAAGCTCTTTCATGTGTTGCTTTTTAGATTCGGTGACGTTACGTCTCGATTGATATAGTTGATCCTGTTGGATGTTTAAAGATGAAATTTTTCTGCCTTTCGCATTTTTATTCAGATCAACTGTTTCAAATTCAAAGAAATCGTTGAGAGTTTCTTTGAACTTTGGGGATATTGGCGACCCCCTTTCAAAACGCAACCACCTGATTTTTAGCCATGAAATGTGATGTTTAGTTATAGTTTTCTTTCTATTTTGTATTGCTGATTCCAAAGTTTTGGTTGATTTAAATTCTTCTCTTTTCATTTCAATGACTCTAAATCTTGGTTCTTTTTTCTTAGCTTCTCTAACTATATTCATCCAGTCTTGTGCGCAAAAAATTTGGGGGCGTTTGCGACTAAACTTTTCAATTACGCCGAAATCGGCATCGTTCGGCAAATACGAATGACCCGACACCAAAAACTTCAAGTCTATGGTGTCCACGGCCATATTTGGATCTTGTACTAACTTTAGAAGGGAGAGGGACAACTTTATATTCCTGTTCTGACCTGTACATGAGTCAGAATACATTATAATGTGTTAATGATTTGCTGCAAATTATTTTAAGTGTTTCACCAAACATGATGCGATATCTTGAGATCCACGACCTCCCTCTGTTTCGTCATACATGTACATAAAACCAGTTCCTATATTGAATGAATATACCCCAAAGTTGTGAACAATAGTGGATTTTATGGACTTGATTCATTTCATTTCTGACACGACTAAAGAAAGTATTCAGAAACCAAATGGAAATCGACTCTAGCCGCTTCATACATGAAGTGTGACTTCATCCATTTCTCTACTGAAAGAAACAACGTTTTTTGTACCTGTAAAGGCGATTATTTCAAAAAAGTTGAAAATTGGACTTGATCCACTTCTCTTCTGAACCATCCATGTATTACTATGCTTCAAGAAGATATGGGTGATTTGGAAAAAGCAGTCATTATATCTATCCTTTGCGGTGCTGCATCTTCATTGATGAGGAATGAGAGGAGATGGTGGGTGAGACCCTGGTTGAAAGAAAAGAAAAAAGGCAATTTATATATGCTGAAAGAAGAAATGGGAGACGACCCTGAGAGTTTCAAAAATTTCATTAGAATGGATAAACCTACATTTGAAGATTTACTAGATCGTGTTGAGTTGCTCATCAGGAAACAAAATACCTCATTTAGAGACAGTATCTCAGCTCGGGATAGGCTCATCATAACCCTTCGTTACCTAGCCACTGGAGAAAGTATGAGGAGTTTGAACTATTCTTTCAGAGTCGGTCACTCAACAATTTCAGAAATGATTCCTGAAGTATGTGATGCAATTTATAATAGTCTGAAGGATGAATTTTTGAAGGTATATAAATAAATTAAGCAAAATCCTCTTATGATAATATTGATCAGTAACCGATTTTTCTCGATTAGGAATACCGGGCCGGCGTACCTCAGTGCTTCGATGCTTCAATATCGATTCACGTCGAGGTATCGATCGTGGGTTCGAGACCCACGAACGCAGACTTTTTCTGATGGCCTAAGAAAGTGTTTGGGATCACACGTTAAAAGGTAAGGCCCCCGTCATTCCTTGCTCGCACAAGACTTTCGAAGACTTTTGAGGGTTGCTCGTAAGGGGGCAACCGAATGACGGATAGAGCAATTTTAGCAAAATTTTAGCAATATAGTATGATTCGCTAATCTCCTCGATCCCAGTAAACACAAACATCCCTGGGATGTCACATTCATGCCAATGCTAGGTAACAATGCGAGTTACAACAAAACATCATTGGTATTGCCAGGAGACTCTTTATTTCACATAACATTCGCAATATTCGTCACATTTTATTAAATTTGAGACCTGAGATGTTGTTGAATTTATGAGGCTCCCTAACAACCAAGAGACTCACTGAAACCTCACATCCTTGTCTAGGTAACGAACGGAATTAATCAATTTTGATGTTGAATGAGGAGTCGCTTTATACGTACTGTGAGTTTCATTTGGCATCATAATGTGAATCATAAAATGACCAAAAGGGTCCGGAATAGCTCATTGTGATTTCACTAGGCCTCTCATTTCGAGTCACAGATGTGATGTGTGGCATGAATGTGACGCCCTCTTACATTCCTGGGATCAATCTGTGTTAACTGGGATCAGGTGTTTCTTGATTGTTACAGAAACCATTTGGCATTCGGCACGACTTTCTCCTACTTGAAGAATGGAGACGAGACAATCTTGTTCCTGGAGTCCATTGTCTAGGTGATTGTTTCCACACAAATACTTGGAATCGAGATAGCGGCATGGTTCTGCTTCATATTGGCACAGAATGCCACTCATTGTGAAATAGACATTTTTAGGAATTTTTGTGGTCACATTTTTGGTGGGTATCGAATGAAGGTGGTAGTGGTTTGCCGTATGTACGAGGGGTATATTCAGTGCAAAAACTAATCTATCGTTTGAAAAATATGCATCTACGGAAATTACGTCATATTGTTCGAATGATGTTTACGAAGCGAACTACTGGCAAATGATATAGAGTTTTCGATGTTTGTGAGAATCGATAGCAGTGTATCTAGGTTGAATTTAATCTGAGTGAATGTGTCTAGTGGTAAAACATAATAAGTACTTTTATTTTGGAGTTCTCCTATGCTTTTCATGATTATATTTTGGTTATGTATCATCAAGGAAAATGTTTTATTATTATTTTCGAGAATTTGGTGCGTTGAGGATATTTGCCGGTTTAGTGAACAAACGATTTTACGTGTATGTTTATTTCTTGAATTGGATCTTCCGCATTTGTATGGATGGTTTCTCCATCTCCTTCTCCGTTCTCGATGTTGGGCGTTTCGTCTATGTTATTAGCTACAGGCTCATTGTCATCTTGGTGTACTTGTCTGTTCAAGGTCTCATTGAACTTTTCCATATATTAAAACAATGTTTGTTGATTTCCAGGAGATTCTTGCGTTGAAGTCGATGGTTTTATTTCATTGGCGTGGATTTCAATTCTCGACAGTGCGTCTGCGTTGTTGTTCTTTTTGCCCTATTTATTGGTGTGAGGGTTGCTGGGCTGTGCGCACGTGTATATATCCCAAAGAAGGGAAGTGTTGTATTTCATGCAAGATAATTTATTCAAATTTATATTCGTAGCAGAGCGCTTTCGACTGTTAAGTCATCATCAGTGTATACTCGTCAGGTTAACAGGGACAAATTCCCCTGTTAACCTGACGAGTATGCACTGATGATGACTTAACAGTCGAAAGCGCTCTGCTTCAATAAATCACTGATCGATTGGAGGTACCTGTAGAGTCTCCAGGGGTTTCCATCGAATTCAAGAACTATTTGTGGTAGTTTCATATCGAATACGTTAGGTGTGCTTGGCATGTTTAACGAAATTGATTTCATAGATTCTTTGATATGTTCAGATCGGGACTGATTGTTAATAAGGTTCAAGGATGAGAAAGATTGGCTAAGACTAATTTCCGACTCAAATTCAGGATCAGAGGGAATCAATGACATACGGAAGTTAACAAATGAATATGAGGAATCAATGAGTGACTTATATGAAGTTCCAATTTGTCATTATTCTTCGATGGTTGCCAAGAGTTACTGGATCTTCTATGGACGGCTTCTCTGGTACTTCTCGATCACTGACTCTTCTCGGTGGGGAGTTCACACCCAAGAATATCTACGATAGATGCCTTCGAGTACCCTACCGACTGCGCCACTCAAGTTTTTCGGAACACGAAAAACGTTCTCAAGAAACAAGAATAACTTTTTATTCAACACAACCGATTCGTATGAACCTCACAATCAGAATGAATTATAGTTGAATAACATGAAAGTGTGGGAAACATGGAAATGCATATCGAATAAATTTTGTCGAGTCGGGTTAACTACAACGTCTGCATCTTCGAATTGCAAGCGCCTGGTTCAACGACATGACTCATGACACACATAAACGTTCAGCTCATTCGCGGCATGTTTTGTTTCTAGCTTCTAGAGATAGGACGGAACAAATTCAGAGAGGTCGCAAATCAAGAAATAGAATTGAAAAATGATTCGCTTAGAAATATAAATCAAATTTGTACAAATTGTACCTTACTTTCAACATTAATGGTGAGGCTAATGTTTGAGTTGAATTGTTTCTGATATATTAGTTCCTGACTATCCCAATAATGCAGATAGATATAGTGCTAATTAATCATTAAAGAGTTTGCTATTCAATTGCTCCTTTTATTTTGTGCAGTAAGTGTCATTTTCATGAAATATGTTCTGGTTTTTGCATGAACGTAAAAAAGATATTGTACTTTTTGCACTTATTGCATATTTCGTTCTACCAGAGCTCATCAGGGGTAAGATCAAAAGTGACTATAAATTTCCCCTAACAACAACTTGCGACGAGGCATGTGAGTCTGGATAAAGTCGCACATCACATATCTCAAATTAGCAAAAACACTAAGTTGAATCATGATGGAAAATTCACAAAATGTGATTCTTCTTCATTTGCAAAATATACCAGACAACGCTGTTTCGCTCCACAAGACCACCACATCAATGAAATCGTTTCCTGACAAATGAACATACATAAATTCGAAGAACTTATAGCAATTCAGCAGTGGTTCAAAACATATCATTATCGACATGCTTTGGTGGCCAATAAAATGAGATTCATGAGCAAAGAGCACATTACTCTCAGATTGATAAATTTTATTGAAACAAAATACATATATTGTGGAAATATGGATCACATAGTAATTTTCCTCACAGATATGAAATTAACTGACAAACACTGCTTAAAACACTACTGAATAAGGGAATGTATGCTGAAGTAAGAACAAGTTGTTTACGAAACAAATCTGTGAAAAATAACATTATGCGAAACCGAAGAAATTACAATTTCTAAATGCAAAGTCCAAGGCACTTATTAACTCCTCATAATTTCTGTGAGTAACTGGCAAATTCAGTACCAAGCCAGAAGTATCTGCTTTCGGGTAAGGACTTGTGTAATCATGTAAAAATGTTATCTTAGGTGATAGGAGGAAACGGGATATGTGATCCGCCCCAGTTGCGAATATCAAAATAGCCACTATAGATATTTTTTATTCGGAGCCACATTCACCTTGACGATTTGAGTTTGCTGTAAATTTGGATTATTTCAACAAGATTTCCACTAGAAAAGTACATATACTCCCTTCACATTCGAGTAGGAAATCTCTGAAATAGGTAATAATTTTTTTCTCGATTTTCGGAATCGCTGTACGTATTTTGCAGTTGTGTTAGTGCTGACTTGTTTTTTTTTTCTTCTACGTCATTTGATGAAGGAAATGCGTTTTTTACTTTTCCTGTTATCAAACTGAAGAAACACTCTGAGAAAAAATGTGGAGCCGGTCCACCATGTACTAATGACAGTTCTATGATGCGTCCAGCCTCATGATAATGTTTGTTCTTCAAAGCTGGTGCATTCATTGAAATGTGTTTTTTGAAAGATCCTGTGAATATTGGACCATCTTTGATGGAATTGATCACAGGTCTGAAATGTTCTCTCGTGGGACCTCCTTCATCTATAGCCCCTTCTGACGTACCCCACATGTCACTGAATTTGACGAAAATTTCATTGCATTGGGAAAATGATTGCCGCCGCATAGCTCTTACGCAACATATGAATATTTCTTCTCATAATAATAAATTAATGTATACGATTCATCATTATTGTCGGCTCTTGTGAAGTCTTCAAAACATCCTCAAATGTCTGAGGAATGTTTTCTGTAGAAAGTTACTCTGATGATCGCTCCGTCTCTTTAGTAGTACCATTACCCTGCAACATACTGATTGGGGAACAATTGGAAATTATTTGCATCATGATCGAGTCCATCAAGAATTGCATTCACAAGGTACTGGTATTCGTTGATTACTGTTGCTCCTGAAGTGCATTGAACTGTCATTCAGCTGAACTTTGTGCTGGTCGAAAGTCATCGCAGCGCAGCACTGAAAATGAAAGAGATATGATATAGCGTAAAACTATTGTCACTTACTGACACTACGAGAGCTCCAATTATTACTGTGGATTCTTTTCGAGAACACGAATTACCTGAACATTTGTGTTCGAGATAGATTTTCCGGTTTTTAAATCAAGTTAGAGTGGTATTCGGAAAGACAATTTCAAATCGAAACGTAAAAAAATTCTAGGATGAGATTACGCTGAATAAACTACAAAATACTAACTTGATTTGCGCAAAATATTGATGATGAAGCTGGTGGTAGTTCAAACTATTATTCTTGACTAACTTCATTCCACTAAAGTTGGTGGAAATACCTTTTGTCACAGAAGGAACTCGACAGTATGTAGTATTACCAATTCAAATCTATAACATTGTTAGGTTGAATAAATCACAATTAACTCACTTTGGTCACACAAAATAATAAGAAATGAGTTGATAGCTCAATTCTTCAGTTCTCCACAAATTCATTTGATTGAAATTGGTAAAAATATATTCGATACAAGAATCTTATCAACTTATGAAATGAATTCGTCGTAATCTGACGTTAAATTCAAATGTAATTTTGTCTATGAAGGAGGAAGAAAAATTTCCATAAATTTGTTCAGTTGCTATGGTAACGATGCAAAATAAGAGCTTTCAATTTTTCGCAAATGTTAGGTGTGAAATTCTCACCGTAACAATAGTTCTGGTTCTAGGTACAACAAGGTGATCCTACCACCAACAACAAGGCTTAGTCGTTTTCAAGATGGCCGCTTGGGGCCGTAACCGCCATCTGAAACTCTCAAAGTGCTTTTTATCGGAATACACCTAACCTAGTAGGTGAATGCATCTATAAAATATACCCTATTCGAGTTGAGCTTAATTCTAATGATTGTTGTTGAACACTTCTTTATGTGTCATAGTGTATTATTTTTGATTTCATGATAACTAAATTCTTCCTCTTCAATATTTCAGGCTAAAAATAAGATATCGAGATACGGTCCTATTTAGGTATCACTCTGTACCAGAGATGTGGAGAATCTAGCAGTTTTATGTTGTCAAGGAGGATTTTATTTGTGATAATTGATGATTGACATTGTCTAGATACGAGGTTGTAAAACGAAATGTCATTAAATATTGCGTTATGAATAAAAATAACTGTACTGAAGAGACATTATTTTGGTCACACCTGGAATCTATTTGTTACTGTGTACACATCCCCCACAGTCCCAAAATAGAATGAATTTCACATTTGATTGGAAGAGATCTTCAGATATATTTTCGAAATGATCAAGAAATATTGCATACTCAAAGTGGAATGCAATGGTTGATCATTTGGCTTTTTCCTAGTTGAAAATACGCCAGCCAGGCAACCAGCCACTCCCATTCATCCTGAAATGGCATATTGTTTTGGAGTGTTTCTATCCTTGCCAGGTGGCGTTCGGCGTTCGCGTCCATTTCGCGGACATTGAACGCCTCGTGGGGTATAAATGCTGAGATGCGTTTCTGTTCGGTCAGGTTTGCACCAGGTAGCGGTCAAGAATCTATCTGCGACAGCCCTGCACTGATGAAAGCCAACAGCTCGAAACCGGTCTTCAGGTAGTCACGCGTTCCTGAACCACTTGAGTGTGGTTCGACGTCTAGGAAGGTAACACTTCCGACGTTATTCGTCTATACGAATTATTGCATAGCTTACGGAGGATGTAATCCGAGGTTGTGCGTGGCATATATCCAGGAAAGTAGTTGTTTTTCTCTAATCTACCATTTTCGTTCATTTTATGAACTATTGTGGTAATAACTTCAAATGTCTTTCTTTGGTTCAATATTAATATAATATTATTATGATATCCGACTTTGAAGGTATTTTAGCATTTTCAATCAGTATTCCTTATCTGAATCCTTCCTAACAATGGTAGGTACGTTGTTGATGTATTTAATTGTTTTTGTTTCGTCGCCGTTTGAAATTAATTCCTGTAAATGATTTTTAATGTTGGGGTAATATTCTTTTTGTTTTTTTGTTTCATCACTGAGTAACGTTGTACCCTGTGGAATATTCTGTCTATCAATTCTTGTATTTTCAAGTATAGTAATTGCATTATTCTTACTCCCCGTGATCATTTTCATCAACCTATTTTTATTTGGTACAACCTCACCGACTCTGGATACGGTAATTTTTTCAAGATTATCATTAGGATTCTGAATCAATTCACTCACTATTTTTACGTCCTCTACTTCTTATTGTGATGTGGTGATCACTTGTAACTCTCTCACATTAGCTATCATGGGCTCTGGGACGAAACAGCGATGGTCAAAAAAGCGACGGATAAAATAGCGAGGCCAAAACACCGACAAGATGAAATAGCGATAGACAAAATAAAATAACGACAGACAAAACAGCGAATGGAAAAAATAGCGACAGACAAAACAGCGACAGACAATCCAGTTCCCAGAAGTTCTGATACAATAATATTCATAATTATATCAACACATTTATTTGATCTAGATAGTTCATAAACTCAAATAGCGTGCGATACTTTCTGAATATTCCTTAACAACATGTTCATTATAATTCTTAACAAGAAAACGTTATCTCTCATTCCCTAGGATGTATTTGGAACTATTACTCTTGAATTGCCTGAAGCGGTTTTTGTATCGCGATACAAATATTTTGGAGTTATTCTGTTCTTTTTTGATGAATTCTATGAATTTGTGAATAAACGGATGGTGGCACTCGATAGATTTCTGGAATGCATTATGCCATGCATCTAGGGAATTATTGGTTCTTGGAAGTTTCTTCTTCACACGTTCATACATATTCCATGATTGTATCGAAAAACGAGGATTATTTATGAGTAGTAGTCGTCGTCCTACATAATTATTCTCCCAGTACTCTTTAATTGGGGTAAGCTCTTCTGAATAATTCGGGGCAATGGTTTCGAAACCGGTTTGAACATCTTCAGGAGGTACACAACTTAGCGCCAAGAGCATCTTCAGCAGTATTCTCACATTTTCGTCCGATCTATAAAGGGCTGTTAATTTTTCCTCTTGGATTCTTCTCCATAAGTTCTGTGTTAGGTGAAAAAAACAATCTACGATAGTTACATTTGGGAAAATGCTTTTTGATGCATTCATAGAGGCCATTCCAAAATCTGACAAAATTTTGTCAGGATTTAGTTCCGGTTGAAAATCTTTCAATTTGGACATTATTCATTTATACGATTGCTCAGTTTTGTTCCCCAAAAGACAATATACAGGGTAACTCACGGTCGATGGTACGTTAGACGTTTATGGAGAACGGGACATAGGATCATTCTGAAATTTTGGTGACTCACGTAGTTGCTCTTGGTCTATTGATCTAAAATATTTTCAGCTCTGCGGCGTTGCCGCTTCTATCGAAAAGTGGCAACAACTTTGTTATTTTGAATGGAACACCCTGTATTTTAATGCATTTTCATATTCTCTCTGAAGAGCTGATTTCATCGATGATTACAGAGATATAGGGTGTGAAAAATCGACATTTTCAAACTTTAGGAATTTTTTTGTGTCGAAACTATTCATTATTGGTCAAAACGGCTCACATGTCCCTATCTCAACTTTTAATTAACTATCTACTGATATTCAATTGGGACATATACCGAGTGATCAAGATTCTGAATTCTGCACCACCCTGTATTTGTTTCAATTAAATGTCAGTAGATAGTTGATCAAAAGTTGAGATAGGGACATGTGAGCCATTTTGACCAATAATTAATAGTTTCGACAAAAAAAATCCTAAAGTTGAAAAATGTCGATTTTTCACACCCTATATCTCTGTAATCATTACCGCTAGACCCCAAGTGTGATAGATCGATGAAATCAGCTCTTCAGAGAGAATCTAAAAATGCAATAAAATACAGGGTGTTTCATTTAAAATAACAAAGTTGTTGCTATTTTTCGATAGAAGCGGCAACGCCGCAGAGCTGAAAATATTTTAGATCGATAGACCAAGAGCAACTACGTGAGTAACCAAAATTTCAGAATGATCCTATGTCCCGTTCTCCATAAACGTCTAACGTACCATCGACCGTGAGTTACCCTGTATAACAGGTTCAGCTGTTTCATGAATCAGGATATGTATAGTATACAACTTAAGAAATAGAGTAGGTGCCACCTTGAATGTACCATCAACACACCAATGTTTGAACTCATTCATCAAAGACTAATTACTGAGGGTTCTAAACAAAAATATCCGTCTGTAGGTTGATCGAGGAGATGGTACATTCATTATTCCAAATTTTTTGGGATTTTCTCTCCTCGTTTCTATAAAATAAAAATATGAATATTATTTCAATATACGTGTAGTAAGGACAAATCAGATGATTTGCCCCAAAATGACACTGCGTTTAAAGAATTTCCCTATCAGAGAGCCTAAAAGAAAAATTCACTAGCTTGTCAGTGACAATTTGTATTGAAAATGTTTTATAGAAACGAGGAGAGAAAATCCTAAAAAATTTGGAATAATCAGAAATATCCGGTTAGAATCATCTTGTCCAGAGTCCCGTAACAAGAAATGTTCCCCCTTCTCGGTGTTTTCATCTCTTCTGCGATGATTATATCTCCCTCACTATTGAAAGTTTTAATTTCACCGAAGCCACTTTGCTGTCTCTTGATAATCTTCCTTGAAGTTTCATAACTAGGGAATAATGTGGAAGTTTCGGTGGAAGCTTAAATTATATTTCTAGGCTTTTCGATGGTGTTACTCGCCAATTCACGCATAGTTCATCTTATATTGTTCACCTTCACCTCAGCGGGGTTAGGAGCATGATTGTGAATAGTGGTGGGTTTTGGATTACCTTGCTGCACGCACAATCTCCCTTTGCATAATGATTTCAAGCACCCTCATGACTCTGAAGTTATAAAGGCTTTATATTTTCGATGAAATGTAGCCTTCAAATTGTGTTGAATCTTTTTCTCTTTGTGATTTAACGATCTCCATCATCGTCGAAACCAGTGACAAAAGTTTATTGATAGATGTCATGCAATGAATCAATCGTAACTATGGTAATACCGGAGTCAATGAGAAAGAAACCTATACAAATAGAAGTATTGGATTGATATACTAGATGAATTCTCTATGTGCAAACTAAGCGCTTTTCCATTCTGTCGTTGTTTCCCAAGTCGCTGATTTGGTTGGCCGCTGTTTTGTCTGTCGCTCTTCCTAGAGCAATTTTTCTAATTGCTTTTTCTACTGTCGCTGTTTTGTCTGTCGCTGTTTTGTCTGTCGCTATTTTGTCATGTCGCTGTTTTGTCTTTTCCTATTTTGTCTATCGCTATTTTGTCTTGTCGCTGTTTTCGCCTCGCTATTTTGTCTGTCGCTTTTTTGACCATCGCTATTTCGTCTCAAAGCCGCTATCGATATTTGCTCGTCTCTGTTGTCGCTTCAGCAATTCTATAATGGCGTCTTTATTTGAAGTAACTTCACTAATCTCGTTTTCTCTTTCTTGCTCAGCTTAATTTTCCAACAAATTCATCTCAATTTTCAGTGTACGATTTCCAGATAATAACGAAATAACTACTGTTTGGATTATATTCATTTCTCGCTTCAAGGAGGTAACTTCAGTATTGAAATGTCGAATTTCTCTTAGTAGTGTCGAAACATTATTGGAAGGAGTGCGACACTCTTGACAGAAATATACCAGAGTCCTCTCTAATAAAACTACAGCTCGGAGTTCTTATGAACTTAGACCTGTGTTAACTTCTACAGGAAGTTGCACTACATATTCATCACCAAGATCTTGATTGCACGCTCCACAATTATCACTCATTGTGAAGATGAATTTTCAAGTCTGACCCTGAACACCAGTCTAAATTCAATGTCATATAACTAATGAACCCAGGTGCATCTAACTAACGAAATACTACACTATTGGCTAGTATCTGATTTATTTATAGATTGACGATTTTGCTGTAAAACTGTCACTACTATTTTGCCACCAGACACTTCTTATTCACCTTTGCATAAAGATTTTCACTGTGCATACTTGCATATAACTTTCGATAGTCGTTTCGAACTGTTCCGCTTTGAAAAAAAATGGACTGAACACAGCTCGCGGAAGCACGTCTGTACGAATTAGAATATAGTAGTATGTTGTATCTGTGAAATGCGCGCGCACATCCAGACGACTCAAATCAGATGAATCCAAGATGATTACGTCAGTTTACGTCAGTCGGTCTACAAGGATATGTCGTTTTGTGTTGTGATTTTCGTAGAATTTTCATTGTTATTACCTATTTTCATCCCACTTAACACGTCTCTGTAAGCGTATGCCGGAAAATTAGGTGTGTCTTGTTCATTATTTTGTTCTCGATGAAGATTGCTAGAGATGTTTTCCTCATTGTTCGTGAGGAAGGAAGGGAGAGAGGAAAAGAGCATGATGAATAATGTCCTCGGAGACTACTAAAATACACAAACGAGAAAAATATATTGATTGTTTCGCAGATGAAACAGACGTACAGTATTCAATAAAAAAGCGTACAAGTATTGAAAAGAGAGGATTTCGGGATTCTAGTTTTAGCTGTGTAAAACTGGCTCAGCCAATGCTTTGTGTTTTCGAGAACCTGTGACAACTAACTTTACTGTCAACATTTCGTGAACAATCATTCCCGATAACCTGTTTTATGCAAAATAGGATGACGTTAATTTCTCTCTGTAATATACTTCTACGCTTTTTTTTTTAATGCGTTTGTACTTAGCAGGAAAGATATGCCAGCCGCCTAAACATCTCTGTTTCTGATGAGAAATCAACCAATAATATGAGGTGGGGCGCCACCACATTATACGACTTGAAAATTCACCAATTCATTCAATGGAAGGCTCCCTTTTGTTTTTTGTCAGATCACAACTTTTTATACTGGGAGTCCCATATGAATACCAGCAGAATGTGGTGAATGTGGTATATGACTCGAACATCCTACAGAAACTACAATCACCTAGAAATCATTATTCATATAAAAGGAGGAAGGAAGGCTCAAAGTCATCTCCATAACTTTAATAATGATGTAGTCAATCAACGGAACATGTTTCGGACTCATAAAAGTCCATCTTCAGCCGTATTTTGAAAGTTACTACAAGCAAAGGCATGTGAAAATATTCAAATTGTTATGAAACTAAAAATTGACTTACATGGAGGTGAACATTATATGTTTTTTTTTGAAGGTTGCCGATATATCTCGAAGAATTACTTTTTATTTTACACAACCGATTCGTATGAACCTCACAATCAGAATGAATTATAGTAGAATAACATGGAAGTGTGAGTGTTCGAAATCCACTATTTTGAATATCATTTTACGTTATTTTTTTTAAGTATATATTTTGTTCTATGAGAACTAGGGAGTTCTCAATCTTTTTATATGTATTTATAGGGAAAATATTATTGTATTTTTAATTATTCCAATTTCGCGCTAATATATGCACGATGATCCTTAATCGCCTGCGCGAGTGCCTCCGAGTCAAGGATGAGCAACGACAGCTCGTCCCACTTCGATATATACCGCATCACCGTGTATGTCATTTTTGCCGGTAATTTTCACATCTAACGATGTTGAATAAAATGGTGACGATTAGCTGAATCCGCGATAACTCCCGTATTAAGTGTTGAACCTGTTACATCCACAACGAGAGGGCCCTCTTCCGGCATTTCCTCAGGAGCAGTACCAAAGCAGTGCCTACTTGAACGTCTCCGCCGATCAAAAACGCGAGGTAAGGCCATAAAGGTGAATCGTGCTCGATTATTCAAACTGAATCTAAGTGATACAATAATATTGAATCCACAACCAAAAACATACAGTCCACTAAAATCTACCCCTAGCTGAAACATTGATCCTTCAGAGCCTAGATCATAGTTTGAATAATTTAAAAATTATTTTTTTTTCCTTGACAGGAATCGCCATCTTGGTATTCGTTTCTCTTCATTAACGTGAAATTGGTACCTATCAGCGATCTTTCAAGTTTTCAAATTCGTAAATTAAATGCGCATGTCTGTGGTCTCGTATCTTGGTCAACTTCCGCAATCTCATCACCTCTCTCTCTAATCCACTCTTGGCCATTGTTTTGTTTACATTTGACTTTTCAGTTGGTCTCCTTCTCGTTGAACTACTCTTGAAAAAAGAAAAAATCCGCGATTTGAAGTCTTCAGAATCCTATTCCAGGTCCGCCTTTACAAATTTCTATTCTACCGCGAATTCATTAGGTATTACGATAGTTGAGTTTATCTGGTTAAAAATGGCATCAGCTGATAAAATCAAAAGGGCCAAGAGCCTTCGCCTCATTGAAATTAATAAAATGCACGAGCTGTTCCAAGTTGCAAGTAAGGCGCAAAATGACGGTTCTATTCATGATGAATTTATGTTACGATTTCAAACGATCGATAAAATATACGATAACTTCGAAAAGCATTACAATAACATTATATCTCTCATAAGCAATATCGAAGAAGATGATATAAACGCAGAAGAGACCATTCGCACCGCTTTCGATGACAAATACTTTGCCATAAAAACAATACATTACGATTTGTTTGAACGTAAGTTGAATTTATCTATCAAAAATGAAGTTGCTAATTTACCCAGAACTAAGTTACCGGAACTTAAATTGGGAAAATTCAGTGGAGACGTCCGTAGTTTCACATCTTTTATTGAAGTATATGATGTTATAATCCATAATAACAACCAAATTTCTGATGTAGAGAAATTTTCACATTTGATTGCCTCTCTCGATGGCCCGCCAAAAAGTCTTATATCATGTTATCCTCTGTCTGCCGCCAATTACCTTTTAGCATATAATGCACTGGTTAATAGATATTCTAACAAAAGAATATTAGCTACCGCGCATTGGAACGAAATAGTTAACGCCCCGCCTATCAATAACGAAAATCCCGCATTATTACGTAAATTACTTGATACGTTTGTTGAAAATCTAGCAGCACTTGGAAACTTACTTTATCCTGTAAAACAGTGGGATTTCGTGCTAACCCAAATAATGTTGAAAAAATTGGACTCCGCCACTCTATCAAGATTCGAGCTTGCTCATGGTTCGAATGATATGCCTACATTTTCTGACTTGAAAGATTTCATCATCAAACAGTGTATTGCCTATGAAACTTTGATGTCCTCGACTCAACCTACACGTAATAAAAGCAGGAGTTTGCCCTCAAATTCTGCTCATAATACTGCTCATAATTCTGCTCATTATGCCGCTCATAATTCAAGGTCTAGTTCTTCCTTTCTCACAAACAACTCTAGGATTAATAATAATAGTAACAATCGTCCTTGTGCATGTTGCAACTCAATCGATCACTTAATTTATAGATGTTCTGTTTTTCAAAATAAAACACCGCAAGAGCGTTATAATTTCGTGAAACAAAATAAATTGTGCCATAATTGTTTAAGCAGTTCTCATTCGCTCAGAGCGTGTCAATCCAATTCTGCTTGTATCCAATGTCATTCTCGTACGCATCATTCTTCTCTACACATGCCACGTAATAACGGAAATTCGTATAATCATCATCCAATGTCAGCTTTGCAAGAAAATGTCCCACATAATAGTAATGCGCGTAATATTTCTCCACAAAATCCAATCACTGATAATAACGTTTCTTTTACTAATTGCGCTCTGTCCATACGACCTAAGCCCGACCCTGTGTGCCCGATTAGTGAATCATGCTCAAACGATATCATTTTGCCCGCAAAAAAGGTATTGTTGTCGACGGTTCAATTGCGAATTCGAGATAGTCTAGGAAATTGTCAGATCGTTCGAGCTATCTTAGATTCAGGTAGCGAGGCTTGCTATATTCGCAAAAAATGCGTGCAACGTCTGAATTTACCTATTCGAAAAACAGCAATAAATATAAATGGATTAGGTGGAATGAATACCTCATCCAAATCAGGGATAGTGACTTGCACTATCGAACCTCTTCATAAAAATTCTCCTATATATAATTTTGAAGGAATTATTTTAGATAATATATGCGCTGATCTGCCAAGCTGTACTTTTGATATAAGAACATGGGAACATATTTTCAATTTAAATCTCGCAGATCCTGATTTCAATAAAACAGGTTCTATCGATCTTTTACTAGGGGCAAGTATTTTCGAAAAAGTGCTATTAGCGGAAAGAGTGGTTTCTAAAAATGCTAACTTGCCCACCGCGATAAATACTCAATTTGGCTACATTCTCATGGGGGATGTGAGCGCAACAGATGAAAGTTCTGTAGTCGTTAGTTCGTTCCTCGCTATAAGTCAAAACGATTCTCTCGATGATACATTACGTCAATTTTGGGCACTAGAGGAAATTCCAGAAAGAAAACTGATTTCATCGGACGACGAAATTTGTGAGAATATTTTTGAGAAGACAACTTACCGTACTGATTCTGGTAGGTATGTTGTATCGCTACCATTCCGTGAAAAAATACCATATTTTGAAAATTCAAAATTAACCGCAATACGTCGTTTTTATAATTTGGAAAAACGATTGATAAATAATCCCGCCTTACGCAGTGAATATTGTAAGTTTATGACGGATTATTTAGATAATGGTCATATGATTCAATCTTCAGGTTCGAGTGAATTGGGGGATTATTTTTTGCCGCATCATTGTGTAGTGAAACCGGAAGCTTTAACGACTCAGCTTCGGGTGGTATTTGATGCTTCTTCCAAAGATTCAAATAATCGTTCATTAAATGACTCTTTATTCATCGGTCCGAAATTGCAATTAGATATTGTTACTATTCTACTGAACTTTCGCCTATTTCCGGTCGCAATGACTGCAGATATTCGAGCTATGTATCGTCAAATTTTGATTAATCCAGCTCATCAACGCTTCCAGAAAATAGTTTGGCGATTTTCTCCGGATTCTCCGCTACAGGAATATACTCTAAGTACAGTTACTTTTGGAGTTAACTGTGCACCTTTTCTCGCTTTGAGAACTCTGATACAGCTAGTGACAGATGAGGGAGCTAACTTTCCATTAGCATCACATGCGCTATTAAATTGCACGTATATTGATGACGTAGTTGTTTCATGTCCTACCGTGGACCGGGCGCTCCTATTACAAAATGAATTGATTTCCATATTACAAAAGGGGGCGTTCGATTTACGTAAATGGGCAAGTAACAAACGTGAGGTGCTTTGCCATTTACCAAGTTACTCAATTAAAGAAAAGTCTCTTGCACTTGATCTGGACTCCACAGAAACTATAAAAATTCTAGGTTTGAAGTGGAATCCTGCATCCGATACATTTTCATACTCAGTTTGCTCGAATAATAAGCCGTGCACTAAACGAAATATCCTGTCTGAGCTGGCCCGCGTTTACGACCCTCTTGGCTTTCTTACGCCCGTTACCCTCATTGCGAAGATTTTAATCCAAGAGTTATGGAAATTAAAATTGAGTTGGGATGAAGTTCCACCAAACAAAATTTTGTCTCGATGGCAACTTTACAAAAATCAACTCTCTGTTCTATCAACTCTCGAAATTCCGCGATATGTTTTTTCGGATAATGCTGATTCAATAGATTTGTGTGGATTTTGCGATGGTTCTTTGAAAGCCTATGCCGCTTGCGTTTATATCCGCGTAGTTAAAGGTAACCGCGTTACCTCATTATTAGTTACTGCCAAATCAAAGGTGACACCGTTAAAACACTTATCGGTCCCGCGCATTGAACTTTGCGGAGCTTTGCTCTTATCTAAGTTGATGAAATTCGTTATTGACGTTTATTCTGAAAATATAGCTTTTCAAAATGTTTTTGCATTTACTGATAGTCAGGCTGTGCTATGGTGGGTGACGTCATCTGCTCATAAATGGAAACCGTTTGTAGGTAACCGAATTTCGGTGTTACAGGAAAACATACCTAACGCTTCGTGGCGCTATGTGCCATCGGAAAAAAATGCGGCCGATTGCGCATCACGGGGTGTGTTTCCGAATGACATCATCAACTTACCCGAGTGGTGGGTAGGACCTTCTTTCTTACATTTACCCTACGATCATTGGCCACGCCTGCAACTTTCTAAACTACCGCCCGACAAAGTTGTTCAAGCTGAAGAAAGAAAGATTGCGCTTTCTTCTTTCAAAGATAGCAATTTTTTGGACGACTTGCTTTCCAAATTTTCTTCCCTTGACAAAATAAAGGCTGTCACCGCCTATATTTTTCGTTTTATTAATAACTGCAAGGTCGCACCTGAAGCTAGAGATAGGACTCATTTTTCTGCAGAAGATTTACAAACCGCTCTATTATTTCATGTAAAACGCATACAGTTTTTATTTTTCTCGAGCGAAATAATGAACTTGTCAAATAAACAGCTGCCATCTAAAACATTCAGGAAATTGAATGTATTTCTTGATGAAAATAATGTGTTAAGGGTCGGAGGAAGGCTGAAAAATTCATTGTTAAATTATGACATGAAACACCCTATATTATTACCAAGACAATCACGTCTAACTGACCTCATAATATCTGACACTCATCAAAAATATTGTCACCCAGGATTGCAAACATTACAATTTTTGATTACACATAACTTTTGGATTCTGTCTGCTCGTCGTGCAATTCGGAGCATTTTATCTAAATGTCTGAAGTGCTGGCACTTGAAGCCTACCCCGCTTCAGCCGCCCATGGCCGATTTACCTTCCATACGCATATCACAAGCTAAGGCCTTTTCTATTGTGGGGATCGATTTCGGAGGACCATTTATTATAACTTTGGGTAGACATAGGGGTGCTAAGACCCAGAAGGCCTACATTTGCATTTTTGTGTGTTTCGCTACCAAGGCAATCCACATCGAACTTGTGAGTGATTTGACATCAGAAAATTTCTTATGTGCGCTGCGCCGCTTCATTGGTAGAAGGGGACGAGTCTCCCATATTGTCTCAGACAATGGGACAAATTTTACTGCTGCCAATAAATATCTTTTGAAATTAACTGAACACGCCGCTGCTTCCGAACGAATCAAATGGTCGTTTTTGCCTCCTTATGGCTCTCATTTCGCCGGTCTAGCTGAAGCCGGAATTAAATCGGTTAAATCACACTTGGCCAGGGTTGTAGGTGAGCAGATTTTGAGCTATGAAGAGCTCAATACGGTGCTGATACAAGTTGAAGCCCTATTAAACTCCCGTCCGCTATGTGCAATGTCTTCAGATCCCAACGATCTATCCGCCCTCACCCCTGGACATTTCATCTCCCTTGAACCGCTCACAGTTTTGCCAGATTCAGACTTGTCCCATCTAAAATTGAACAGACTCGATCGTTACCAACTTTTACTGAGGCTTCATGCCGATTTTTGGTCACGTTGGCATAATGAATATTTACATACCTTGCAACAGCGGGCTAAATGGACTTTACCGGAAACCCCCCTTAAAGAGGGAACGCTTGTTTTAGTTAAGCAAGACAATGTGCCTCCCTTAAGTTGGAAGCTAGCTAGGGTATTAGAATTCCATAAGGGGAACGATGGTGTTGCTCGCGTTGCCAAGATACGAGACAACCAGGGTGTTTATACGAGACCGCTTGTTAAATTGTGTCCATTACCGGACGCATAGTTTTTTTTTGTTACATTTTTATCTAACAAAAACGGTGGGTAGGATGTTCGAAATCCACTATTTTGAATATCATTTTACGTTATTTTTTTTAAGTATATATTTTGTTCTATGAGAACTAGGGAGTTCTCAATCTTTTTTATATGTATTTATAGGGAAAATATTATTGTATTTTTAATTATTCCAATTTCGCGCTAATATATGCACGATGATCCTTAATCGCCTGCGCGAGTGCCTCCGAGTCAAGGATGAGCAACGACAGCTCGTCCCACTTCGATATATACCGCATCACCGTGTATGTCATTTTTGCCGGTAATTTTCACATCTAACGATGTTGAATAAAATGGTGACGATTAGCTGAATCCGCGATAACTCCCGTATTAAGTGTTGAACCTGTTACATCCACAACGAGAGGGCCCTCTTCCGGCATTTCCTCAGGAGCAGTACCAAAGCAGTGCCTACTTGAACGTCTCCGCCGATCAAAAACGCGAGGTAAGGCCATAAAGGTGAATCGTGCTCGATTATTCAAACTGAATCTAAGTGATACAATAATATTGAATCCACAACCAAAAACATACAGTCCACTAAAATCTACCCCTAGCTGAAACAGTGAGAAACATGGAAATGCATATTGGATGAATTTTGTCGAGGCGGGTAAACTGCCACGTCTGCATCTTCGAATTGCAAGCGGCAGGTTCAACGACATAACTCCGCCATCCTTAAGAGGGAGTTTTGGATGGGAAGAACAAAACTTCTCTTGGTTGAGGGGGTTGGTTGCTTCTTCTAGATGTCCTCCTGGTTCTCTGGACTGTACGTATACCCAAGTATAGCAGTATTGAAGTAACTACTACGTACAGTGGAAGGGTTTATGGGTAGTGATTTGGTTGGCCCTGATCATCGATTCGAAGGGTTTGAATGTTGTTTCCCTCAAGTTGTAGCTCATTTAGTTGGTCTAGATGAAAAAAAAAACGTTCATATGTGCTCGGTTATTCCTTAATAGTTCTTGGATCCTGATTTCTGCTAGTAGTAGTGGTTGTTCGTGGGAATTCCCTTTTTCCTTGGTATAACCATATCCTGATGTTTGGATACTACACTGATACGGCACTTGCAAGAGGTAGGTACCCTGCGACATCACAAAATCTGTTTGGTCGCATCTGGTTTGGACTTTCTCTCGATTAGGAAAAATACCAATATAGTATGATTCGCTAATCTCCTCGATCAGGTGTTTCTTAATTGTTACAGAAACCATTTGGCATTCGTTACGACTTTCTCCTACCTGAAGAATGGAGACGAGACAATCTTGTTCCTGGAGTCCATTGTCTAGGTAATTGTTTCCACACAAATACTTGGAATCGAGATAGCGGCATGGTTCTGCTTCATATTGGCACAGAATGCCACTCATTGTGAAATAGACATTTTTAGGAATTTTTGTGGTCACATTTTTGGTGGGTATCGAATAAAGGTGGTAGTGGTTTGCCGAAGGGGCATATTCAGTGCAAAAACTAATCTATCGTTTGAAAAATATGCATCTACGGAAATTACGTCATATTGTTTATGTATATCGACAATATCTGAGTAGACAAGCTGATTTTTCGAATGATGTTTACGAAGTGAACTACTGGCAAATGATATAGAGTTCTCGATGTTTGTGAGAATCGATAGCAGTGTATCTAGGTTGAATTTAATCTGAGTGAATGTGTCTAGTAGTGAAAAATATCAAGTACTTTTATTTTGCAGTTCTTTTATACTTTTCCTCATTATATTTTGGTTAGGTATCATCAAGGAAAATGTTTTATTATTATTTCCGAGAATTTGGTGCGTTGAGGATATTTGCCGGTTTAGTGAACTAACGATTTTACCTTCATTATTCTGTATGTTTATTTCTTGTATTGTATCTTTCGCATTTGTATGGATGGTTTCTCCATCTCCTTCTCCGTTCTCGATGTTCGGCGTTTCGTCTATGTTATTAGCTACAGGCTCATTGTCATCTTGGTGTACTTGTCTGTTCAAGGTCTCATTGAACTCTTCCATATATTAAAACAATGTTTGTTGATTTCCTGGAGATTCTTGCGTTGAAGTCGATGGTTTTATTTCATTGGCGTGGATTTCAATTCTCGACAGTGCGTCTGCGTTGGTGTTCTTTTTGCCCTATTTATTGATGTGAGGGTTGCTGGGCTGTGCGCACGTGTATATGTATATCCCAAAGAAGGGAAGTGTTGTATTTCATGCAAGATAATTTATTCAAATTTATATTCGTAGCAGAGCGCTTTCGACTGTTGAGTCATCATCAGTGTTTACTCGTCAGGTTAACAGGGACCAATTCCCCTGTTAACCTGACGAGTATGCACTGATGATGACTTAACAGTCGAAAGCGCTCTGCTTCAATTAATCACTGATCGTTTGGAGGTACCTGTAGAGTCTACAGGGGTTTCCATAGAATTCAAGAACTATTTGTGGTAGTTTCATATCGAATACGTTAGGTGTGCTTGGCATGTTTAACGAAATTGATTTTATAGATTCTTTGATATGTTCAGATTGAGACTGATTGTTAATAAGGTTCAAGGATGAGGAAGATTGGCTAATACTAATTTCCGACTCAAATTCAGGATCAGAGGGAATCAATGACATACGGAAGTTAACAAATGAATATGAGGAATCAATGAGTGACTTATATGAAGTTCCAATTTGTCATTATTCTTCGATGGTTGCCAAGAGTTACTGGATCCTCTATGGACGGCTTCTCTGGTACTTCTCGATCACTGACTCTTCTCGATGGGGAGTTCATACCCAAGAATATCTACGATAGATGCCTTCGAGTACCCTACCGACTGCGCCACTCAAGTTTTTCGGAACACGAAAAACGTTTTCAAGAAACAAGAATAACTTTTTATTCAACACAACCGATTCGTATGAACCTTACAATCAGAATGAACTATAGTTGAATAACATGAAAGTGTGAGAAACATGGAAATGCATATCGAATGAATTTTGTCGAGTCGGGTTAACTACAACGTCTGCATCTTCGAATTGCAAGCGCCTGGTTCAACGACATGACTCATGACACACATAAACGTTCAGCTCATTCGCGGCATGTTTTGTTTCTAGCTTCTAGAGATAGGACGGAACAAATTCAGAGACACTACTGAATAAGGGAATGTATGCTGAAGTAAGAACAAGTTGTTTACGAAACAAATCTGTGAATAATAATATTATGCGAAACCGAAGAAATTACAATTTCTAAATGCAAAGTCCAAGGCACTTATTAACTCCTCATAATTTCTGTGAGTAACTGGCAAATTCAGTACCAAGCCAGAAGTATCCGCTTTCGGGTAAGGACTTGTGTAATCATGTAAAAATGTTATCTGAGGTGATAGGAGGAAACGGGATATGTGATCCGCCCCAGTTGCGAATATCAAAATAGCCACTATAGATATTTTTTCTTCGGAGCCACATTCACCTTGACGATTTGAGTTTGCTGTCAATTTGGATTATTTCAACGAGATTTCCACTAGAAAAGTACATATACTCCCTTCACATTCGAGTAGGGAATCTCTGAAATAGGTAATAATTTCATTCTCGATTTTCGGAATCGCTGTACGTATTTTGCAGTTGTGTTATTGCTGACTTGTTTTTTTTTTTCTTCTACGTCATTCAATGAAGGAAATGCGTTTTTTACTTTTCCTGTTATCAAACTGAAGAAACACTCTGAGAAAAAATGTGGAGCCGGTCCACCATGTACTAATGACAGTTCTATGATGCGTCCAGCCTCATAATAATGTTTGTTCTTCAAAGCTGGTGCATTCATTGAAATGTGTTTTTTGAAAGATCCTGTGAACATTGGACCATCTTTGATGGAATTGATCACAGGTCTGGAATGTTCTCTCGTGGGACCTCCTTCATCTATAGCCCCTTCTGACGTACCCCACATGTCACTGAATTTGACGAAAATTTCATTGCATTGGGAAAATGATTGCCGCCGCATAGCTCTTACGCAACATATGAATATTTCTTCTCATAATAATGAATTAATGTATACGATTCATCATTATTGTCAGCTCTTGTGAAGTCTTCAGAACATCCTCAAATGTCTGAGGAATGTTTTCTGTAGAAAGTTACTCTGATGATCGCTCCGTCTCTTTAGTAGTACCATTACCCTGCAACATACTGATTGGGGAACAATTGGAAATTATTTGCATTATGATCGAGTCCATCAAGAATTGCACTCACAAGGTACTGGTATTCGTAATTGATTACTGTTGCTCCTGAAGTGCATTGAATTGTCATTCAGCTGAACTTTGTGCTAGTCGAAAGTCATCGCAGCGCAGCACTGAAAATGAAAGAGATATGATATAGCGTAAAACTATTGTCACTTATGACACTACGAGGGCTCCAATTATTACTGAGGATTCTTTCCGAGAACACGAATTACCTGAACATTTGTGTTCGAGATAGATTTTCCGGTTTTTAATTCAAGTTAGAGTGGTATTCGGTAAGACAATTTCACATCGAAATTTAAAAAAATACTAGGATGAGATTACGCTGAATAAACTACAAAATACCAACTTGAATTGCGCAAAATATTGATGATGAAGCTGGTGGTAGTTCAAACTATTATTCTTGACTAACTTCATTCCACTAAAGTTGGTGGAAATACCTTTTGTCACAGAAGGAACTCGACAGTATGTAGTATTACTAATTCAAATCCATAACATTGTTAGGTTGAATAAATCGCAATTAACTCACTTTGGTCACACAAAATAATAAAAAATTAGTTGATAGGTAGCTCAATTCTTCAGTTTTCCACAAATTCATTTAATTGGAATTGAAAAAAATATATTCGATACAAGGAACTCATCAACTTATAAAATGAATTCGTCGTAATCTGACGTTAAATTGAAATGTAATTTTGTCTATGAAGGAGGAAGAAAAATTTCCATAAATTTGTTCAGTTGCTATGGTAACGATGCAAAATAAGAGCTTTCAATTTGTCGCAAATGTTAGGTGTGGAATTCTCACCGTAACAATAGTTCTGGTTCTAGGTACAACAAGGTGATCCTACCACCGACAACAAGGCTTAGTCGTTTTCAAGATGGCCGCCTGGGGCCGTAACCGCCATCTGAAACTCTCAAAGTGCTTTTTATCGGAATACACCTAACCTAGTAGGTGAATGCATCTCTTAAATATACCCTATTCGAGTTGAGCTTAATTCTAATGATTGTTGTTGAACACTTCTTTATGTGTCATGGTGTATTATTTTTGATTTCATGATAACTAAATTCTTCCTCTTCAATATTTCAGGCTAAAAATAAGATATCGAGATACGGTCCTAGTTTAGTTTCATGTTGTCAAGGAGGATTTTATTTGGGGTAATTGATGATTGACATTGTCTAGATACGATGTTGTAAAACGAAATGTCATTGAGTATTGCGTTATAAATAAAAAGAACTGTACTGAAGAGACATTTTTTTGGTCACACCTGGAATCTACTTGTTACTGTGTACACATCCCCCACAGTCGCAAACTAGGATGAATTCAACATCTGATTGGAAGAGATCTTCATATATATTTTCGAAATGATCAAGAAATATTGCATACTCAAAGTGGAATGCAATGGTTGATCATTTGGATTTTTCCTAGTTGAAAATACGCCAGCCAGGCAACCAGCCACTCTCATTTAACCTGAAATGGCATATTGTTTTGGAGTGTTTCTATCCTCGCCATGTGGCGTTTGGCGTTCGCGTCCATTTCGCGGACATTGAACGCCTCGTGGGGTATAAATGCTGAGATGCGTTTCTGTTCGGTCAGGTTTGCACCAGGTAGCGGTCAAGAATCTATCTGCGATAGAATGAAAGCCAACAGCTCGAAACCGGTCTTCAGGTAGTCACGCGTTCCTGAACCACTTGAGTGTGGTTCGACGTCTAGGAAGGAAGCACTTCCGACTTTATTCGTCCATACGAATTATTGCATAGCTTCGGAAGGATGTTATCCAATATTGTGAGTGGCATATATCCAGGAAAGTAGTTGTTTTTCTCTCATCCACCATTTTCGTTTATTTTATGAACTATTGTGGTAATTACTTCGAGTTTTTCTCTTTGGTTCTATATTGATATAATATGATATTCGACTTTGAAGATATTTTAGGATATTCAATTAGTTCATCTTATCTGAATCCTTCCTAACAATGGTAGGTACGTTGTTAATGTATTTAATTGTTCTTGTTTCATCGCCGTTTGAAATTAATTTCTGTAGATGATTTTTAATGTTGAGGTAATATTCTTTTTTTTTTCATTTGTTTCATCACTGAGTAACCTTGTACCCTGTGGAATATTGTGTCTATCAATTCTTGTGTTTTCAAGTATAGTAATTGCATTATCCTTACTCTCCGTGATCATTTTCATCAACCTATTTTTATTTGGTACAACCTCACCGACTCTGGATACGGTAATTTTGTCAAGATTATCATTAGGATTCTGAATCAATTCACTCACTATTTTTACGTCCTCTACTTCTTGTTGTGATGTGGTGATCACTTGTAACTCTCTCACATTAGCTATCATGGGCTCTGGGACGAAACAGCGATGGTCAAAAAAGCGACGGATAAAATAGCGAGGCCAAAACAGCGACAAGACAAAATAGCGATAGACAAAATAACGACAGACAAAACAGCGACAGAACAAAATAGCGACAGACAAAACAGTGACAGACAATCCAGTTCCCAGAAGTTCTGATACAATAATATTCATAATTATATTAACACATTTATTTGATCTAGGTAGTTTATAAACTCAAATTGAGTGCGATACTTTCTGAATATTCCTTTACAACATGTTCATTATAATTCTTAACAAAAAAACGTAATCTCTTATTCCCTAGGACGTATTTGGAACTATGACTCTTGAAATGCCTGAAGCGGTTTTTGTATCGCGATACAAATATTTTGGAGCTATTCTGTTCTTTTTTGATGAATTCTATGAATTTGTGAATAAACAGATGGTGACAGTCGATAGATTTCTGGAATGGATTATGCCATGCATCTAGGGAATTATTGGTTCTTGGAAGTTTCTTCTTCACACGTTCATAAATATTCCATGATTGTATTGAAAAACGAGGAGTTGTAGTCGTCGTCCTACATAATTATTGTCCCAGTACTCTATAATTGGGGTAAGCTCTTCTAAATAATTCTGGGCAATGGTTTCGAAACCGGTTTGAACATCTTCAGGAGGTACACAACTTAGCGCCAAGAGCATCTTCAGCAGTATTCTCACATTTTCGTCCGATCTATAAAGGGCTGTTAATTTTTCCTCTTGGATTCTTCTCCACAAGTTCTGTGATAGGTGAAAAAAACAACCTACGATAGTTACATTTGGGAAAATGCTTTTTGATGCATTCATAGAGGTCATTTCAAAATCTGACAAAATTTTGTCAGGATTCAGTTCCGGTTGAAAATCTTTCAATTTAAACATTTATTCATTTATACGATTGCTCAGTTTTGTTCCCCAAAAGACAATATACAGGGTAACTCACGGTCGATGGTACGTTAGACGTTTATGGAGAATGGGACATAGGATCATTCTGAAATTTTGGTTACTCACGTGGTTGCTCTCGGTCTATCGATCTAAAATATTTTCAACTCTGCGGCGTTGCCGCTTCTATCAAAAAGTGGCAACAATTTTGTTATTTTAATGGAACACCCTGTATTTCAATGCATTTTCAGATTCTCTCTGGAAAGCTGATTTCATTGATCAATCACACTTGGGGTCTAGCGGAAATGATTACATAGATATAGGGTGTGAAAAATCGACATTTTTCAACTTTAGGAATTTTTTTTGTCGAAACTATTCATTATTGGTCAAAACGGCTTACATGTCCCCGTCTCAACTTATGATTAACTATCTACTGATATTTAATTGGGACATATACCGAGTGATCAAGATTCTGAATTCTGCACCACCCTGTCAATCAAATTCAGTAATGTTTTTTTGTACTATATATTTCATCACTGGAACTATGGCTAGTTTAGACTTTGGAAATTTCAAACCCAAAATATGTAGTAGTAATCATTGAAAATTTTCATGGAAATTTTTGATTTCATAGCTCCATATAAGTATTATCTAGGTGAAAAAACTCATACATAGGTAGTATCCACTGTAGTAGGTATGAAATTTGAAATAGAAGTACCCAATCTCATAACTAAATAAACATATTTCATATTAATACAATAATTCTGAATAATTATGATGATTGTATATATTTCGGGGAATAATGTGTGACTATTGCTAGACTTTGATCTAAGATCTAGATCACAACATCATAATCACAACTTTACCTATGTACCTACAATCTATTCGAGAATCTATCATACCTTTTAGTATTCCATAGGAAAAACATCTAACTGAGATTGCCTCATACCTATAATAATAATAGTAGGTACTTCAATGAACCAAAACATGATCCAAGATGATTATGTCCTTCTACCCATACATAATATGTCATACCTATATTTGGCTAATTTTCATTCAATGTTTTTCAGATAAGAACCATTTAAGAAAGGTCCTTCAGAAGTTATTCTACCTTTGAAGAACTGATTCACAGCAGTGGTAAGTCTTTATCTGAATATTGTTTCTGAAATATAATCATCTAAACTGTCTGTACTTAGGTTAATCAAGGTGGTGAAAAATTCATGATTCTTTAAAAAAATCAAAGAAAAACGTGATTTTTTCAGTTTTTTTTTTAATAATAATTGATGTTTTGTCAATTTTAAGTACCTGTGTATCTTTACATGCAAACGCAAATAATAACAAATAGCATTTTTTAAAAAAATCTAAAAAAATCTAAGAAAAACGTGATTTTTTCATTTTTTTTTTTAATAATAATTGATGTTTTGTCCATTTTAAGTACCTGTGTATCTTTACATGCAAACGCAAATAATAACAAATAGCATTTTCCTGTTTTGACATATCTTGTATTGGTTTATTCTTGTCAGACTGCGAAATCTATAATAAAAATGAAAATTAACGTTGCATTTTTTTGAAAATATCTTTTTTTTTTTATCAATATTAAGAATATAGTTTTATTTGCAGTTTGTATCAGTTTAATTTGTATTTTGAGAATATTTTATAAAATAAATAATTGTTATTTCTGATTTTACATTTTTTATTTTATTCATTGAATAAAATAAGAAAATCACTTGATTTAAATCATTGATTTGAATCGTGATTTAAATCAAATGATTTAAATCAGGCGAACCCTGACTAAAACACTGAACAGATCAATTCAGTTTTGCATACTTTTTTGCTTTGCTGTTCATATTTCGTTCCTTCTGTTCTTTTGAACAACAAATGCTTAATCTGGAGATCACATACAGTTAAAAACATGATAATATTATTTGAAGGAAATGTGAGAAATCCTCTACTCTTCATTAGAATGAATGAATTGAATTTTTCATTGCCATCTCCACAAATAGTATCGAAACATGCTGTGCACTTTGTGGAACTTTTAGCCTTTTTTACAATATATCCACAAAAGTAGGCGAATGCTTCCTCAATGTTATCAAATTCTTCCTCATATTCTTTCAGGTTGAGTACAGTTTCATCTGACTGGATATTCAAATCAAAAACAAATTTCTTTTTTTCCTCTTTCAGGTCTCCAATGGTGATGAGGGAATGGATCATCTCACCACCTGTAACATTGCTTCCTCTTGGGGACTTAACCAATGAAAATAAAGACATCAGTCTGAAAATTTGGCCCACTTGAATTGATTCTGGGTGACTATTACAGCCCCCAGCAACTCTCATCATCCCAAAGAAGTGCTGGAAGAAAATATAACCTTAAGTGAGGTCCAATAACTAGAGTTTGGAATAATTTGATTTATCAGTTATTAATTGAATAAACAGTCTCATTGAAAACAGGACAAAGGAAACGTTTCATTATTATTCAACTAATTTTGTTTTCTTCATGTCACCAAAGGCTGGAATAATCCTTGGGACAGTCCACCATTTTGTGTTTTGCATTCATCAACATCTTTGTGCATCTAAATAATGTCAAGAAAATAAAAAACAGTTTAAAATGATGAAACAAATGATCTCTTTATATTACTGTCAAGAATTACACTTAGTTCGGATATTGAAGTGAGCCTATGACATTGATAATTCAACATGAATAGGTAGACAATGTTATTCACTTTTGGGGATCATTCTTATATTCATTATCCTATGAGTTACTTACCTCCAAATGGTCTTGATTCATCCTAGCAGTCATAAAATATTTGAACCCAAGTTCTGAAAGATAACTTGTCAAGTCCAAAGTACATGATATGGTTGCCTTCAAGCCTTCAAAAGTTGATTTTGATAGAAAAATCTCCTGTGGAGAACCATGCTCCCACAAATCCAGATATAAAAGGAAATCTTGTAGTTCCTAAAATCAATGTTACTGATTATTCAATTTGAAGAATTGATTTTGACATCATCCCAAAAAATCGTGTTTAACAACGTGAAGTTTTTTTGGATTCATATTTTACCCTGTATCCATCAGAGTCCATTTTCAGTGCAGTCACTGGGCTGGAAGAGTTCAATATATCAATCAACTTATTGATTCTGCGGCAAAAGGCAATCGTAGGATCTGTATCACTCCCTAGCTCTGTACCATGAATTTCTATTGCCGAAGCAACTGTATAACTGAATAGCTAAAAATAATATCATTATCAAGGTATATCGGCCAAAACATGAATTGCCCCTAGCACTAGCTTTCTCAAGATTACCTTGTTCTATATAGGTTTGAACAGAATAATAGCAAAAATTATATTGTTATCTGATCTAATTTTACCTGGAATGCTAAACGGGTGGACATTTTCTCTCCGAAATAATATGTTCGAAATTTTAAAGTATGGCCATAATCTTGATTTCATTGCAAATTATAATCGACCACAGCAGAACATATTAAAAAATAGTTGAACAATCAATGCACGAGAAATTCAACAATCATTGATTCAACTGAACCATGATTATGATCATTTCATGAAAAAATTATGGATACATACCTGAAATGCTCTCTTCTTTTCTAGGTTATTCCTGAGGCACTTGATAAGATGAGGAAAATCAGAACATACCCTCAATTTTCTTGATGCATCCATTGGATGTTCACACCATGGTTGTGAGCTGTTTAAAATCCCGAATCCCGAATCGCAGTCTGGATTCAGAAAAACAAGGGGATGTATTGACAATATATTTGTTTTGAGCTCTATCATACAACTGCACCTGAGACTAAAAAAACGGAAAATCTTCATTGCTTTCGTGGATTTCAAAAGGGCCTTTGATTCTATAAGTCATTCGCTTCTCTGGAAAAAACTGTTTCATCTAGGTGTTAGCGGTAGGCTCATTACGCTCGTTAAAAAAATCTACGAAAATGCATCTATGAGAGTTATAGGAATGGAGGGTCTGGCTCGTCCTGTGGATATCACGACAGGTGTGCTTCAAGGTGAAACCTTGAGCCCTTTACTTTTCTCCTTGTTTCTTGCCGACATCGAGAAGTTTTTCGTAGCTGCAGATGCTAAAGGAGTGAATATTGATGGTTTGAACGAAGTGATGATGCTTCTCTACGCGGACGATCTTATTCTTATCTCCGACAGTGAAGTTGACTTGAAAAGTAAACTCAAAATTCTCAGACAATATAGCGAGCGTAATTTTCTTACCATAAATGTGAACAAAACAAAAGTTATGGTTTTCTCTAGGGGCCCTCTCTTCTAAGTTCCTATAATTTCTACTATGGTGTTGATAAAATAGAAACCGTTAAATCGTTTGTATACCTCGATGTGAAATTCTCATCGTCATCTTTCTTCCGAGAAATGTCCTACTGTTCAGTCGAAAAAGCGAAACAAGCAATAGGTTCGGTAATACCGATTATAACTGGAACAAGAATCAACTCATGGTATTCTCGTGTCCAGTTGTTTGATTCATTAGTGACTAGCATAGTGAATAACTGTATACCTGTATGGGGAATTCGATATGCAGAGGTACTGGAAAAAATCCAAATAACTTTTTTCAAAAGAATTTTGTTGCTTCCAAGAAACACCGCAGATTTTGCGGTACGATTGGAGACAGGAAGATCTAAAATTGCGTACCTTATATTCAAACATGCATTGAACTGGCTTATAAAAATTCTAGAAATGGGAACCGAGCGTCTCCCAAAGATTTGCCTTTCACAAAATATCAAGTTGGCAAATGTAACACACTCGAACTATAATTGGGCAAATCAGATTAAGAAATGCCTCCATTATGCAGGATGCACTGAGCAATGGGGAGAAATAAATGTCATCAACCTAAAAAGGAAGAGAGAGTCATACCTTACTACTTACAAAAATAAACTTCGAGAAGAGGATCTGACGTTACTGAATTAATCGTCCTATTTAACGTTTTACAAAAATCTAAGATTAAATAATAATAATAATGCACAAGATTATCTCTTGATTTTCATCAGGATGCAATTATACACCCATTCCAAGGTGTATCGCCTCCCTGTAGACTTGCATTTAGCAGATTTCAAACAGGACTTGACCATTTCCTGTTGAACTTCAGGAAGAGTGTTGAGAAGTTCATCAAGTTTCACCATGTTCATTTTTTCTTTCCTCAAATTAACAACCACTCTGCTCAAATGTGAATTTCTTCTGGATAAGTAGGATAGGTAATTATATTTATGTTTTTTCTCTATAACTTTTTTCTGTTTTTCCTGACGTTTTTTAACAAATGATTTGTAGCTCGTGCAGGTATGGCAGAAATTGGAATTTGCTGGGATTAAGACTGCACATGATTTGCTGTTGCCATAACACATTTTCAATGTTTCCATACGTTCTATCAGTGCTTGAAGATTGTCCAAACTGCTAACTGTATTCCCAATATTCAAACCTTTATCTCTAGCTTTGGCAATATTAAATGAGGAACTCAAGATAAGTGATCTCTCAGCAGAAAAAGTTAAATCATTTTCATTGATGAACATTTTCGTGAACAGGATATGCATTTCTAATATATGAATCCTCCACCCAGCTGGAAGTATCAATTGAGTATGATTGCATTTCAGTTCTTCGAATAAGGTATTCAAATGATTCACAGTGGCACCTTGAATATTTTCACCCATAACATTCAGGAGGACTAGTTCTTTCATTGAAAGCAGGGTGTTCTTGAGGGTTGGAAAAAGAGGGAAGGCTGACTGGAAAGGAATCTGGAACCACACTAGGAAAGGATAAATGGATTGAATCAATAAAGCTTTTATGTAAATAATAAATACCTTTCGAAATATTTGTATAATCTATCAATAGTATTGAATGTACATTTAAGAAGCGAATATAGTGAAAGATTTTGCAGAAAAAAATAGTATAGGTACAACTAAATTATACATATTCCCTGGAAGCAAAAATTTACCAAAAATGTTCTAGATACCATGGACATAGAATATAGTAGGATCCTATACAAATCCTTATTAATTATCAATATTTTTAATTCAATCAAGTAGGTACTTGAAAACTTCCTTGGAACTATAAATATCTATCAGTGCATATCAATTATGAGTTTCAAATAACAATTATGAGTTTCAAATACAATGCGAGAACTATCGTATTCGACATTGTCAACAATGTTCAAATTCAGAGCTACTTTTGCAAATCTCAAATAGAGAAAATAGTCCAATCAAATCTGTCTGCCCTATTCAATTAATTGAGTTATTCAATTTGTCATCAACTTCAAAAAGAAACAAAAATTGAGGCACAAACCCAGCAGGTTTTTCATTCCATACAAAAATTTCATCATTATAAATAGAATAATCCTTTCATGTATAAATCTTCAGAAATAAACTTTTGATCGGATAGATATGATAGTTAATTGAAGAGCAATAAGACATTTATGAGAATGAAAAATTTATCTGAATGATATACTACCAACATTTTCAGTGGGATGGCTCCTTTTTTCAATTTTTTCTTCCCAATATCATTCTCAGAAAAATGCTTTTGACACACAAATCCGTTTTCTGGTAGGTTGATTGATACTGCAGTAGCCCACTTCTGCCTCTCACTAGCTTAATTGAATGATGCCAGGCAGACATGAATATGATAGGTATATATACTGGTAATATATACTTCCTCAAACGTTTGCTTGCTATATAATTGAATATACTCTCACTATACACCATGACTACACCCTGTAAATAGTCAATAATATAAAAAATTCAGTAATGGAATATATCAAGAGGAAGTTGTACTATGATATAAAGCAGTGATGCAAGGATTTCATAGTCCTTAACTTTTTAGGTTCATTTTTGATTTTCAGTGAATGAAAAAATTAGTAACATATTCATTAAGATCTATCCTATGTTCCTGTCGGCTTAATTTTTTTCGAAATTTGTCTCGATTCTTTCATAAAAAAATGGTAAAATCATCAAAATACATGTAAATTTCCGATTTTTTTAAGAAAAAACCAAATCAAATTTCGAAAAAGTGAGACGACAGGAATATAAACTGGATCTTTACGAATAAGTACAAATTTTTTCATTCACTCAAAATGAAAAATTAACCCGAAAAGTTAGGGGCTACGAAACCCTTGCACGGCAACAATTTATCCAGAGAGTGGCGCCAGTCTCAGAATTTAAAGGAATTTTCCCCTGAGATTTTTCAGTTTTCAATGTACTATCAATTATATAACTGAGTTGGGACATACTTGAAGAAGAATTATGTATGTAATATAGGTACTTCGAAATTCAAAACCTCCGCCAATTTTGAAATCAAATGGATCTGGGTTCTATTGTGTTGCAATCAGCAGTAATTTGAGTGTCAACTTTGATGGAATACCTATAAATGTATAATCACCCTGATGGAATGCATTATACAATGATGGAATAAGAAGTTTATTTCATCAATCATTCTAGGTAGGTACCCTTATTTGTGGTAGGTACCTATGTATAGGTACATATCTATCTGTACTTTCAACATGAGCAAATCATATCAAAATTATGAACCTGTGAAAGAATTTATGACGAATAACTACATAAATGAGTTGATTAAATATTTGTGCTTACCTTTGGAACAGAAAACATTCGGGTGTCAGAATTTTTGAATAATCCGCACACATTGCAGCAACGCCAGTTCATATTGCCGAAAAAACGCAGAGTACTTGCACAATAAAACTATAAATCAACACTATGAAATACAACGTCTTATAAACTATACCTACCTACTATTTTAACGAACAATAATTAACTATAAAAACGACAATTTTTCAAATGGAAACACTGAAATTTTTCACTGGGAAGCTCAAACTTTGAAATAATTTCAAATCAAATATCACGTGACTTAATTTGAAATGTGACTATTTATGACTGATTTGTGGCCAATGAGAACATGGAATCACAGAACTTTAGTTCTGTGTATGGAATACATTTTGTGATTTAATCGCATCAAGGTTGGTAGAGCTGATGTTCTAATCTACCTACCTCGAGCCGCGCCATCTATCATTCAATATGTGAACCTCACGCCATCTCATTTATATGTCAAGAACCAGTCTGACGAAACAATTGAAGAGTGAGCGCACCAGAGGTTTATTTCATCAATAAGAAACCTATACAAATAGAAGTATTGGATTGATATACTAGATGAATTTTTTATGTGCAAACTAAGCGCTTTTCCATTCTGTCGTTGTTTCCCAAATCGCTGATTTGGTTGACCGCTGTTTTGTCTGTCGTTCTTCCTAGAGCAATTTTTCTAATTGCTTTTTTTACTGTCGCTGTTTTGTCTGTCGCTATTTTGTCATGTCGCTGTTTTGTCTTTCCGTATTTTGTCTATCGCTATTTTGTCTTGTCGCTGTTTTGGCCTCGTTATTTTGTCTGTCGCTTTTTTGACCATCGCTATTTCGTCTCAAAGCCGCTATCGATATGTTCTCGTCTCTGTTGTCGCTTTAGCAATTCTATAATGGCGTCTTCATTTGAAGTAACTTCAATAATCTCGTTTTCTCTTTCTTGCTCAGCTTAATTTTTCAGCAAATTCATCTCAATTTTCAGTGTACGATTTACAGATGATCACGAAATAACTACTGTTTGGATTATATTCATTTCTCGCTTCAAGGAGGTAACTTCAGTATTGAAATGTCAAATTTCTCTTAGTAGTGTCGAAACATTCTTGGAAGGAGTGCGACACTCTTGACAGAAATATACCAGAGTCCTCTCTAATAAAACTACAGCTCGGAGTTCTTATGGAATCAGACCTGTGCTAGCCTCTACAGGAAGTTGCACTTCATATTCATCACCAAGATCTTGATTGTACGCTTCACAAGTATCACTCATTGTGAAGATGAATTTCCAAGTCTGACCCTGAACACCAGTCTAAATTCAGTGTCATATCACTAATGAACCCAGGTGTATCTAACTAATACGAAATACTACACTATTGGCTAGTATCTGATTTATTTATAAATTGACGATTTTGCGGTAAAACTGTCACTACTATATTACCACCAGACACTTCTTATTCACCTTTGCATAAAGATTCTTATTGTGCATACTTGCATATAACTTTCGATATTCGTTTCGAACTGTTCCGCTTTGAAAAAAAAATGGACTGAACACAGCTCGCGGAAGCACGTCTGTACGAATTAGAATATAGTAGTATGTTGTAACTGTGAAATGCGCGCGCACATCCAAACAACGGCTCAAATCAGATGTATCCAAGATGATTACGTCAATTTACGTCAGTCGGTCTACAAGGATACGTCGTTTTGTGTTGTGATTTTCGTAGAATTTTCATTTTTATTACCTATTTTCATCCCACTTAACACGTCTCTGTAAGCGTATGCCGGAAAATTAGGTGGGTGTTGTTCATTATTTTGTTATCGATGAAGATTGCTAGAGATGTTTTCATTGTTTTCCTCATTTTTCGTGAGGAAGGAAGGGAGAGAGGGAAAGAGCATGATGAATGTCCTTGGAAACTAGTAAAATACTTTATTGAATGAAAAAGCGTACAAGTATTAAAAAGAAAGGATTTGGGAATTCTAGTTCTAGCTGTGTTAAACTGGCTCAGCCAATGCTTTGTGTTTTCGAGAACCTATGACAACTTCACTGTCAACATTTCGTGAACAATCATTCCCGATAACCCGTTTTATGCAAAATAGGCTGACCTTAATTTCTCTCTGTAATATACTTGTACGCTTTCTTTTAATGCGACTGTACTTAGCAGGAAAGATATGCCAGCCGCCTAAACTTCTCTGTATTTGATGAGAAATCAACCAATAATATGAGGTGGGGCGCCACCTCACCAATTCATCCAATGAGAGGCTCCCCTTTGTTTTCTGTCAGATCACAACTTTTCATACTGGGAGTCCCATATGAATACCAGCAGAATGTGGTGAATGGGGTATATGACTCGAACATACTACAGAAACTACAATCACCTAGAAGTTATTATTCATATAAAAGGATGAAGGAAAGCTCACAGTCATCTCCACAACTCTAATAATGATGTAGTCAATCAACGGAACATGTTTCGGACTCATAAAAGTCCATCTTCAGCCGTATTCTAGAAGTTACTACAAGCAAAGGCATGTGAAAATATTCGAATTGTTATAAAACCAAAAATTGACTTACATGGAGGTGAACATTATATTCATTATTCCAAATTTTTTGAGATTTTCTCCTCGTTTCTATAAAATAAAAATATGAATATTATCAACAGTATTGAACATTATATGTATTTTTTTTAACGTTGCCAATATCTCTTATCATATTATCGTGAATGATAATAATAATATATGGGTTTAAAGAGGAATAAACAAGTTTTCATCTAAAATGAAGGGTCCCGTGCCCTAAGAACGTGCACTTGTAAAATCAAAAGTCAAGTCTTAGAAGAGAAACTTGACGAGCACACAAGGTGCTCTCAATAGCTATTTTTGGTTGTAAAACAGGAAAAAAGAGTCCCGTACCCTTGAGAGAGCGCACTCAAATACTAAAAATCAATTCAGAATTGATGAGGCCAAAAGCCAAAAAACGTGTTTAATCCAACTTAAGGTTAGAAACACGAAATTAATTAAATGAACCTTGACATAAGTCTTGATGACCCGATATTACGACAAGTGGCATAGGACACCGAATTGAAGTTAACAATTGAATGTGAATTCAACTAGTGGTAGTTCAGTTAGAAATAATTCAAACAGAAATGACAATGGGAAGATTTTAGGGGGGGAAGGAGGAAAATTCCATCGAGATGGTTTAGTAGCAAATCTGAAATATAAGCAAATGAATAATGAAAATAGAAAGAGACCAAAGCAGGTGCCGAGCAACATAAAACTAAATCTGGTTTTTGGTAAAATCTGCAGAATTGAAAAATTTAATACAATCATAGTTTACCTGTTCATTAAGGGATTTGACAGAATTATTTTTCAAAGCAGAATCAATTTCAAAAATTTCTAACAGATTCAATAAAGCACCTTTCTAACAAACATGTGAAATTTTCAGATCTTGATTGTGTACCAATAAAAAATATTGTACTAATTTTATTTTCATTTTGCCTATGAGCTGCTCTAAGTTCGGTGGGGTCGTGAGTAAGTGAAATTTGTTAGCAGTTCTGTATCTATCTTTAGATAACTTCAAATTTAGATAAGATAACAAAGATAAGATGAGATAAGACAAATGAGCGCCATGTATTTTATTTCTGGTTAAAATACAAAAACCAACGATCTATGCACAAAGAACAGTAAAACAAAATTTCAAGTTTAACAATTTAATTTCATGTATGAAATTTGCTATGTGTACAAAAATTAATATTCAAAATGTACAAAAAATGGATGTTCAAAAATGTACAAAAATTTATGTTCAAAAACATACAAAAATTGCAAAGATGTCTTAATTTTTAAGAAGTTCAATCTCAAGTGGAATCTCTTCCTGGATAGTTTTCTTGGTCTCCAGGTAGTTTGTTTCGCTCCTGTCGGACTTTCGAAGTTCTAGGTGAGGGAGTTCATGGAACTCCTGCCAAACCATATAAACTTGATCGACCAGTCTGTTCCAGGAGGTCTTACAAATCTAGTTCGCTGCTGGAGTTTCTGCAGTGAAACCTCAATGGAGTGTCATAAGTGAGCCTTCAAACTCAATCACAAGTCAAAATTAACATCGAGATACTATTTACAATAATTAAGTTGATCAGAGAAACTATCTAAACAAGAAAAGATATGTGCCATTTTACAATGTTTGGCACTGTTGTTACGTGCAAAAATGAATCTGTGATGTGTTCAAGAGGATTCGAGTGAAACTTATGTGAACAACTTTTTCTATGACTTAGTTGGATGGAATAATTATATTCTGAATTTTAGAGATATCAATTGTGAATTTTTGTTTCTTTGATAGAAAGTATTTCAGAAAGTTAATGTCTGTCTCAAATAGAAAGGAGATATCAAAGATTAGCTAAGTTAAGATCAATACAAGATAAAGATTGATATCTTCCTCAATATTCGTAAATCTTCCTCAAAATCGTTCCTAGAGTCAAGTTCCCAGAAGATAGATAAGATAAAAATGATGAAATATGTATCGAGGATAAGAAACCAAGATAATACAAAATTTATTTAGGTAAGATAAAATAACTGCAAGTAACGAATGGATTATTATCGATCTTATTGTTAGATTATTTCTATTTGAGAGTGAAATAATAGATATAATGAACCTCAAAATGAAGTATCTTAAGAGAAAGATAAACTTATGTGATAATAAAAATCTACAATCCAGCCAACAGGTGGATTGAGCTGTTTCGAAGTGAGCAAGCAAATTCTTACGACAGATGTGACATTCAGTCTAGATACATAAAAGTTTGCTACTCACCCCAAAAACAGGTTCAATCCTAGATCTCAGCTGGAAAGTATTTTCTCTGGGACTTCGAAGTGAGCAATCAGAATAATTCTGGTGGATCTCCCTCAAGCACCAATATCTCAAATTTGGTCAAAACACCTTACGAATAGATTATTTGGACTCTGTAAGGCTTCAATTAAGCTGAAAGAAAATACAAAAATACGGCAGAAAAATTATTATTTCATAACCACATTTTCTTGAGTTACATAAACCTCAAGAACAAAATACACTCATTTTTTTCTCAATTCATGAGTAAAAGATGTATACGTTCAATATTAATCCTCCTAAATATAGGATTACATTGAAGATTGAAAGATACAAATAATTTTCACCACGAGAGCAAATGGCGTCTCATCAAATCAAAATTTGATATTTCTCTAACACCAAATAATCATGAGAAATGATCCAATTGTCAGTTCAAACAGCAGAAGATACAATTTAAATTCTCATATTGAAAAATTAAATCATCAAAATTTCGATAAAGGATCCATTTATTACCTGTATCAGTTTTTTTATCAGAAAACCTTGTCAAGCGTCTTCACTCTAGGACAGATATTTCAGGAAGAGAGCGAGCTCGTATTTTCTCTTTCCGTGCTTCTATTATTTTATTCAAAACGCAGACTCATGTGGTGTGGTGTTGCCAAACTTTCAACTTTTACGAGAAACTATTAAATCTACATTGAAAATATTTTAATTAAACCTTATCAATCAAATATAGACCTATCATTGGATTAGTATCCAATCTGAAAGTTTGATTGATAGTTTCAATTAGTGTTACCTGTTCCATTATGCCGTGAAATGATCGAAATTAGCAAGTCACAAGTGCAATGGTTTGAGACTGATTAGAAGCGACAACCATGTGACAAGCACAACGATCACGTGGTATACTTACCTGTCAAATTCCCACTATTCAACCAATCAACAAACACTAACGACGAACAGTATACGAGGTGAATAGAAAGTATCATCGAAAAGGAACAAAAATATACAAGTGTGAGATTTTTCTTTACAATGTCAAAATTATGTTCAGAATTTAGAATGTGGTTAGCAAAAGAACTCTTAGTGTTATACTCATCTGAAATCGAAGGGGAGGTTTTGGATTTTTCTATGGTTTCGACATGCTCCAAGACTCTAGTTATAATCCTTCTACCACTTTGGCCAACATACTGTGCATTTCAATCAGAACAAGAAATGCTATAGACACCGGATTCATTATTCAAAGGAACTTTATCTTTTGTATTAACTGAGATTTTTGAGATATTATCAATAGAGTAAAAAGAGATAATAATATTATCCATGAAACGATGAAAAATATTTTTAATATCAATGGAGACCTTACCGAAGAAAGAAATAGAGGCGAAACGGTTCCTAGTGTTGTCCAAAGGCAGTGAACTCATATTAATAGATATGTTGAGGTGTTTGTTGTATATTTCATTGATGACACGAGAAAGGGAACCATTATTATGACCAATCTGTTTGATAATGTTCAGTTCTTTGTTGAAAGCATTGGGACTCATAGGAATGGAGAATTGCAGCTTCTTATCTGGCTTCTTGGCTTAATTCCTTGATCAGAGATCTCACAGATCTAGTAATCCTTTATCTTTGAAAAATTCTTCTGATCTAACGAACAAAATTAAGAATGTTAATTTTCCTCATGATTCAATTTTAGTGTCATTTGATGTGGTTAACTTGTTTCCTTCTGTCCCTCCAGATGGTTGCATTTCACTTGTCAATTCAATAATTCTTACTTTTCACAAGTCTCTGGCCTAGCCATGGAAAGTAACTTATCTCCACTTTTAGCTGAAATCTTTCCACACAATTTAGAAAGTCAACTAAATAAGTTAAACTTGAATCGGAAAAATTGTTTCCGGTACCGTCAAATGGGGTGACATTGATAGCTTTTTTGAGCAAATCGTGGATTACACAAAAACTAAACTTATTTTTGCTCACAATTTTTTTTATTTGATTGCACTATGCCTAATGAAGACATATAGGGTTGAAAATGATTGAAATAATTTTATACTTGCTCTAAAATAATAATAACTTTGTTATCAAAGTTATACTCAAATTGGGGTGACTTTAATAGGCTCTGTGCTTCTGCATTACAACGAATGCTTCGGGTCCGAGAGTTATCAATGTAATCCATATTCCATCAGTCTCAATATATTTTTTTTATCAATGTCATGTGCGCTTGGGGCGTCTTTGATAATAAACAAGTTTTTATGGATTATCAAAGTCAGCCATGGTAGGTATCATTTTTCATAAGATTTTTTATTGGATTCCAATGAACTCTTCGCAGAAGTGAAGATGAAACTTCAGTTAATATCAAAATAATAATAATAATAATAATAATAAAAATGTTTATTCACATACAAAAGTGTAGGTACAAAGCAGTAGTGGTATAAATAAAATTCGTAAATAAACAAAATATCACAGAAGCAAAAATATGCTTGTTCGTGATTTGACGTGATGTGTAAATAGCAGAAACATATATAAGAAAGTGGAATGTGAGTTCAATAAAGGATAAACAAATAAGATTAAAAAAATATAAATATATATATATATATGACTTACCGTAACAGTTTGTTAAATGGTAGAGATAATTATAAATTTGAGTAAGTATTGACAAAATCAGGAAGGTATATACAAAATTTGGAAAGTATGGACAAAGTTTGAATAGTATAGACAAAATCTGGTTGTTATTGACAAAATCAGGTGGGTATGGACAAAATCAAACATAGGTAAGGACAGTTCGTGAGTTATGGATACATTGTTCAATTTATCAATATAATATATAATATAAATATAACAAAATTCATCACTATAATCGAGACAAGTAAATTTAATATTCAGGTCGGAATATCCGATATTTTGTAATGAATATTCACCTCATGTACTTTAAGTCTACTAGATCACTGAACATTTTTCTTCCAGTTGCATTAATCCACTTTTTCAATTTGTGTTTGAGTCCATTATAACTCCTAACACTCTTTAATTCATTTGGTAGTGTATTCCAAAGCCTGGCGGCTAAGTATTCTACCGAGCGTTGTCCAATTGTTTTATTACTAAATGTAGTGCTGTATTGTGTTTTTTTTGTTCTTGTTTCATATTTGTGTGTGGGAGAGGTTAATTTTATTTTATTTTTATGAATATTCAATATTATTCTTTGACAAAAAAGCTGCCGAATGTCCAATATTTTTGTTTCACTGAAGAGTAAGTTACTAGAATAAGTGATTTTCTTTCTAAATATTATTCTCAGTATCCATTTTTGTACAACGCCTAATTTTTGTAGGTGGCAGTCGGCCACGGCACCCCACCCTAGTATACCATAACAGAGTTGGGACTGGACAAGTGCAAAATAAATAATTTTGAGATGTGTATTATCTAGATAATCTGAAAGGATCCTAAATTTAGTCAACAGACCCCTCAGTTTATTGGTTAAATATTTCATTTGTAGATCCCATCTGAAGTGTCTATCTATAATGATTCCCAGATATTTGATTGAGTCCTTCTCCAGAATCTGTATATTATTATCAATATTTAGTGGCCCTAGATTCGGTAGGTTGTTGGCGTAGGAGGTGAACGGTAAGTAGCAAGTTTTCTGGCTGTTGAGTGTTAATTTGTTGAACTTGAACCATTCGCCAATATTCCGGAAATCTTCTTCTGATTCACTTTTTAATTGTTTCCAGGATGATGATTGGTAGAGAATAGCCATATCATCGGCAAAACAAATTATTTTACCTTTTGTTGTCGATTTCATAACATTGTTCACATATATCGTGAAAAGTAGAGGTCCAAGAACAGTTCCTTGTGGTACGCCATAGGTCACTGTTTTTGGATCACTCAGAGTTCCGTCGATGTTGACAAATTGCTTTCGATCGCCTAGGTAGTCTTTAAGTAGCTCGAATGTATTCCCTCTTAATCCGTAACAATACAATTTTTTCAATAAACGTTCGTGGCAAACAGTGTCGAACGCTTTAGAAAGGTCAACAAAAATGCAAATGGATGGAATATTTCTATCCAAAGCATTATATATTTCGGACGTTAAGGCATAAATTGCATCGTCTGTAGATTTTCCTTCTCTGAAGCCATACTGTTCATCTGAAAGTATATTAAATTTATCCATAAATTTGGTGATTCTGGTTTTCAAAAGTTTTTCAAATATTTTTGAAAATATCGACAGTATTGAAATGGGTCGATAGTTTTCAATTTTATTTTTGTTTCCACCTTTATGTAACGGTTTTATAATGCCGATTTTTAGGCAAGTTGGGAAGCTTCCTACTTCGAAACACTTATTAATTATGAAACTGAGAGGTTCAGCTATTTGAGCACTAATGTTTTTTAAAGTTTCCGCAGTGATATTATCCCATCCGGGTTCCTTCTTCGGTTTCAGATCTCCAATCAAAGTATATTTCCTATAAAAATAAAACTCAAATTTTATACTTTCTTTGGTTACGAGTGAACTACATTTTTTTGTTCCGCGTCCTCCAGATGTACTTGCCGGAGCTTCTAGAATGGCTATGATGTCTTCCAAGCTCACCGTAAACGAGTCGTTAGGAAAAATTTTGAAAGTCATCTTTGTGGTGTCCAATGATTTCAATCCCAAGACATTGTAGTCATTCTCGCCTATCTGCCCTTCAACCTTGGCAACGTAACTATACTTGGTAGAATTTCGGTTTCCAGATAACACTTTTACTAGAATGAATGTACCAGGCACAATATCCTTAGGGTCAGTGGGTAAATAATCTACTTCATCAGCAACGTCGGAGTTTGCGTCTTCCTGCTCATCCGACAGTTCTTCGGAAATACGATTCATTTCTTCACTCTCGTCTGATTCATTTGTTGGGCACGCAACACTTTTTCCGGCTTCCACAGTTAACCTCTTCTTTTTTCGTGACGAGTTTCGAATAGGAGTGCTGTTGTAACGTTTTTCTTTCAAATAGGACACGAGGTTATCTCCAAAATCTGTCCCAAATCGATCTCCATTTTCATCGAAGTTCGGAATTTTATTCAAAATTTTATCAGGGTTCAGTGGATGAATTCCCGTGGCTTCGAATCCAGACCTCAAATCGTGGTTTATTGCTTGAGGTGAGTGAGATCCAGAGGAATTCATTTTTTCTAAAGTAAGCTGCATAAGTTGCGGAAATATTTCTTTCTTTAAAGAAGCTAGTTTTGGATTTTGCATTTTCCACTCCAATAATACTGATCTCCATGCAGTCTTCAAGGGCCTAAAGAAGCTAACGTCGAGCGGTTGTGTCAGGTGAGTAGAATTTGGAGGGAGGCATAAAAATGCAATGTTATTTTGGTTACAAAACTCCAAAACTTCATCAGTAAAGTGTGACGACAAATTGTCGCCAATTAGAACCTTCTTCCCTGTCAAATTATTCCCGTGTGGTAAAAAAGTGCTCCTAAACCAATCAGTAAAGCAGCTGGCTTCGATCCAACCACTTTTCGTTCTGTTGAATCTTGATCCAGAGCTACAACAACGGTCCTCACAACAAGGATGTCCTTTGGGACCTTTTTCGGTCCAGCGGTCCCATAGATGTTCAGATTTGTAAATTACGTAGGGAGGTAGGAGAACACCTGAAGCTGACCCACAAAACATGATGGAAATGGCTGATTTCGAATGGTTCATAACATTTTCAGGTTATTTTTTACCTCTGCAATATAGCCACTTTTTACCAGGATCGTCGGACATGTTTGTTTCATCGTAATTGAACAACTGGTAGACCAGTTTGAATCAACTATTTTTTCTAATGCTTTATCTATATCTGTATCGCTGTAGTTCTTATAACTTCTGCTCCCAACTTTAAGTTTATAGATACGGCCCATTGTTTGTAGGTTCTTACTCACTTTATCGATCGAGCTGACCTGAAATTTGAAAAATTTATTGGTCTATACCAAAGCAAACAATAGAAAATCGCGAAAATGTTATTGTTGATGAACTATGGGGCGACTTTGATAATTATCAATCACACCCCGTAAGAGCTATCAAAGTGACCCCATATTATATATCCAGTAATAATTTTCAAACAAACGTGTTTTTGTTGACTTCTACACGAAGTGAGGTTAAGTAGAATGCACACAATCGTAAATAGCCCATATTGTTGAATCAATTGTAAATAATGATGATATATTCCATAATTTTGAAGACTGTAAAATTAACGCCAGTTTGAAGTATTCTAACAGAATATTTACAAAAATATTACAGCTACTACTTACCAGTACGTTAACACGACACAATGATGGCGAAACTTCACTCTTTCGACAGAAGATCGCGCGGTTGTCGGCGGCTTATAATTGCGGGAGATATGAACTGATTTAGAGAAATCTTACTCTTTATCAAAGTCCCCTCATAAAATTAAAGTCACTCCATTTGACGGTATAGGGGTGTATAACTACGCCCAGGCGAGAAGATCATGAAAATTATGTAAAATTATCTATCCTTCTCACGCTCTATAGATTTTTCTAACTCCTGAACAGAATCAAAAATAAAAGACTTCATAGAACTGGGAAAGAAATCTGTGCGCAATTATCCAAACGACATTGAAATCAATTTTCACAATCGAAATCCGATTAAAACAATAATGACCTCTGGTTAAATATGACCGATCAGCGATCAGTCAGAGCAATTTGTGCATTCGAAAGATGTCCATTTCCGTCAAGCCAAGACAGTCTTCATGGTACCAAATTTTACACTCAGGACATTGTCGCATGTACAGTCGTATTCAATAAAAAAGCGTACAAGTATATCACAGAGAGAAATTAACGTCATCCTATTCTGCATAAAACGGGCTATCGGGAATGATTGTTCTCCAATTGTTGACAGTAAAGTTGTCATATGTTCTCGAAAACACAAAGCATTGGCTGAGCCAGTTTTACATAACTAGAACTAGGATCCCGAAATCCTCTCTTTTTAATACTTGTACGCTTTTATATTGAATACGACTGTAGTTCCCACAAGAGCAATAGCAATCTTCTTTTCTTGAAGCTGAATTTTCAGAACTGGATGATTTTGAACAGGAAGGTAGGTCATCTTCTCATCTAAATAGGTCTTTGGTCACTTGTTGTGCTTTGTAGTTTATTGCTTTTTTTCTGGGTTCGATATTAGCGGCCTGTTTCGTTTCAGGTGTAGGTAATAGATTTTGGAAAGATAGGTTCAGGTTCTCCTTGTCACTCTCGGTTAATTTTACTCTCAATTGAGCAAGTGGCCACTCGTCTTCAGAATCCCAGGAGTTATTATCGTTCTTATCCATGTTGATCAGTGGTTTAGATGTAATAATCGACGGAGCATATGCAGTATCGGGTATGGCTTCAGGAGTAAATAGGACAAGACCCACAGCCCTGAAACCATTCACACTATTTATTTATTTTTTATTTATTTATTTATTTACCAATTCGGGTTTTCAACAGGTTGAACTAACAACCCAATAACAGAAAACCGCATATTACATTTTTCCATAAATTCATGAAATATCGGTACGATATATCGTAGAGTAATGAACTTAATAGATATCAATGTTCAGAAAAAGCATTCTGAAATTAAAAATAATAATAATAACGTAATAATGATAATAGTAACAAAAATAATCATAACAATAACAACAATAATGATAATAATAATAATAATAATAATAATAATAATAATAATAATAATAATAATAATAGATAGATCTATTACACAGGACTCTGTGCAGTACAAGCGGAATCTTTCTGTGGCCTGGATCGATTACCGAAAAGCATTTGACACAACGTCACATGAGTTACTCGTGTACTTGCTCAAATGTCTCTCGGTACCCGATTCTATAGTGAGATGCATAGAACAACTGATGCTGGTCTGGAAGACCCGCTTTACTATAACATCAGGTAATGCGAGAGTTCAGACAGAGCCAGTTATCATAAGGAGAGGAGTATTTCAAGGAGACTCCCTTAGCCCTCTCCTATTCTGCATCTCACTTCTGCCACTATCCGTTGAGCTCTGCAAAACCAGAGGATACAACTGCGGCCCACCCAGTTACCGGAGGCATAAAGTCACCCACTTATTCTATGTGGATGACCTCAAACTTTATGCCTCTGGTGAGAGGGATATGGACCAATCCCTCAGGGTGGTGCAGGAGTACACGCAGGCAATTGGAATGGAATTCGGGATGGACAAATGTGCACTGGTTCATCTCAAGAGAGGACGATGCGAGAACTACGACAAGGACGCGCAGCTCGTGGACGGAAGCATCCTACACCACCTGGATGCCGGAGAGACGCACACCTACCTGGGTGTAGAGGAAACTCACATCCAGGAGGCACAACGGGTAAAAGACGCTCTCCGCAGCAAGTATCGACAGCGGCTCCGACAGATCTGGTCGTCAGAACTGTCGGGGAAGAACAAAGTCGCTGCGACTAACATGCTTGCTGTTCCGATCCTACTTTACTCATTTGGAGTGATAAAGTGGACTCAAGTCGAGCTGCGACAACTTGACGTAAGTACTCGCAAGATGATGCATCTCCATAGGAGTCTGCATCCAAAATCGTCCGTTCCACGGTTATACATACCTAGAGACCAGGGTGGCCGTGGACTCTTGAGCTTGGAGTATCTCCATAACAGAATGGTTCTGGATGGCGCCTGCAAAGTCATCAGGAGTTCGGATCCCCTTCTGCAAATGGTTAAAACCCATGAAGAGGCAGGAGTAGGAGCTTTTCTTTTCAGGGCAGCACGTCGAGCAGCCGATGAATTGTCTCTGATTTTCGACTCCGAGCGCGAGGCTCAGGACTCAGTTACTGAGCTAGAACCCGCTCGGAGAAAAGCCCGCATCAAAGCTGCAGAAGTGAAAAAGCTCCTGCAGCTTCACATGGATAAGCCCATGCATTCGGTCTACTTCAAGACCATTGAAGACCGGGGCTTATCCAAAGAACTGACTTTTGCTTTTCTGAAGTCAGGCGGGCTCAAATCGGAAACAGAGGGGTTCATCATGGCATGCCAGGATGGGGTTTTTAACACTCTCGTCTACCGTAGCCGTGTCATGGGTATGGAGGTCCCTGACACAAGTTGCAGGGCCTGCCGCAGGGCGCCCGAGACAATTATGCACCTGCTGTCGTCTTGCACGGTGTATGCAGTCTCGGCCTATATCCATAGACACAATGCGGCATTGCGAGTGATCTACTACTATTTGAGGCACTCGTACGGCATAGACGAGACCCCAGTGCTGCCCTATGCTCCGGGGGATATTGAGTCCGTTGTGGAGAATGAGAGGTGCCGAATTTATTGGAACTTTTCATTCCCCACCCTCAGGCAGATACAAGCTAACAAGCCTGATGTAGTCCTCCTCGACCATCAAACCAAAGCGATGTTCGTGATCGAGTTTTCGGCGCCAGCCGAACCGAACATCGTTTTGAAGGAGGAGGAAAAACGGACTAAATATCGAGATCTCCTCTTCGAACTCCGCCGGCTCTATCCAGACCATTCTGTGGAATTGGTCATCCTGATTATCGGCTCCCTAGGAGGCACACGACACACGCTGCTCTCGGAGATCCAGAAAATCCCAGCGTGCCGTGATAAGGCACACATCCTGGCTGGTGGAATGCAGAAGGCCGTCATACTAGGATCATTGCGTCTACTCAGGGCACACGGTACTTGGTCCCAGTGATTACTCACCTCACAGGCTGTGAGGAGTAGTCACTGGATTTTATCCAGCACGACTCTGCGTGACGTCGGAGGCCGCAGGGTCGTGACTGGAATCATATGAACTCAAAAAAATAATGATAATAATAATAATAATAATAATAATGATTAATAATAATAATAAAAATAATAATAATAATAATAATAATGATAATAACATTAATAATACTAATGACATGCTTATAATTTGAGTCATGATATGTGGATATGAATATCACCTGAATACTGAATAAGCAGCATGTTTAACTACTGAAAGTGATCCATGAAATATATCAATATGACAAAAAAACAGATCATACAACCTCTGTATAGCAGTTATTGGAGAGTTCTCTGACGCATTCGTTCTATATCTTTGAGGATAAAACAGATTCGGAGATCGTAAGGAACGTCTTCCAACATTGAAATTCAATTTACCCAAGATACTTGGACAGTTAATGAAACCAGACACCAGTTTTTGCAAGAAAATTATGAAGCTAACAGTTCTTCTAGAAGATAGTTTAAACATATTATATTCTACAATATTGTAGTCGTACGAATTGTAATGATTCATTCTGTTGAATCTAAAATTTAAGTACTTAATAAATTTGATTTGAACTCTCTCAACTCTCTCAATATATTTTACATAATGTGGATTCCAAATTATTGATGCATATTCGAGATGAGAGCGAACAAGACAGTTGTACAGTAATATCAAACATTTTTGAGATCGAAATTGCCTAGTTACCCTCATTATAAAACCCAAATTCCGCAAAGCTTTCTTAACGATATGTTCAATGTGTATGTCAAAACAGAGTTTTTTGTCCAAGTGTACCCCTAGATCCTTAATATTTGGAACATTTTTCAGATTCTGGTTTCCAATGCAATAATTGTAGTCCAATTCCAGGGGGGGCTCGAACTTAGCCAAATGTTTGATGAAGTCAACGAAAAGGTCCTTATTCATAAATCCCTTTGGTGCCATTCTGACGATGCTTCCTGGAGGCAAATTATCTGCGAATTCGGGCTTGAGTCTTTCACCTCTGGAAATAATCATAGGCGGTATCGCAGTGCCAATAGCAGATACACATCCAACTACAGTAACGCATTCTGCATGTTCGTCAGCAATCATATGCACTCGTTTTACACCTTTCTTTGCTAAAATTGTGGGTTGATGATGAAGAGTGAGCTGATATCATTTCTCATCCATATTGAAGATTTTAGCAGGATTTTGCCTCAAATCCAAGTTGTCTAGTAACTTGCCAACTTCTTGAAAATGATCGTCGACTATAATAAACTCTTTGAGTTTTTGCGCTCTTGCCTGATTCATAAACTGAGCTTATCTCTTTGAAATTTGTGGATTTATTTTCAAAAACGCTCGTACCCAATCCCTACCAGCCATTTGTCTTTGTTCATTAAAGTTGTGTCTAATATTATTCAACTTGCAGAACTTCAATATATTGTGTCTCAACATCTTCATGGTTGAAGGAACTCCAATTTCAGCCTATCGTATAACTCGTCTACCAAGGTATTTCTATTGATCTTTACTTGATGTAGCTTTTTCACCTATTATTTTGATCACACTCCCAGATGTTCAAGTTCCTAAAACGAAAACGAAAGTTGGTATGCAGTTGTACGCATTAGCCTAAATACGCCCAAACGTATATAAACGTCCAATGATGCGTTTATTGACGCCCACTGGGAAAAAATGTGCGTCATTTGCCACACTACCAAGTTAACAAAGATTTTAACATAAAAAATACAGTTGTAAATGTAATTCTGCTACCAGCAATCAATATTCAGATGTGTATGCAAGACTGTATGTGGATATTTTACAAATAAATCAATGAATGTTCATGTAACCACGTTTTCTTTATGGTTGAATTCAATGAAATAGCATGAAACACACACCCGTCAAGTCTCTCCGCTTGCTGAGAATGAACTAATAGCGCGCCAAATGTGTTGGTGTGTCTGGCGTTTCTTGTACACCGTATGTACTGACGCAGCCGCCAATATGGCGGAAAATTTGAAAGTGGGCGTTATTATCCACTGGGCGTTATTATCCACTGGGCGTTATTATCCACTGGGCGTTATTACCCACAGGTACCTTAGTTCAGAGATTTCCCATTCTTAATGAATCACCCTGTATGATTTACAAATAATAATTTGCATTGAATGTCTTCATATACCTAATGAAATAGAAATGAGAAATATACACTGAACTTACCTTAGACCCAATTCCATAATGCTACAAACAGGTTCCGACAAACACAAAATTAATCTTTGGTAGTAGTCCATGGGTTCTCAAAGTGGAGTTCAGTATAAGATACCAAATGATACACAATGTCATGTCCAATATGGTGGAGATGACTTTGTGTATCATTTAGTATTTGAACACAGAATTATTATAAATTCACCAAAATGGTCAATTTTTTGTTCTTTTTAGCTACAGTTTCGAAACGAGCATTGCTGTTCTTCGTAAAAATCGTAACCTAATAAATTCTAAGTCGTAGAAATAATTTATAGTGATATGTATGTGGGAAGTTTTCACAGGGATGGTTGAATTGCTCGATAGTTTAATACATGTCATATATACTAGTGGCAGGACGATTTGTAATAACATTTTCGATATATTCGAAAAATATTTTCTCTAATTCATGAACATGCTGATAAGCATTTTCGTGAGGAGTTCTCAATTCTACTCTTGTGTTTATCATATGATTTGAAATGTACATTATGTGAATTAGACTCATTCAATTCATCATTGTCTTTCGAAAAAGTGGGACAATAATGGATTTTCAGACATTTTTCAACCAAATATCCAACAACATATTTGGAAGCATTCTGTTCAGGCAAAGGTTTGTCATGGTAATCACAATTTTCAATGATGAAATCATCCACTACTGTTTGGCTGTTACCTGGTATCCTTTCATTTTCATTCAACTCTTGGTTCCAATTTTTCCAATATGATAGACTGGTCAAAATAACGCCCAAATCTTCGTCACAATTCATAGATTTTGAATGAATGTAGTTTGAAATGAACAATTTTCTGAAAGCTTCAGAACCGAATTGGTTTGAGATTTATTGCATTCCCATTTTGCTGTCTGATACTTCCAAAAAAGTTCTCCAATGAATCTTGGGTCAACTTCCTGGTTGAATGAAATTCAAAGCCCTCACTCTGCAGTATTTACCATAATGCAATCAATGAATTAATGAAAACTATCCAACAATGAATGAATTTCACATTCACTCATTGAATTTTTTGTTAACTTCGAGACCTTTCAAAAAGTGAATCATTCGATTGAAAACTTTCAACTGATAAATTTCGACCCTAAGATGTTAGTTCTGACGATATAATTCCTATAAATTGAATATATCAAAATTTTTTAATAAATTACACTATAGCCAAAGTTGTTCTTGGTAATTCATTTAACTGAATGTATGTTTCAAGGGAGGCAGCAACAGTATCACTTATTGCTTGGGTTGCTAATTTGACCTTCATTCTCTGAAAGTTTGATGGTCTAATATGAGAATCAGTCAACTTTGTTACTAACCTATTTATCATACATTTATCTTTCTCATTGAAATGTTCAACATACTTCCAAGAGGTAGACTTATCTTCCCAAGTTAACTCATTCATGAAGAGATTGTTTCTTGCTGCTGAGATCAAATAACAGGCATCAAGAAACCAGAAAGTTTGTTGTCCACCCAATTTATTCGCCAAGTCCAAAACAATTCGACCCCATATCACTGACAAGTCCAACAACTTTCAAACCAGAGTTGCCTAGTTCTTGCAAATTATTTAATTAACCTTTGATGTCATTGGCACTATATCACATACTGTATGTTGTGGAAGATAAATCATAGGCCATAGACTGTTTCCATTTTCTCTTATACTTGATCAAATGCATGATTATAAAATAATTTTGTCTTGATAGACATTTCGCCAATGCACCTTTATTTTCAAAATGGCAAGAACAACTTTGTTGAAACCTGCAGTGAATTTTGATTTTTTCAATAAAAAAGCAAAGTGACCTTGTAGAAGGTAGAGAAAATGTTTTTTTCAAAAAAATAGAATTTATCAGTATACCTTCTGCCAAATTTATTGGTATTGTTCAAACATACTTGTGACCTGATGAATTGTGCCATTTCAGGGGTGATAAACTTATCCCCAAGTCTGAGGAAGTCTTCTCCTGATAGATAATTAGTTTTTTGTGATTCTCATTTCAATATCTTGTTCTTCCTCTGAAGAATCTCCATTTTGCTCTTGAGTGACTCTTGAGTGACTAGAGAGAACTTTTCTACTGGTGACTGGAGTGGAGGCTTCACAGTTGTTGGTAAATTACAAATTGAAATATCTTGTGAGATTCTAATTCTTTTTCTTAGTATGGTACCTTTAGAATTGTTTTCATTCTCCCTTTTTCGGGAACTGCTAGGTAGAACGATAATTGTTTCTCCACCTGTAACAAAAATGAAGGAGTCAATGATATTCACACTGGTATTCATAATATTTATATACTCAGTATAGGTATAGGTAGATTTTTTAATATCTATTCCAATAATATAGGTATATCATATAAGCAAAATCACCCTGAAATGGAAATGCTTCACTGAGCTACAAAATATGAGTACCTATCATATCAAGGTCAGCTTGCTGCAAACTGGATACTTATGGTTACATTCACATATGGGGGTTGGTTCTAGAAATTTGTCTCCTGAGTGATCATCATTATTTGAGCATTTACTTCGATGAGAAGATAAATAACACTTTTTGACCTAGGTGAATAATGAAAGATGACCCATACCTAATTCTAAGCCAAAAACGTAATGAAACGCCCATGAATTCATTTCAGGTATATGGAAATATTGGAGTTGATCAAGAATACTTCAAATTCAAACTAATAAAATTGAGACAGATCATTCATGAGCTGTCAAAACAGCCAGCTGTCATATACCAGCCTACTTTGCATTTTACATTCAAGTGAAAATGATTCATATCACAATGTAAATGGAAGAAATATGTTGACGTATATGACTGAAAAAATTTGATATATGATGTTTGTAGTTAGGATTTTTGAACATGCAGAACTTTTTATGAAGAATATATTTTTTTATAATATGAATAATGAAAAAGTTGTTTTCCATGTGGTTCCAACATAGTGAGAGAAAACAACTTTTTTATTATTCACTTTCGGAGAAAGTTATTTTTCATAAAAATTCAGCATGTTCTAAAAACTAAGATACAATCATCAGATATTAAATTCTCCCAGTCATATCCGCAGTCTGTCAAAAATGCATGTGAATTGTAATCAAAAGAGTAAAGTACCTTTATATTCGACACACCGTGTATACGACTGAAAAATTGATATCTGATAATCGTATTTCAAATTTCATAACATGCTGAACTTTTTATGAATGCTTAATCTTTTTCCTAAAATGAATTATAAAAATCTTTTCCAAATATTTCCAAGTTAGTGAGACATACTGTATAATAGCTCACTTATCACTCTAGGTGTATAATACACTATTTTTACTCAGTGTTTTTTGAAAACAAAGTGCCATTAGATAAAGGCAGTATTTAAATATCAAAAATGAGCATAAAAAGGTATATGTTTCTATTAACTTTTATCTGATTGAAAGGGAGAACCCATATTTCATACTTTAACAATTGAAGACCCACCTTTCAGGGTTGATATAACTATCAGGTTATTCAGGGGATAGTTATTTTTCCTTCCATACCAAAAAAACTTTTTAGCTAATTTGTTGGAAGAAATTCGCATTAGCCCTCCTCTTATTAAATCTTTAGCGCAACTGCCTCCACCAATGAAAAACAGAGTTTCCTGAAAATGTATTAAAATTATATGATAGTGCATGTCTGAAGTTTCCTTCTCTCATGTTAAAATTTGAACAAGGTGAAGGAAAAATAATAAGTTGAATAGAGAATTGAAATACCTATCGAATGAAGTATCATTTGATATCCCTGTTCATTTGAAATGTATAACAATTGCTTTGATCCACAACTATGCTTCATGTGATTTGCTTCAGAATTGTTCTTATTTATTTATTCTCATTTGGATGAAAAGTTAACAGGGGAAGAAGAATTTAGATTAAAAATGAAAATCATGTCGAACATCCAACTAACCAACTGCTTCCTAGCTGTCTCTGAATTTCGTGAAAAATTTCCATACTTCATTAGTTGTTCATGTTTGTTGAATGTGTTCTGAGGAACTGTATCAAATGAATCTATGTTAGTCACTGGCCCTGCTGCTTGTGGCAAAATGAGTTTTGATAAATTATTAGTATGTTCATCCAACAGTGTCCTCAATATGACCACATTTTCATTCAGTCTCTTAACGTGGACAATCTGAAATGTAATCAGCATAGCTTTATTCTGAAAATATAGAACAAAAAAATATTTATACAATTATGCATTTTTTTCCAGTCTGGTGATATCGATTTCTGACAATTCAAATTATTACCATATCAATTCAATACTCAGAGGAGCTGCTGAAAAAAGTTCTAAAAAACATTGGTCATAGGATACTTCTCAATATACAGGAGGTTGAAGTTGAAAATGAGATAGCATTCAGCTGCAATACTAAAGAAAGTATTTAATTTATTATTCAAGCCCACCTAAAACTGGAAAAAAATTAGTCATTCTAAATGCAGGACTCACCATCATATCTATTATTATCACCAGACTGATTTTGTTTCCTAAACACTTTTGTTGTGGTTGGAGGAGGCATAATGATTTTGTCCATTTCAAGTGATTCCTCATCATTGATGGATACTGAATAGAAAAATAATTTATTTAGTATATGTGTGTATTAGGGATATTAATATTGATGTTATACTAGATTCAAATTGCAGGAATTTTAGCCTTATCATTAGCTGTGAGGAACTTCACTAACAAGAATATGCCAGGGGTCATACTTTCTATGTTCAGGGTGGGCCAAATACGATGGTATTCTATTCGGGGATTTCTTGGAAACTAAAGTGATAGACAATAACATATCTTGGCGTTCTGGGCTCTATTCTCAAGAAACAAAAAAGGGGCAAACCACATGTTATAATTTTTGGTGAATTGTTTCACCATACGATCAGAATTTAAACTTGTTTCTAAACAATATAAATATCACAAGTCATATTTGCCTCTAGGAAAAACGATTTTCTTTGAAAAATTAAATATGGCCATGAAAAATAGGTAATATTCGGATATGGCTGGTTAATGATTATTGATATTTGATTTCTTTTAGAGGGCGCATCAGTCAAAACTGCCATGCAGAGGTCAGTTTGGTACCTAATCATTAATAAACTACAAGTGTAAGCGCAAATGTGGTTGGGACATTTTAAAGACGAAGGTTGAGAAAAGAGTATGAAGGAATTTTTCAGCGAAATTCGATTTGTGTAAAAAAATATATGGTAATGAAGAACAATAACATTGACATAGTTTCTGTAACAGAATCGAATAAAAACCTGGCATACCCTAAGTTAGCAATTCAATAAATTTTTGATGAAATAATCAGCTTCTGGAACATTGTCGTTTGGGAATGTATTGTGCGTAAAATTAATTCTGACGTTTCTGCATCTATTTTCAATATCGCCATATTGTTAGCGAGGTTTCGACAGTGGCAAAGTAGTACAGCTATTGTCTTACAGAGGGCTACACAGTGAAACTACCGTGCTGCGCTCCTTCAAGAACTAATACAAACATTACAGTTCTTTTTAATTCATTTCTTCTTTCTGGGTCTGGGGAACAGTGTTGCCAATAAGGCGCTTTTCAACTTCGTTTTGCGTTATTGCGATTTTTTGTAAATAATTGCGCTTTTTTTTCTTTTTATAGTCTATCGAGTGTACTGCATAACTGACTGTTGATCGATAATATTAATCTAATATATAAAATTCTCCTGTCCCTGTCACGGTGTTTGACGCCAAACTCCTCCGAACGGCTTGGCCGATTCTTATGAAGATTTTTGTGCATATTTGGTAGGTCTGAGAATCAGTCGTGAACGATTTTTCAAATTGAAAATTCAAGATGGCGGATATCCAATATGGCAGACGAGTTTTGTAATCCGTTTCTATTCAAAATTGGCATCTGAGGGTTTTCGGGGTCGGATATTATAATTTCTTCGTCAAAATGAGGAGATTCAGAATGGCGGATACAATATGGCAGACGAGTTGTTCAAATATGATTCGATTCTGTTCAAAATTGGTATCTAGGGGGTTTTCGGGTTTTCGGAGTTATTCCTTCAAAATTTGGAAATCCAAGATGGCGAATCCAATATGGAAGGACAAGTTTCGAAATTAGAGACCAATTGTATTCAAAATTGGTATCTGGGATTTTCGAGTCACAGATTCAGAATCTTTCGTCAAAATTGGGAAATTCAAGATGGCGGTTTCAATATGGCGGACGAGTTTTGTAATTATCGACCAATTCTATTCAAAATTGGTATTTGGGGGTTTTCGGTGTCGGAGATTATGATCATTTTGTTAGATACATTTTGAGGTCCACATAAACTCTTGGAACTATCCCTTCAACATGGCATAATCATTATCCTTGTTGAAAATTAATTCGGAAATTGCTGGAATAACCGTTTCCACAAAGAATGACATGAAACTTTTGTAATTATCTGGTGGTGAAATTAAAGTCAACCAGAGCGCCAGCGAAGAACGAAAAATGTCGAAATTCAATTGCTCTCCAACGTTTTACTTCATACAGTGACTTAGATTTCCTTGAAAATTCTCTGGACACGTTTTTTCTTTCCAGGAATTGTGAAATTCTTAATAGTTTCCTTCATGATAGTTTACTGCCATATTCTATATCAAAACACCACAGATAAAGTACTTTTCCAACAATGCCCAAACAAATATAGTCCAACACCAGATATCATATCAATCCTGCATCAGTTCTTTTTGGTGAATTGTTTGTATCCAGGAAATGGATTCTATTGTCAGGATATTGTGCTTTGAGATCACATTTTGAACAGGTCTATAATAGCCCAAATGGCAAGTGGTGTAAGTGATGAAACTTCTTGCAGGTGCATCACAAATAAATGGTCTCATTTTGGAAGGATACATATGATCATTATATAAAACACCACTATTCAAACTGCTTCATCTATGAAAACACTCAAGAATTCATTGGCAAATTTCGGATACCCAGAACCATGGTATAATATGCTAGTAACTTCTATCTTTTTGGGTTCAAATACAAATTACAGAATATTGGATGAATCTGGCTGCCAGAACTTCTTGCCAATGGTAGCCCATCGATGTTGACAAATATTTCACTACCACTCTCATGCAATAATTTCAAGACAGATTTCTGTAAACCAGAATGATAACATTTTCTCAGGGACGAAAGTTGTCGGATGCAATGCAAGAGAGTGCGAGTTTCAGCTGGAAAGTCTTTCAATGCTGGCACTGTTTTCAGAATACAGAACAAACAAGTAACTGCATTGAGGGGGATTTTATTAGAAATTGCCCAATCAGATGATAGATCTTGAATGTTATGATGTGATGTACTTTTGCTCTCTCCTAAAAGTTTCAGATCATTCAAATCAGCAATTCTGCGGTTCTCTGATTCAACAACATACTCGATATCATTATCAATAATTGTTTATACATGTCTCTCAGGACTGCAACGTTGATATTTTTGACTATTATTCATATCAGACTCTTCCAATTCCATACGAATTAGGTGTCTCACTATCTCACCATCAGAATCAGATGGAAGGAATAGTTCAGATGTATCTGATACCTATATTCAGGACCTCCGAATACCATTAGACTCTCGATTGTTTTATTCTATTTTCATGGTGTTTCGATATACCTTGTGTTCTTTTCTTATCCATATTATTCTAAATGAAAATTGTATTGAATATTATATAATTATATATACAACTCCTACCTGCTTCTTCGAACTTCTGTGCTTGAACCAAAAGCAGTTCTAACACTTCATTATTAAAATGAATACTGATGTTGTTATGTATTTGCTTGATTGTGATTGAATTTATTTCAATGAATGGACAGTCTAATTTGAGAGGCATTCAACAATAATCACAGGATTATCGTACATGGATAAGTATGATTTCGCTGCGTTGTTTCTATATGGGTACAAAACATGGTAGAGATAAGGAAACAATATCTTGAAACTCGAACACGGTATGCAGGGAGGAGGAGAAAAAGAAGCACTTTTATCGGCCCGAACAGCTTCACAATTATTCATTCTTAGCGAATCAATTGAAAATTATATAATTCATTATTCAACACGAGTGTTCCACTCGAATCAGTGCCCCCTTATGATAACTAGGCAGCAGCCATTTCGTTCGGACGTCATCTGTATACTCATGAAACTCATCAAAAGTTCTTTGTGTGTGTTCCATAAAATGCGAGAATTGTTTGGTCTCATCTTGAGATAGATTGAGTATCTGCATAACAGTTGCAATTTCCTTTCTCAATCTATCACTCGAAATTGAATGTGAATTTTCCAGTTTCGTTCGATCCGCGAGTGTTCGAATAGCAAAATTCCAACTTCCCCAATTGATGGTACTTCCAGAAATTTCGAATATATAATCGTTGTCTGCAGGAATATATTTGAATCGTTGCTCCAGGAGTACATCAATGAAGTGTTGTAACGTTCCAAGAATCAATATAGCATCGGCTCTGGATCCTTTGCCACTATTGAGGACTCTTTTGTATTTCTTTATCGAAACTTTTTCAGTTTCAGAAAAAACACACTAAAAATCTGTATTATTGCTCTTTTTAGCACTCTTGTAGTTTTCGATTCTCAAGAACTGAACGTCACCGTTTCTTTACCTGTTGAAAATTATCAATAACGCTTGGATGCATTGGGTCAATAATTTGTATTTATTGTAATCGTCCATATCCATTCTCAAAGTTAAAATTTCCATTCGTGACACAAACTAGAGGTAATAGTTGAAATTCATTTCACCCTTTCTTTCGCATGTCTATGTGTTCCAATGAATGTAAAAACTTCACAAACGATAAGATTTCCACAAAATTTATCAAACACACGACATGTTTCGCTAACACAGTAGCTTCGTCAGGTGATATACTGGTACAATGAACTAAACTAACGTTGGCTTGCTTAACTTTTATATATCTTACCTTCCCAAACTGAAGGATTAGTTACCTGTGGACAGGTACGATAAACCTTCATTTTCGGAAATTAGGCACAATATCTACATTAAATTACGGTATACCGGATTAACTTGAAAGAGTTGATATCAAATACATTTTTTTGATAAATTTTGTGGAAATCTTATCGTTTGTGAAGTTTTTACATTGATCATGGATTTCCATCAAGTAACGGCCGAGTCAATTCAAAAAATGTTCCAATGAAGCTGGTTCTGTATTCCAGCGGCATTCAATCAATAGTTCGAAATTTCTCACGTTATATAACCATAGTTTCTGTGCAACTGGACATTCAATAAAGTGGTTCCTCACCTCACGATACAAAAAGTTGTTGCATCAATTGCTTCGTCAAAAAAAATTGGAATTACAAAAAAGTCATTGTGCGCCCCTCTAGACGTCACTAGACTCCATTTCTCTGATTATTGGTCGAAAGTCAGTGATCCCTTACTCTAACGTTATCACTTCCAAAAGGTTCATCGCAAAAACCACATTCAGTAGCATTTGCAGAATTGACCCCTCCTGCTTTTGCTTTTCTCATCGGGACTATTTGCTTGAAAAACGTGTCTGGCCCGTGTACAAATGTCCTATAGTTTATGATTTTCTCGGGTCTAGCTCGGAAGTGTGTATTGGTTTCAGAACTGATTCAAAATCTGATATATGAGAAAAAATACCCCTATTTGTTTCTGAAAATTCACAAATTTCAAAATATTTTCGGGTACTTCATCACCGAATTTATCGACTTTAAATTCTGTTGATAATATTGTTATGAACGTATGATGAAAATCGCTCAATTGATGGCGTAACAACTTTGCTTTCTTCAAAAAATGAAGAAAACACCCATCACAGCTGAGCTGTCGGCAGATACCTGGGTCGGGCTTCCAGGATACAGAGTTATCGCATTTTGCATTCTCCCTAGATGCTAATAAATCAATCTCAGGACTGCCAGAGCGTTGGGTGATAAGATTATATGCGTGTATATCAAGACAATATTGTCTCTATCTTTAGGTTTCGAGATTCAGTATCTGCCTCCATATTTTCACAAGACTTTTTGTATTGAGATTATTCGATTTTGATGGAACATACTCACGACGCTCCAAATTTTCAAGATATAATCAATCATAAGTGAATGCTGGTTCGATTGAATTCAAATACCCAATAAATTTTACCAAATCTCTGAGCCCAACTTTTGAAGACTTTTTCATGAAATTTATATGAGCAGTTGCTCCTCTCAACCTTATCCTCAGGTAATCTTATAGTGAGTTCCGTGCTGATCCACATGTAACCTAGGAACTTGCGAGTTTTTAGGTACAAGGCAACTTTTGTCAAAATTAATAAGAAAATCTCAAGAGGAGAGTGATTTCCTGATACTATTTGAGTTACTCTTGCACTCTTCATTTGTCATTGTGTTATCGAAGAATAATCCAAATAACTAGCACTGATAATACTTTTTGACCTAAGACTATTCATAATAGGTTTGAATATTCTACAAAAAATATATGGATACGTGCAAAAGCCAAATGGCAAACATGTGAATTTATAAAGAATATTTCGAAAGTTGTCTAAAATATTTGCTTTTTCTTCAGAGACTGAATTGAAAAAATAAGCATCCTCCAAATCTATAGAACACATGGAGCAATCTTTTGTAATCAGAGATTTTATGGACTTCACGTTCCTAATTTCTTTTCAAATAAATTTGTTTAGAGTGTTCAAATTTAATACGAACCTGCGATAGCCATTTGGTTCAGGTACAAAAGAATATGAGAAGATGAATCTTCCCTTCTTATGTGTGCATGTGGTATTAGTCCAATCGATAACAACTTTGTTATGCTAACTTTCAAACATTCGAATTTTGAGGAAGAAAATTCCCTTTGGGCAGGTACTTTCTTCTAGATAGGATTATTGAAAAGTTCATGGAGTATCCTCGAACCCATTACAAAATAATGGGGTCATTTGTTATCATTGACCACTTATTATAGGATTGCCTAATTTCACCTGCATATTCGAATTCATACATCACTACCTCTAGTCCCTGCGGTACTGCCTCTTTGGCATATTCTGATGACGCGATGTTCCTGTCTTCTGCTGGTGATGAATTCGACGCTGATTTTCCTTTGGATTGAATTTAATTTGTGTACTGGAGGCCTGGCACTTAGAGTTTGAATGTTTGCTCGTACTTGCGGCTGCTAGCGAGAAGGGTTGTTTCCTTGGGGTAATCTTCTGAGCTCGTAAGTCTGCACTACTTTTGTGGATCGCTTAAGCACTCTTACACTTCTTGCTTAACTCCTTTCCAAAGAACCACATATCGACAGATGATTCTTCTGCAACTCTTTGAGTTGCTACGTTGAGTAAAGGAGATAGTTGATGTTTGCGGTGACTTGACACCAAATAGTGGACTTTACAAAATATTTTTGATGTCTCCACCAGTCCTGGCGATATTCTTGTTCTAATCTCCTCCTGTATAAAATCAGAGAACAGAATATTCAGCACTTTTCCTACTGCAAATAAGTCTTTACCAAGTTTTCTTGTAGAGCACCAAGAATTGCGTCACGTTTTCTGTCTAATGATGATAGTAGGGTTTTTATTTCTGAATTTATTCTAGGCACACTCAGTGTCGGGCAATTTTCTGGTATTTTTTACTGAGATGACGTTGTGGCAGTAGGTGTAACGTATATTATACAATTACACTGCGCCGGCAGCTTTTCATCGGCGAAATATGGGCGTGGATTTTTGAATTTGCTATCCTGATAGATCACAAAGTTGAATTTACAGAAAAGTTCCAAAATTATCAATTTAATATAAAAAAATGTCAAATTTATATTTTAATGGACGCCACTGGTTCTTTCAGATAGTTGTTCATCTAGGAAGAAACAGAAACCTGAAATATATGGGTTGAGAGAGAGATGTCAGTAGAAAGTAGAAAATCTGTGGAGTAGTTATTTATACAATTTAATGAAAAAATCAGTCATTAGATTATTCACAAATGTTAAATACAGAGGTAGAAATTATTTATATCACACTCATATCATGTTTCAAGATGATATTGGTACCCTATCAAACTGATGAAACTACTTCATTGACAGTTTTGTTAAAATTCTAGAGAGAAACCCACTTTGAATACCGTAAACCGGGGTAACTTTGTGATCTGGGTATTTCTTTGGGACATCTGGTATTTTTATAATACTGTCACATTCAAAAAATATTTGAGCAGTGAATATGGCAACTTTTGGTATTCAGTCTTGTTCATAAGAAGATGATAGGTAAAAAGAATGAGTTTGGCAACATTGCATTCGTTCTGTCAGAAACAGTGCATATTTGAATGAAACGGGTCACGACACACGTTTTTTGAAGATCTGCAAACTAGGTATTGTGCAGCCGAAACAATTGAATCCACATTATTTCTGGTGAGTTCATCTTATTTATTTATGTTTTGGCTATGTTTCGACAACATAGCAAAACAAATTATCAACACTAAAAAAATATCATCTTTGTTTACATAAAAAATTGTAACATGTGGAGGTAATTTTGGTACATGTACCAAAGTTAGACAGCAGACGTCTGTTGTTGAATCTAATTTATAGAACGTTATGTACCAAAGTTGCACGTTTTCCAAAGTCCAAGTTTTCTGCAACCGTTGTTTTTCTCTTTCAGGAGTAATAATTCCTCGCAGGCCAACCCGCGAAATAATTGGTCTAAAGCATATACATTTCTTATGATTTGCAGAAATGTCGAGGGTCAGCTTGATCCGGTATACGTCAATTACAAAGCTCAAAGGCTATGGTCAACCTGGACGGAAGATGGTCCATCGAATGCCCGTTATAACCAAATCAGTAGCGGGTGGTTTGACTTTCAAGTATTTGAGGATTGGTTTATTAATCTGGAGAAAAGAGGGGCGTAAAATTTCAATTGGGGACAACCTTAGTTCTCACCTTAACGTGGAGGTGATCAGACAGTGCGAATTAAATAATATGAGATTCATTGCACTGCCTCCTAATACTACGCATCTCCTGCAGCCGCTGGATGTAGCATACTTCCGTCCCATGAAGGGACAATGGAGACAAATACTAAATGACTGGAAGAACACGGCTGAAGGATGTCGATTTAGCGGAATACCAAAGGATAGTTTTCCAAAGCTTTTGAAAACTCTGATGTCAAAATTGGACGAGCTTGGTGCTGAGAATCTCAAATCTGGATTCAGGAAATTCGGAATCTACCCTTCCAATAAGAAAATCGTTTTGAATAGATTGCACGGAAATGTGGTTGCTGAGGATCCTGCAATACAAAAAGTTGTAGGCGAAAGCTTTCTGAGACATCTTGCCCAAACCAGTCATGAAACCACTGCACCTCGTATTCGTAGGAGAAAGAAACTCCAAGTGCCTCCTGGTAAAGGGATAACGGTTGCCGATCTACAGAATGCATCTTCCACCGAGCCTCTCATAGATTCGTCAGAGCCCTCCACTTCTGGAATTCAGAACAGGAGGAGCTCAAATGAGCATCTTGGCGTTTCAGATTCTGATGACAGCTTACCTGTGATCGAAAGGAAAAATCAGAAATCCAAAAGAACAAGAAATGATTCAGAGAGCTCAGATGATAGCATTCAGAGCGTCAAATATGCTGAAAGTGACGATAGCCCTCACAACCCCGAACTGTCCGATGATGATGTTAGTGTAGAACCAGTCATGGAACCTGCATCTTCCATGAATACAAGAAAAATTGGAAATTACGTTTTGGTTACTTATGATGAGAAATATTATCCCGGACAGATCACGGAAATTCATAATCTTGGAGCAATTGTGAATGTTATGACACCCTATGGAAAGCAATGGAAATGGCCAACTCACAAAGACGAGATATTTTATAGCAATAAAGAGATTATAATGCCTATAAAAACACCTGAACGTCGTGGCCATCGAGAAGTTTTCGATGTTCCAAAATTGAAAGATGTGGTTCAAAATTAGGCCTTCTCATATGCATTTGTTTTCTGCATTTCAAAACGAATAATATCATCTTTTTTCATCACTATCTAGCGATTAAAGCTTCTTGAGAAATTTGGAATGGTTTTTTCCCTAATACATATAAAAAAATGCGAAAATATATTTTATGCTTGCTATATTTCATTCTTATTCGATTTGCAATGTCTATCTTTGGAACACAAGCACATAACTTCGAAATATTCGTCTGAAAAGCCAGTGTACCAAAGTTACCCCAACTGACGGGGTAAGATTGTGACACTTTCAAGGCCAAATATATCAAAGTACGATATGAATAAATTATGTTTCCGACCCAATTCATACTTGGGAATGTTGGTACATTGATATTCAGTGCTTAAAACCCAGTTATTTTTGCAAGATCAAGTTTTATTCAAGAAAAACATGAAAAATCTAACCAAAGTTACCCCGGTTTACGGTATTAGTTGTTATTGAATATTTGTAAACTTCAAGGAAATGTCCTAAAAATTCATGAATTTTATGGGGAAATGTGATACTGTGAAACTGCCTGTTGTAAGCTAGTATTTAGGATATTGAAAGTTTCAAATAGGGCTTGAACTTTTGAAGTGCACTTTTGAAATCTGAGTAGTAGGTATGAGTATATCTCTGTACCTTGATTTATTTTGACTTAAATGAAACTTATAACTAAAAAAACCTGATATTATCCAATGATGACGTTGTGGTAGAAAGCTGAAGTAGCTAGTAGACTGGTAGGAACTTGTAGACTAGTAGACTAGGAGACTGCAAAACTGTGAATATTGGAGACAGTAAAACGGTGAAGTTGGAGAGTGCAAAACTGCGAAGGTGGTGATCTGTGGTCAGCCCACCACATGGAAAATTGGGATGGCCCTTGCAAAGCTATATCAGCCTAATCGAAGCAGGACGGGATAAGGATTAAGCCCATATGTAGAACCCTAAAATTGATTAGGTAGGTATCAGAACCTGGTCTCAAAAAAAATGAGAGCTAACTCTGGTCGTGAATAAAATGAAATAACTCACCCATGGGGTATAGAGGGTTTTACCAAATCAAAAATGAATATGGAATGACTTCCAGAATGACCGGTCGAGCAGCAGTGTCCATGGCGAAGAAGTGCCTCCTCAAGCACGTGTCTCGAGCAATTCTCGGATGAAGACTTCCATCCTGAATACGATTCAAAAATTGTATAACGATATTAATAGGTGCCTATGCAAAATTTCAGGATCTCCCAGGAGCCTGACGAGCCAACACGTGAAACAGCCAGCAGCAAAATGGCCCAAAAATGATCTCTCCGGAAAAGAGAACTTGACCCTGACATTGAACTTGAACCAGACATTGAACTTGTCAAAAATCGTCAACATCACGGAACATTAAAAGTTTAAATTGGAACCAATGAACGGAACTGTCAACGAATGAACAAATGAAGTGTCTCATGGCAGTATTTCTGATTGCACCTGTACACTGAGGCTGCTGGTGATGTGACCTTGAACCATACGACTCTGCTCCGCCTCGAGCTAGATACTCACGAATATAATAGTAGACTCGAAAGGTCTAAGAATAAGAATGTTTCGAAGCAAGAAGAGAGTGACAGTGACTAATAAAGAAGAATTGGTAAACCATAACCAAGACGTAAACATTGGATGATTTCATTTCAGAACAAAACGAAAATAATTGGATCACTTAAAAATATCCAGGCCCCTTCGATTCTACAATATGTACAATTTATTTACAATAGAGAGGTGCAAGCAGTTTTCTAATAAAACCTATATATGATCTTTATAATATCGTTGAATGACATTCTAATGGTTACCTTGTTTATTTTCAGTGCCTACATCATTAAATCAAGTGATATCAAACGTTTCCTTTTTCATGGTATTTTCTACCAAAACACTAGAGAAACTCTGTAGATATACACTGTCGAATTTATAAACCTTTATTGATAAATTCAGTTGACATAGTTCAGAATTTAACATTTAATATTAAAGCGCCCTGTATATATCACTTCTCATCTTGTATCCAACAGAACGCTCACAGGTAGTAAACTGAAACAAAAAGAAGGAATGAATTAGTCAGTAATATAATATAGCTAGAAAACAAACACAAACATAATTTAATAAATTCTAGGTACTTGAATAAACCTTACCTTTCTCGTTTGAATACACAGTGTTGTCTTCTTCGAATACACACTGTTTTCTATAGTCCACTCGATTTCAATTATGCAGGCACTGAAAATAAACAAGGTAACCATCAGAATGGCATTCAACCATATTATAAAAATCAAATATGGGTTTGATTCGAAAACTGCTTGCACCTACCTCTATTGTAAATAAATTGTACATATTGTTGAATCGAATGGGCCTGGGTATTTTTAAGTGATCCAATTATGTTCGTTTTTTTTGGAAATAAAATCATCCAATGTTTACGTCTTGGTTATGGTTTACCAATTCTTCTTCATTAGCCACTGTCACTCTTTTCTTGCTCCGATACATTCTTATTCTTCATTCGCTATGACATCAATTTCCAATCAGCACGAGAACTTTTGGGTGTTATGTTCGTGAGTATCTAGCTCGAGGCGGAGCAGAGTCGTATGTACAGGTGCAATTAGAAATACTGCTACGAGACATTTTTTTTCTCAATCACTAGGGCACAGATCTCAGAGCATTGGGAGGCAGCTATAGATTCTTCCTCTTCATTATCTCTGTATTTATCAAAAGCCACTAATGCTTCTCTCAAGAATAGCTCACGTTCTTTCTCTCCCATGTTGATGAAGTCACTCTCGCCCGCGGCTATATTAATCAGGTCATTTTTCAGTTCTAAGTATTCCATGACTCTTTCCGACAGTTCCTTTGCTCGTGGAGACTCGTCAGAATAATACGCATTGAAGCTGGTATGCTCATATCGAGCACATGCAGTTGCAATTATGCTGGCCGTCTTAAAGTTTGCTCTATTCAATTCCGCAAGATCATCCTTGTTGTGAAGTATTTGCAGATACATCACATCAGGCTCAGGATAAGAGCCTAATTTCCTGAGTACCTTTTTGTGGACCTTCACTAATCCTGATAGAGGTTTTGTTGATGAAAGTTCCCTATACTGGTTAAACAGATACTTGTCTATCAGGACGAAGTGATGCATCTCTGCTTCTCTCATTAGGTTAATGATCTCCTTCGCTACTTCATTGATAAAAGTTTCACCAGAAACTGCTATCCCTCTCAGAATCGAATAATATGATCGTCTCAAAGTGAAATTTGCTGACATCATGGATTGTAACGTAGATAAAGTGTACAGAGTTGGATATTTGTCCTCGTAAAAGTCAACCCAAGATTGGTCTTCTATGGTTCCACCAAAAGTCCTAAGGCGGTTTTTAAACCAACCCTTGTAGTTTAAGGGTATCACGGTTTTCACCATTGTCAAGAGGATCACTTCCTTCTGGATAATCAAGTAACCGATACCACCCATGCTCACCGATTTTCTTCTTAAAGCTTTTGAAGTGGTGTCCTTGCAAGAAATTCGGATCGATGATATTATCAGTGCGGTCTTCAATTAACTGTAGCCCAGCATCTTTCAACCCCTTCAGCAAATCTGGGTCTCTTAAAATCCCTTTAGGAGAACCAAAATGAGCCAAGATTCCTATGCAGGCTCTCAACACCAAGGGACCCTCCAGATCAACCTCACCGGTAGGTTGATAAAAATGAGAGCAGTGATATCCCAGCACCTTTGTGAGGGAGTCTCTAGAGACAAACCCCTGCGTCACAAGTAATTTGATATCATGGACCCTAGGTGCTAGTGCAACTTGGCTGTGCTCATGCTTAGAGGTCTGTCCCGATAAACCTCTTTTAGATGATAGCTCACTGATATCTCCAGCCTTGAGCATTGTACAATTATAGTTCAGGAGTATCTTGCTCGAGGCGGAGCAGAGTCGTATGGTTCAAGGTCACATCACCAGCAGCCTCAATGTACAGGTGCAATTAGAAATACTGCTACGAGACATTTCATTTGCTCATTCGTTGACAGTTCCAATTCAAACTTTTAATGTTTCTTGATGTTGACGATGGGGTCAAGTTCTCTTTTCCGGAGAGGTCATTTTTGGGCATTTTGCTGCTGGCTGTTTCACGTGTTGGCTTGTCAGGCTCTTCGGAGATCCTGATAATTTTGCATAGGCACCTAGCTATATCTAGTAAAATTATGTATCGGCGTGATGGTAAGATTTCAAACTATCTTTTCAATATCGTTGTACAATTTTCAATCGTATTCAGGATGGAGGTCTCTATTCGAGAAGTTTTCTAGACACGTGCTCGAAGAAATGGATAGAATGAAGGTACCGATCACTTTTTGAATTCCCATCATAAATAATTGGCCCCAAGATTTTGTTTCGATACAGCCCCACCCAGACATTGAATAGTGCCCGTTCCTGCCTTTGCACTTGCTGATTTTGGTGCGGATTTTCCACTTCATAATAATGCTTATTATTTCTGTTCATCAGTCTAGATAACGTTATTTAAAAAATCTTCTTTCTGTTGCAATTTTCTATCAAGCCAATTGCAGAATTATAGCCTTCTGTCATTATCTCCTGGTCTTAGTTCTTGGCTGACATGTAATTTATAAGGATGATACCTATGATTTTTGAGAATCTTCTGAATTCGGCTTCTAGTTATATCCAATTCTAGTGCAAATTGTCGTGTGGAACCTCGGGGATTTGCCGTAAACTTCAAAATTTCTCGATCAAATTTATCGCAAATATAAATTATTTCTTTCCGAAACTTACCGCATTTATAACAGCTCGTTCATCTTCAGCTCCAAATCTTCCGCCATACGCATTTCGGGGCTTACTAAAACTACCATACAGATTCAAATTCTTGTCCAAATTATTGAAATACGTATAATGCCGTTGTGGTCGTTCGGGGTATTGCTGTAAATATCTCTCACATGGAATTTGCGAGTTTCTATTAGCACTATAATAAATTCGGACCATATCACGTTTTTCTGAATTGGAAAACACCATTTTTGATCGCGCAAATTATTCAAAACCTTGAACTGTCAAACTTTGACGAGTGGTTGTAACTTTTCATCTCTAAAAGCATAGCCGCCTTTTCCATTTTCGGTAATTGCATTGAATATTTGGAAAAAATAAAGAAACTGTGAATTTTAGTCATTGAAACATTTGAAAATCGAAATTTGTGATTGCTCATAGTTTTTGGGCTATCCGAAGGTAACAAAAAATGAAATAAAAAATCCAGGTCCGTATTTAAAAAAAGTAAGTTGATGATGGTTTCTGGAAGACGAAACGTCAGATTTAAAATTTGAAAACGCCATAATGTAGGGAAGAAAAAGTGGCCCTGATAAAGTGTTATTCATATTGATCAATTTCTCCAAATAACGCCAGAAAAAATTGCGCAACTTTGCCATAATTCAACCGACCCATTATCTCTCACGGTTCACGAGATCCCAATGATGAGGCTCGAATTCCAGCCACCCTGTACACTTGTTACAAAAAGCCCTTTCTTTTTGTTCTGCCAAGCACACGAACTGTACCAGGCTTGAAGCTCCGGTGCTGCTCTCAAATAGAACGGCTTTTAGGGAACATTTTATTAATGATAGTTGCGTTTTTTTGGTGCGCTTCTGCTTCCTGAATTATTATTCCAGCCGTTTTATTGAACTGTCATTCCAACTCCGATTGCTACCGTTCCTTCCATCTCTCGAGGTGGAATGCTTGGTAGAGAAGAGTGAGGAGTGGTGGAGGAATGTCACTAGTGTCAGTGTCAGTCATTTCATGGTTTTTGAGATCTATGAGGATTGAGGATTGAGGTTACGTTGTCCGTTATTCCCTCAGACGAATGAGGTTATTCCCATCAAGGTCTGTTTAGTTGTTAGTGAAAAAATTATGGAGTCACTGATTGAGACTGAAAATGGAGAATATATGTGGTTGAATCCAGAAAGTATGTAAATCATGTATGTGCATGCATGTTGTTATAATATGGTAATTTTTATTTCAAGCTAATTCCTATGAAGTGGTGGAAATATATGATGGTGGGAATGGGTTCCAAGGAAAATCTCTGGAGAAAACTACTTCCCCTGGATCACGTCAAACAAATGTTACTGTGATGAAATCAAACTTATATTGTTCTGGAATGGGCCAATCAAAACAGAACAATCCGGAGATATTGCCAGAAACAATCCAAACCCATTTGGCTATGATGCAACCTCACATACAACCTGGAACAAGCAAGTCCAATCATTTTGGTACTATACAAAACAATAATTCTGAGATATTGCCAGAAACAAACAAAACAACTTCATTGATGAAACCAAACACTTGGAGTGACAATCAGACATTGATGTTTCTAGATCTATGTTCTGAAAACAAAGAAAGATTAACCAATGTCAAATATAAAAAGACAGAAGTTTACAAAGACATTGCCATAGAGTTACAGAATAAGGGCCACTATTTCACTGCAGATCAGTGTGCTAATAGACTCAAGACACTCACTGCAAAATACAAACAAATAAGGGATCACAACTCTCAGTCAGGAAATAGTCATAAGGACTGGATATTTTTCGACTCTATGGCTGAATATTTTGGTGATAGGCCTGGAATCACTCCCAGAGCAGTTTGTTCAAGCATAAGGTTGGCAGATGATGCTGTGCCAGCTTCTTCACAGACTCGTACCAATGAGACCTTCACTGCTGAGACTACTGAGAATAGTGGTAAAAAAATATCTACTGACTGCACACGAAAAGTCAAGAGAATTTGTAAAAGAATTTCACCTAGAGTTGAGATGGTGAAGTGGCTACAAGAATACAAGAAGGAGGTTTCAGAAAGAGAAGAAAGAAGAATTGCATTGGCTAGAGAGCAGCATGCAGAAAATAAAAAATTCATGGCAGATGTGCTGAATCTGATAAGAAAAGATGAAAGTCTGGACAGCAAATAATTCAGGTTCCTTTAAGAATGATTCTATTGCCATTATTGAAGTACTTTTCAGTTATTTTATTTTATTTGAAGTTTATCATGTTCAGAATTCATCATGAGCTATTTGTTTTGAAAATTTTCAATGGAAGTTGTTTATTTTATAGGGAATACCTATAACATTGTTACATTTATATTTATGAATAGGAATTCATTCTTTGGTTACTTTTTACTCTGTATGAGTGATAACTTGATGTTCAACATATTTAATGAATAAATATTGAAATATTCCTTAAGAAGTTCATGTATTATAAGAGAATTAAATATAAACATTTTTAGAAACCTAAGGACACTGCTATTCAATCTGGTATAGTGAAACTAATTTTTCTGAAAATCTTTTTGGTGGTAAAAAAAAACAATATTGAGTATGAAAAAATTTTATTAAAAAAAAAATAATAAAATAAACTAGGAATATTCATCAATGTGGTGATAATATTCTGATTGACCTCATCTTCTTGCCTCCCACAGTTCCTGGACTAAATTATCACGTAATATAGCCCCTCTGGGATCATTATTTGGAGCATTCTCTATGTTTAATAAAGCTATATCTTCTAAGCCTTCATGAATATAAGCTTCAATATCATTATCATCTCCTAAGACAATACAAATATTATGGAGTACACAAGAAGCCACAATGGTATTCATAATATTTTGTTCATCATTCATGTCCAACATATCTTTTAGTCGTCTGAAACGACCTTTCAATAACCCAAAGGAATGTTCAATTCTCACACGAGTTTTTGATAGTGTTTTATTGTAGTGTCTTTGAGCAGGAGTAAGGTGACCATTATTTTTGAATGGTGTCATCAACCACCATAATAAAGGGTATGCAGCATCACCTAGTAGAAAATAATTTGGCTGACACAATATAGGCCCCAACTGGAACATATCTGATGTTCTGAGCACACGAGCATCATGTACTCCACCTGGCCAACGAACATCTACATCAGTGAATGTTAAATTATACTTGCACACACCTTGCAGCACAACTGAATAGAATTTCTTTCTATTAAAATAGTCCATAGGATGAAGGTTAGGACGTTTGATTGGTATATGGCAGCCATCAATAACTCCCACAATGCTTGTGAACCCATACTTATTAAAACCATCAGCTATGGAAGGTCGTTCCTCAAGTCTAGGCCATCTTATATAAACTTTACACAAGTTGTTCAATATGACTTTAACAATTCCATGTAGGCAATAAAAAACTGTTGATTTGGTAACATTAAATCTGTCACCTATTGAACGGTAGCTCTCAGGTGTTGCCAGTGTCCAAATTGCAATAAGTAATGATTTTTCAGGATTCTGTTGTGTCCTTCCTCCATATTCTTCAGAACGTTTCCTGAAAAAATCATCATGGGCAACCTGATTCAAAATGAATTCAAAAGCTCCTGATGTCATTCTAAAATGGCTTTTGAATGTGGAGAACCGGTATGATGGTATAACAACTTCATAAAAATTCTCACATTTTGGTATTTTTTCGCTTTCCAGACTGAAACAAAATAAAATGGATTACATAATAGTAATAGCATAAGTGCTTATAATGCTTCACTTTGGGAACGCAAAATTCGTTTGTGAAACAAAGTGTCACTTATGTGCACGTTGGCTTATTAGTTGAAGTTGATTATCAAATAAAATTTTCAAATCACAAGGATCAAACTTACAGACACACAATTCTCTCCAAAATGTTTATGTCAAACTCCTCTGTTGTTAGTAATAAATTCAAATTATTTCTGCTTCTAACTATCGATGTCAGCAACAAACCAGGAATAAAATTCATCTCAATAAATTCAATAATATTATAAAAATAATCCTATAAATCCAAACTCAAAAATTTGATATTGGCAATATAGGTTATAAACCTTCAACCATTCTTCTATGCGTTTTTTTGTTATTGCTTAGTTATGCTGTCACTTGTCATTCAGTTGCTTCCGTAGGAAGCACCAAAAAAACGCAACTGATGTGTAGCGAATGCGCCTTCATGTTGTTTTGATTGAATTTTTGTTTGAAGCTTTGATGTCAAGTGCTTATTGTTCCTTATAATTTATAATCCTTAATTCCTTATCGATATAAACAGATTATTTAAATTATTCTTGAGAATGTCTGATTCTGAAACCGAAGTGTTATTGATGGTGAGTTAATTGAGCAAAAAAAAAGTTGAGTGAACATTATATTGAATCGATTATTGATTGTATCCTTCAGGAATTATTTGGACCAAGCAATCATTCCAGCATGTCAGAATCAACCAGTTCTTCAGCTTCAGACAGTATTCTCATGAATTTTTCTGATAATGATGATGAACCCAGAAGAAAACATTCCAGGATTGAAAATTATGTGGAAATAACTGTCAAGGGATATGATAACAAGATGTTCATGTCCCACTTTCGCATATCAAAAAATACAACTTCAGAACTTATTGGTATGGATACTCTCTTTGTTAGAGGTCAACTGTATATTTATGTTTTTTTCAATTTGAGGTCTCTTCGAGTAATCAAATTTTAATCCAGGACGACCCAATGTATCTAGTGAAAAAGCTGTTCTCGTGACTTTGTGGTACTTAGCAAACAGGAATTCATTTAGGGAAGTGTCAGACAGATTTGGAGTCTCTCTCAGCACTGCCCATCATTGTTTGAAACGTGTTCTAAAATTCCTGATGTCAGTGAAAAATCAGTATATTTGTTGGCCTAATCAGGAACAAATGATACATAATGCTGAGGCTTTCTCAAAAAATAATGGAATCCCTGGTGCAATTGCTGCTATTGATGGAAGCCATATAGAAGTCCAGAAGCCAAAGGAGAATCAGGATTCATACATAAATAGAAAAGGATACCACAGCCTACTGTTACAAGGAGTCGTAGATCACAATAAAAGATTTATTGATATATTTTGTGGTGAACCAGGGTCTTTGCATGATGCCAGGTTGTTGAGAAGATCAGCACTTTATGCTAGAAATATGGAAAATCCTGGTTTCATGAGGGACTTTTTCCTACTAGGTGACTCAGCATACCCCAATTTGGATTGGATTATTACACCATTCTCTGATACAGGATTTTTAAGTGAGGAACAGAAACTATTTAATAAGAGGCTATCATCTAAAAGAGTAGTTGTGGAGAATGCTTTTGGGCTACTCAAAGGGCGTTTCAGAAGACTCAAAGGTCTTGAGAATTTTGACTTCAGGTTATGCTCAGAGATAATTTTAGGATCTTGTATACTCCATAATATTTGCCAAAATGACAGGATTAATGCTATTGAAGATATTGAAGAGAATGATGAAAACCAACCACCAACCATCCCCTTTAGGAACAATCTAGTATTGCAGGACCGACTGAGGGAAAGAGACAATAGGCAACAACAGATTTTCAAGAGGATGTTCAATTTATGAATTCAGTATCTTGCAAATAAATATTTTACTCTTATATTATTTTAATCAAAAAACAATGTTATGAAACATAATAAAGTATATATAAACAAAACGAAATTTATTTCTCTGAACAGGATTTTCAGTCAGACCTAATGAAATAGGAACAACATAAAATCTAAATACTAAACAAAAAACATTGACTCATAAAATATAAAGAACTGTGACATTTATCATTTTTTGGAGGATTCTGCTTATTTTTCAGATATTCCTGAAGCACAGCCAATTTTTTTTCTTCAATCTCCATCCTTTTTGTCTCAATTGCCAATTTTTCATCATGGCGTTTCTGCCTCTTAGCATATTCTATCTTCTTAGAATTAATAAATTCTTTTTTCAGTTGTTTTTCACTTAGTCTTATTTTTTTGTTTGGTGCAGAGCATTCTCCATTTTCCTTTCCTTCAGTGCTTACTGAATCTCCTGATTTTTGTTTGTTTGGTGCAGAGCATTCCCCAGTATTCAGTTCTTCAGTGCCTCCCAAATCTCTCTCCTGTTCACCTTGTCTTTCACTGGCATCTTCATCTTCCAATGGTACTTTTTCCCCATTGCTGGAATCATTTTCTGATATAGGCGGATCCAATGTGTTTAATGAATGATCACATTTATTTTTGGGATGATTTCCAACAATATCATCAATCAACTCATAAAATAGAAATCTTGAAGGTCCCTGGCCAGTTCGCGTTTTGGTGTCTTTAGCTTTTGTATAGCTCCTCAGTAAGCTCTTCCACTTATTCTGAACAAGTTTTGCATCTACGGCATACCCAGCACTTATCAGATCATTTGCAATATGTTCAAATATATGTTTCCTTTTTCGTACATCATTAAAATCTGCATAATATGAAGCCATAGAGTTGATGAGACTCTGTGTTTGATTAAAGCTCCAAATATTTGTGGTTCTAACTTGAGTCTGTGAGTTGCATGGAGTCGCACATTGAGTATTTTCAGATTCCATTTCCTCAACATCTGAAGATATGTCTTCTGCTGTCCCTCTAGCATGCATTAGTAATGCATTAGCAAAATGGTTATCTGCAAAGGTAATAGGTATTTCATTGGAACAAGACAGATTACCCAGCGTATTTTTCCATACCTTTCAATGCCCGATCATAATCGTCATTGCTGACATAAACTTCATATATTTTGTCCATTTCAACATCATTCAACTGCAGTTTTTTAGTTTTTTCGTCCATTTTGAAATTGTTCCAGTTCAAAACACAAACATAACATAACCAATCATTTTCAAATGCCGCCGAAAGTGCTTGTTGCACCATGGTTGCACCACGTTAGCGGTAGATGCGAGAGGGGACAGGGGAAGGTAAGCGGTGCTGCACCGGAGCTCAAAGCCGTGCGTAAAAAGAACAGGTAAACTTTGTAGATTGGCGCCCAGGAGTAGCTCTGGTGTAACCCCGGCCGTCAAAAAGAAAGCCATAAAAGATGTTATTTGATTTCTCAATAAGAACATCTACAAATGGTAACTGATTGTTAGATTCAATTTCCAAAGTGAACCTTATGGTAGGTTCGGAATTGTTCACATAATCTAGAAAAATATCTAGCTCCATGAGGTTATGTGGCCAAATTATGAAAATATCATCTACGTATCACCATCGTGGTAATTTCTGATGATAGTTTCTTCAAAATTCTCCATGGATATATTGCTCAAAATTAAAGGTAATGACGATCCCATGGCCCTTCCAAAGTTTTGTTGATAGAACTCATCATCCAATTGAACATATGTAGTTTTTAGACACGATTCAAAAAATTCCATTGTTTCTTCGATACTTAGATTAGTTCTCTCAGTGAGATTTTCATCGTCTTCTGATTCATGTTTCACTATTTGTAAAGTTTCATCTATTGAAACATTTGTGAATAAACTTGCTAAATCAAAACTTACACTTTCAACATTTTTCTGTCAATGAAAATGGGATTTTTTGAGCAGCATGAACTACTGGTATGGATATGGAAAACGTCTTCAATACGGCGTATGCCTTCGAAACAATCTTGATGATTTTCCATTAAAAACATTTTCCTCGACATTTATTCAGAACTGTTTATGCCATCATATTTGTATAATGTTTCATTTCCTAAAATTGAAGGAGAATCTACATCTACAAAAACAAAACTGGGGGATTGCTCATGAATTTTATATCTGCATTTCAACAGACACTCTCCAAGAACAAGAATAGATTCATTAATTAATTTGTAGAATTGATATTAGATTGTTTGACTGCATTTTTGTCCATTTTCATTTTTTCGAGTGTTCTCATACTCAAAGCATTTGCCATTGAACCTGTATCTCACTTGAACTCTACATTCTCAGTCTCATTGTTATTTCTTATTCTTTTTTATTTCTATTGATTGAATAATCATCATGTACTATATCAATAAATAAATCGTTTTTATTATTATCACAGTCAGCAATCACATCAAATTTATCATGTTCCTCTCTTATGTCATGAACTATATTGTATACTTCGATAATTTCGACACATCTTCTGGAACTGGTTGAAACCACCACATAAAGCACACAGCTCATCGAATGCAGGGCATTTTTTCAATCGATGCTCCATACCGCATCTGTAGCAGCTGAAATTCTAGGGACGTGCAGGCCAGTCTCTACCTCTATCTGTGCATCTACTGGAACTGTAAGAATTATTGACACCGTTACATAATCCGGATACTACAGCTGTGTTTGTATATTTTTATCTGGTCTACTCGCTCCTTATACTTGTATATGCACTTGTACGTATCGCATGCACTTCTCTCACTTCACTAGGTATCTCATGAGCTTGCTTGTTCGATTCCTCTGTAGCCTAACATATTCGTTTTGCTTTTTTGTGTCATTCTTGGGTCTTCTGAATGCCTCTCTCTTAGAGAATCACTTTTCAATCCGATAATAAAAACACTGCACACTACTGACGAATCTAATAGCGAATTTCATTGGCAGGAACTGGTGGAGTGTTTCTGCACTCAATGTATATGTTTCCTTCCTACCCTCATGTGTTGAACAGTTACACTCAGTGGGAAATACTCCAGAAGCGCCTACTTATGGAAAAAGTTATGAATCACCTAAGTTACAACTCTTTACCCTATTATAAAGGTCTGTCAAATATCAATCAGTCAATCAAAAATATACTTTATTGTCGAAGATATCAACCTTATTGACAAAGCATGTTTCAGTGAATAATATAATAGTAATTTGGCAAATGTAAATGAATATAAATGAAATAAGAGAATTGTAAAAAAATAAGAAAAAAATAATAGCACCAAAACTAAATTTTGGAGTGTCGTCAACTCGTGATTATCTTATATAGATAATACAAATGAAATCACATTATTCACATCTATCGTTTGTAGCATTTAAAAATTGATACGAACTTTGCTACTTTTCATTTATTTTCATAAATAAAAAGAAGCAAAGCAAGTCTCATAACTGGCTCCGGCAACTCTTGGGTCTGGTGAGCAAAGGCCTAGAGTTTTGATTTTGTTAGGTGGCTAGTTAGGCGCCACTTAGTTTGTTTTAGAGTGAAAAACCAAGAAAAGTTGAGTCTTGTTGTTACAAAAAATATGAAATTGGAATTTTAACCTGAAAGAAAAATATCAGAAATAATAAAAGCACACTTGTGGTCTCATGGGTAATTTAATAAATGTTATAGAAAATAATCAGTAAAATACACCATTTTCTCAATATCCTAGTGAAGTGACTGCATGTACTGTTATGGAGCTAGTAATCCAAATTCAACACAAATGTATGTATGCACTATCAAACTCTCCGCTATAGGCCTATAAACGCAGCTCACAGGAAGTTATTAATTAATTTCGGGAAATATTTACAAAAAATCTAAAAATAAAGGGTATGAACTCCTAAACCTGGAGTATATTGCGCAATATGTGTTCTTCAATAATTGTTGAAGCCTTTGGTGATCAAAACTGGTTCCAACAAGGTTTTTATATGAAAAATTGGAAAATTCTTACTTCATGGTTAAAGTAGTGGTGTGGCCATAGTAGTGGTCACTCGTAGAGGGTCTAATGAAGTTACCCAGCCATGCCTCAGTTACCCAAAACTGGTAACAGCAGAGCCCTGGAACCTTCGATGGGTGGAGTCGATGACTCCAAGAAGAATGGGGCCTGTAGTCGAAGCACCCCAGAGAGCAGAAGATCGCTAGGCAGTCCAGGCACCAGGTATTCGTCGCCGAAATCGTAGGTCCTTTCCGATGAAATGGGGCCGCTGATCCGTTCAGGCACCGGGTGGTCGTTATCCAGATATGAAAGGGACCTACCAGAGCCCCTCTCTAAGAATGTCCGCTTGATGGTAGATTTGGCCTCTGAAGAAGCCAGGAAGTAAGCCGAGAAGTAAGCCGAAGAGTAAGCCGGGGAGTAAGCCAAAGAGTCAGCCTGGATTGAACGTAGAGAAGTCCCAAAGTATTCGGACCCCACGTGCAAGGCCCTCAAATCTATGAGAATAGATTCAGGGTTAAAATATCACTTAAATTCAATCATGGACTAAGACCTAATCAAATAATCTCGAGACTCACCTCCTATCAGGATGGCCTTTGCACGATCACACCTCCAACGAAAATAAATCATCTTTTCAAGCACGATCATCATGCTCCTCACAATCGCCGTGATGATGGAAAATGGAAGAAGCCGGAAGAGAGATTTCCTGCGCCAACCTGATTCCCTGATTTCACAGGCTAAACAAGTCCATTAGAAAAAAAAAACGCCAACTTATACTAAAATGGGTTTCTGCTCATCAGAAAAAACCATCACGAGTTTACTCACGAGTTATCAAAACAGTACCTAATTGGTTATTTGACTGTCATCTCCATCGCTGCCAATCAAGTGACATTTCTGCCAATTCAAAATAAGTGCGGGAAATAATTAATAATTAATACTAGCCAATAAAAATCAAACGGCTGAAAACAACCTAGACTCTCTGACTGGTGGTACACTCCCTAGACTCTTTGACTGCTGAAGTATGGTACAAACACAACTCAAGGCCATTGTCCGTTTGTCCGAAAGAGACAGCGGCTGAAAACAAATGAAATAAGAAGTAGAAGAAATTAGGTTCGTGTCCCTGATGTGTCAGATTTTCTCAAAACAAAATAACCTGCAATAATAGATGAAGAAAAGTGACAAATATTTGACTGAATCTATCTTGTACTTAGGAATCAACAAGGTAAGGTTTCTCAAAGTAATCACTGACTAAATTTTCCACTTCTCAGGATTTTAGAAGATATAAATAATAACTATTTAATTCTTGTTTCAGAACAACAACCTATCTCCGGGTACCCTGAACTGGTAGAAGAATCCTCATAACAACTCGCCGTTCAGAAGTCTTTCTTATTGGTAAGTACTAACTAATCTCTTTATTTTTTATTCTATCAATGAAGTTTACTTTCTTTTAGGTAATATTGGAGTTTTCAGACTTGGCCTATCCACAACTTTGAGATTACTATTCACAGAGATGTTTCTTGAAGTAAATGAAATTATTATATGGTCTTGTGTATTTTACTGAATAAAGGGTATTATACAGAGTGAGCAATGTGAACGCATCATAGTGAAGATACCAATTGATTACTTAAATGAAAAGAAAACAAATATGCATTGGTTGGTATCTTCATGTTGGTAAGTTCTTTATATTATTTATCATGTTTTCAAACTAGATATATACTGTAAGATGAAGAGGTCAATTTTCATGTTACAAAATTCAGTACAATATTTTTATTTCCTTTTCTAAATCAATATTATTTATACACCCTGTATAATATCCAAATTACCACACTACTCCATTTTAATGATACTACCAGATCTTGCAGTATAAACATAACTCTAGTACTTATACCTTAGTTTCTTTAATAACAGAATCCCAAGCAGGTTTTCTCATTTATTTAGTTCAAAAGTCAGTCAGTTACAAACCTATCATGCACATTATTAGTATCTGATACAAAGAATCTACTTGCCCGTGGAATTGATCAATAGTAGCCTCTACTAGTACCTGAAAAAAGTTCTTAGTACTTCAGGGACTGCTTACAACTATCATTAGTAATACTCACCAAGTTAACCTGTTTCTTCCCTGCTAACTAATAGACAGCCATATGATGTCATGCGATGTTCTCATGGGATTCCAAAAGTAACTTCCTAGTAGAGAATAATATACCATATAATTATGGTTTTCGTCTGAAAGAAAATAAACACCATTGTTTACACGCAGAATCAGAGATTCATCAAGTCAAGTAGCTTGATATTTCAACAAACTACTTGACTTGACTTGAAAATCAAGCTCGTGGCAAATTACGTACTTGACTTGACTTGAATTTGAGATATTTATTACTTGACTTGAAATCAAGCTACTTGATAATACTTGATCTTGATACGCACGAGTCGCAAGGCGTATATTTCTGCAAGCTCGCTCACGCTTAGACAAAATACGGGGGTTCCCCGAGATCCGAGCTGACTGAATCGATTGCGCAGTCAGTCTTACGATGCCATTTTCATTCCATCAGTTATATACAGGGTGACTCACGGGTCGAGACGTTCACGTTTATGATAGGAACGCAACGCAGGATTTTTCTGAAAATTTCGCATCTCACATTTCATCACCGGGTACTATCGATCTAATATATTTTCAAAATCACGACGTTGCCGCTTCTACACTGAAAAAAAAATTGAGTGAAATTTCACTCAAGGTCCACGCAATAATGAGTCAATTTCGGACCACGCCCGATTGAGTTGAAACTTCACCCTACTTGACTGTGTAAAATGGTAATTCATGAACCGATTCAATCAAATTTGATATAAACATTCTCACTGATATGAAAACTTGATGAAATATCTAGTTTGAGTTGAGAATTCACTCAAAAATATCAATCAATAAACTCACTCACAACCACAAATTCATTCACTCAGAGGAATTTTCTACAGTGTATAGAAAAGTAGGGACCACTTTGTTATTTCGAATTGAACACCCTGTATTTTATTGCATTTTCAGATTCTCCTTGAAGAGTTGATTTCATCGATACATCACACTCGGGGTATAGCGGAAATGATTATGGAGATATAGAGTGCGAAAAATCGAGATTTGTCAACTTCAGGAATTTTTTGTGTATGCGAAATTTTCAGAAAAATGCCGCGTCGCGTTCTCCGTAAACTTCTAACCTATAACATCGACCGTGAGTCACGCTGTATAGATACCCAATAAAACTGCTGAAAATCAAGTAGCTTGATTGAACTACTTGATTTTTCAAGTACTTGATAAATAATTACTTGACTTGACATTAAAAAACTTTCGCTTGACTTGAACTTGACTTGATTTCGAGTCAAGTCAAGTCAAGTAGCTTGAATATCAAGTCAAGCCGTGAATCTCTGCGCAGAATATAGGTTAATTGAAATAATATTACCTTAATCATTATAGGGGTTCTTGGATGTCTCTTCGAGGTGTGGGTCTAAATGCTTTTCAATTGGATAACAAATGCAGGGTATTTTTTGTAAATATTTAGAATTTAACGATTACGATTTCTCGTTTATGTAATCTGACGTTATCGACATCGTATTGTCATTGTCACGTCAGTTCAACTTCAATAATTGTCATGTTGTCAATGTCTTGTAACGCCAACTGTCATAGGCATAGAGCACAAGACTTGAAGCCATCATACTTCAGTGTCGTCTCTGGGTTACTAAACGGTCAAGTGGGTTAACGGATGAAAAACGGCTCATCCTGATTGATTGTCTGACACAAGGTCAAGATTACGGACACTCCCTAGACACTGTGACTATCAAATTTTGAGAAATTTTAAGTCTGTCAAAATTCCGTGGATATCTGAGGATTCTGTGGAGTGACGAGAAGTCACTTCCTGGTGGTGTCTGTTCAAGTGAGGAAGAAGGTGTGGTGCTCCTCTGGGTTTATCCAGGATTTGTGAAAGAATCCTTCGGGATTTTTTACCCATCCTGCCTCCTAACTGCCAGAGAAAGGCGGCCGTCCTCCTGGCATCAGGATTTTTTTATGACGACCTAAATTGTTCAGCTAGCCAAGCTGTTCGGTATACCTAACCCTTGTATAAAAGGTGAGTCTATTTTAAATTCAAAGCGTAGCCCCCTTGACGAACCAGAACTGGAATTTCAATTCGTGACGTTTCTTGTAGGGTTTTACACCAGGATTAATTTCAATGGTGATGCGTTTGCCCTTGTCCATGTCGGCAAGGTTTCATTTGACGCCTTTGGCGGGCCCGCTCGTGGCCATTCTATCTTTCACCTGGCCCCTCACCGCGGCTCCAAGCGGTGCCATGAATGACAAACCTCGCAGTAACCGCGGGTTCTCCATGATTGTGCCTCATGACCGGTTGATCTCTGGGAGTGCCAATTTTTCAAATCAGCCTTGTGGCCCAGCAGCCCTGAGGTCCTAGTGGGTTGTCTGAAGCCACCCTTCCCCCTCAAGTCATCTCCCCATGGTTTTGCAGTTGGAGAATGGAGTTCTGGAGTAGGAACATGTGCAGGCCAGAATATTTATTTATTATTTTTATTTTTCTATAAAGATCTTCAATATTTCCATTGGTATATCAAAAAAGTCATGAATATCTCTATATTTACATAGGTATGTATGCTCATCAACTTTAACCCAGCACTAGTACTATGTGGTGGCAAAACAATCTTGGGAAATACTGTATCCCTCATGAATATGTTCATTTTTGTTGGATATGAATAAGAGATTTGGATTAATATCTCAAGAGGGTCAGGATATATTGAAGTTTATCACCAATTTACTTCGATTTATGATTAGTACTTCATCTGCATTGATCTACAATCCATAACTAAATTGAATTATACATTCTGTACCAGTCCTCCCTTGCACCACCATGGTGAAATAAATTGTATTTGTTTGGTAAAAGATTTTTATTTATCTGTTGAACAGGATCAGCTACTCTCCTTATAACATCATAAATTATTCTACATTGTTAGCTGGATTAACAACATATACAGGTTGTTTGGTTGCACAACTACCCAAATAACATATTTTCATCTCCAATTCAAAAGTTGCTGTAGCGCCCCTTCTTTTGAAGTTATCTAAATGAATATTGTGTTTAAAAATGCTCAAAACGAACCCATAGTGCTTATCGATGAAAAGCTGCCGTTTGCAAGTGCCAAGTATGTTCATTGTTTTTTTAATAATGGTTGCACCTTTTTCTACATACTGAGGTTACACGTTACACGAAATCATAAGCAGATTGAATTATATTAAAATATAACACAATTATACAGAAATAGAAATAACAATATGAGACAAAATATTCCATTGTCACAATCACATAAAATAAAATGTAGTGAAATAAAATAGTTCTGTATAGTTTCACCCCCAGCTTGCTTTCAAGTTGAGAATCTGTGTCTCTTAGACACCAAATTATTTCTGGGTATGAAAAATTTTTCGAATTCATCGATCAACGGTGCAATCTTATCTTCATCTTCAGTTTATATCTCGAAAGTATTGAAAGTACGGATCCCTGTACACACTGTATTCCTTCTGACGTTTAGTCTACTTCTGTAGCCTTCAAACAGTTTTTCAATTTTTGTATCCTGAACTGTTAATTTTGCGATACATCACCAGACATATCTAACGGTGAAATTGCTCTAAACATACATGAATACAATCTGTCGTGCTTCGCACTATAGGTTCACAGAGCTATACTTCTATTTGAATTTTTCTCTCAATATTCGCAGCGCCATGTTAAATGATACGCGTTAATATATCAACTGGGTTTAATTGCAGATGGTCGCATCATGCTCGAAGTAGCTATTACGAAAAGTATCAATGGATAAAAAGAGACAGGACTGTAGTCAGAATATTTCTTGACAGTCATCAGCTCCATACCTAGCTTGGCTTCTGATGCTTTACGTGATTTCACATATCTAAATGATATTGAGAGCAGGTTCGTGAACTCCAAACAGAGCTGATCCAACCGTAAAGCCTCCAACTCTCTTCGTTCGTTGGCCTACTACACACTACTTCACAAAGTAATTTTCACGATCAATGGTTTCGTGATAATTGAGGCAGGAGGCAGACTGAAATTGTAGACATTAGGACACAATATAGATAGTTACTGAGACATATATTCAGGTAGTATGGTCAGGCAGAGGTTACAGGCAACAAAATCAAAGTTTACTTATATTTAAACTGAACATTTTTGCATTTTGCATTACAGTTGCAATTTCCTTCCTCAATCTATTACTCGAAATTGAATGTGAATTTTCCAGTTTCATTTGATCCGCGAGTGTTCGAATAGCAAAATCCCCTGTCTCCCACTTGATGGTACTTCCAGAAATTGCGAATATATAATCGTTGTCTGCAGGAATATATTTGAATCGGTGCTTCAGGAGAACATCAATGAAGTGTTGTAACGTTTCAGGAATCAATATAACATCGGCTCTGGATCCTTTGCCACTATTGAGGACTCTTTTGTATTCCTTTGTCAAAACTTCCTCAGTTTCAGTAAATACACACTCAAAATCTCTATAATCGCTCTTTTCATCACTCTTGTAGTTTTCGTTCCTCAAGAACTGAACGTCACCGTTTCTTTGCTTGTTGAAAAACATCAATCACGCTAGGGTGCATTGGGTTAATAATTTGTATTTATTGTAATCGTCCATATCATCTGAAAAGTTTTGAACGCATTTATTCGCAAAGTTGAAATTTCCATTCATGAATATTTGTATCTCACTAACTAGAGGTGATAGTTAAAGTTTATTCCACCTTTTCTCTCGCATGTCTATATATGCCAATGAAGCGGATTCTGTATTCCAGCGGCATTCAATAAATCGTTTGAAAATTCTCATGTTATATAACCACAGTTTCTGTGCAGCTGGACAGGCAATGAAGTGGTTTTTATTTTTTCCTCGAAAACAAAGACAAATTTACAAACACCTCACGATACAAAAAGTTGTTGCATCAATTGCTTCGTCAAAAAAAAAAAATATTGGAATTACAAAAAAGTCATTGTGCGCCCCTCTAGATGTCACTGGACTCCATTTCTCTCATTACTGGTCATAAGTCAGTGATCCTTTACTCTAACGTCATCACTTCCAGAAGGTTTATCACAAAAACCACATTCAGTAGCATTTGCAGAATCGACCCCTCCTGCTTTGGTCAATTTTTCCATCGTGACAATTTGCTTAAAATACGAGTTATATATATTTTTTGATTCGCTGATCAAACTAGAAACGAATTTCATCGATGCACCTGTTTCGCGAAATGTTAAAAATTTCCTGATGGAATTATCGTACGAGCATTTATTGAGCTATGCAAATGAGTATGGCTCGTGTACAAATGTCCTATTAGTTTATAATTTTCTATGGTTTAGCTCGGAAGTGTGTATTGGTTTCAGAACTGATTCGAAATCTGATATATAAGAAAAGATAGTTCTATTCGTTTCTGAAAATTCACAAATTTCAAAATACTTTCGGGTACTTCATCACCGAATAATTCTACTAATTATGGTCCCGAAAGTGCAAGAAATAGTGTTTATACCGTGGACCTGAAGTAAGTTAAACCTCTGAGTGGTTGTTCCGACTCCACTTCACTCGTATTGAATGGATCAATTTAATTAGTCCCGTGGTATACATATTATACCATTGTAAGGAAGAACACTTCGACGTTTGAATTTAATATCGAACTCATGACTAACATGTAACCAAGTAAATATATCATGAACTCAACTAAGTGCATAAAGGTGATCACAAAATAAATAACTCACCAATAAATTCACAATGAATAATTTACAATGAAATCATTTTCAGATAGTGACATCATCCTCATCATTGCATTCTGGTAAGTTTCTCCAGAAATCCTTCCTGTTTTCAGAAATAATTCCTCCAAGACTTCTCAGAAGTGCTTCTCTTTTGGACTCAGGAAATCCACGGGGTATCAGTCGGTTTGAAACATCGTTTGATAAAATCCCTGTTTTTTTTGCAGCCCTCTTCTAAAGATAATCTATTTCTCTGAAATCTTCGGTGTATGATGTTTTGTAGAACAAAACAAAATTGCCACGACTAGCTTCGATTTGAACCATATCGAAAATATGGGGTCTGCTCGCATTTTTCTTCAAAGCTGTTTCAGATAAACATCATGGCAGGCCATTTTTTTCATTTCAATTTTTCTTTTTTGCGCTTGCTGCACAACATCAACAAAATCATCAGAATCATACGTTTTGCCTTGTTTCCTAAGCGATAGTTCTACATGATGGTGAAAACTGTCGGATGGCATAAAGGTATGTCCTGGTTCGAAATAATTGAGAAAAATATCAATGGCAGATATTTCATCAGGATTAATCATTCTCACTAGAAATGTTAGCAAACACCAATTTTTGCTCTGACTAGAACAATTGTCTAACCATATGGTTATTTGCTTACCATCTCTATGTCTCTTTATGAACGAATAAAAACAGCTCACCATATCTTCCTTATCTCTTCCTGAAATAGCCTCGTGTCACAAAACAGCATATGGTTTCAATTGCGATTTGGAACCAAGTGGTACAAAACTCTCATTATATGCTACGAGTCTTTCAATAAAAATCACTTTCTTGAAGCAATCAACTCTTGGCAACATTATAATTTTTTGTGAATCCGCAGAAACACATATCTTGCCATCTTCAAAATTGGTTCCAGATTGTGCCTGATAAAATTCTCTGGATTGGCTAGCACGAATCTTATGGAGTTGCCAAGAAGAACATGTTTCGCAAGTTTCTTGAAGATTTTCTTCATTGTGCTCATGCAATTTGAACTCTTCACAATGCTCGCATTCTTCGTGTCCAAGTAGTGCGAATGAAATATTTTTTGCTTTCACAATCAGACGATATGATTCGTATGATACTTTGGAATTAACTTGTTTGGATTTGAAATCTTCGAACATTGTAGAAATTTATATATCGCTCGGCAGATATCTTCAGTTGGTTGCGTGAGCACGTCTGAGAAATCAAGATTCATCAAATGAATATAAAGTGAAAATGAATTTAAGAACTCACCTGTAATGCGATATCAGTGGATGAAATGTCTCAATATGCTCATCAATGACAGAATAATCTATTCTTTTTGTAGCTGAATCAAAATTCCGATTCTTTGGGGGATTGATTTTATGCTTCAAAGTTCTCGACAAGATATTATGCAGAACTCTGTCGTTTGATTTTTCATACGCCAAGGTTGTTTGAAAAAAGGTTTTGCATACTTGTATTGCTTCACCGCTCTCATCTTCCAAATAATACTTGAAAGTATTCTGCTTCCTATTACCTTCAGTTGTTCGACGTTTTGGAACTTGCCGGGTACATGTGTTGAGCATTAAAGCTTTTCTTTGTTCATCAGTCAAATTCCAGAAATTTTTGTTTATCAAAATTCTATGATTCTCATTTATTTATCTCGAACATGCTTTGATGCAACTTACAATATCGCAGGCTGGCAGAACTTTATGCTATTGAATTAGGTTGTTGTTTCTAATTTTCTTTTCTTCGATTTTAGTCTCCTCTTTCTTGGGTAACTTGCTTTTGTGTAACCTTTGTCATTCGAGGTTTTCGTTTCATTTTCTGTAGATTTCCCATTTGATAGATTAGGTATTATAAATGGCGTCTGATCGTCAATATTATCGACATTATCTTCAGATGTAACTTTTTGAATATTGTTCTAGATATTTCATTTGAATACGATGAAGATTCTGAAACATTATCTACTGAAATATCGTCTAGTGCTCTAGTATCGTGCATTATTTCTGTATTGATTATTTGACATGAGTGGTTTATTTTCAAAAATTTGTTTGCTTCGTATTTGTCATGCTGCTGTATTTCTGCTTCATCAGGTATCATATTTGACAATTCTGTATATTCACGAACATCATCAATTTCATTATTTTCCTCCAGAATTTGATCAGCTGGTGGAATCAAGACAGGCAAAACAGTTCTGTTCACAAACGCAACTAATGGCAAATAATCTTCTTTATCATCATACATTTCTTCTCTACAAGAAATCGGTTTGTTTGGTATAATAATAGACTCAATTTTTCATCATCAACCACCACTTTGAAAGTTTTAGTTGAATCATCATTACTGCACCGAATCAATGCCGTTGTGATTGTTGAAACCGACATCTTATGTTGGATTTCTCCTCTACTTGCTAAAGATAGCAAAACATCAGTTCTACCCATTGACATTTCGCTAAAATCAAAAGATACTCATTGATGAGAAACATATATGACAATTTCAATTTCCTTACATTCCAGTAATCACCAGAAACCATCAAACACCAGTCACGAATGTATCACGAATGTATTAACCTCACTGATACCGCACAAACGAATTGACAAGCGCCAAATGAGCCCGGTTTCCTAGACAATAAGGCGGCAATTTCAACGTACTAGACACAAACGCGGTATATGCATATGCGGTTGAGTACATACGGCGTCTCTGACTAGTATCCTGCAGATACTGTATTTATGCCTAGGAAAGGTAGAGATTATGTGTATATACGACATAGATTGTAGTAATTTCCCATATAACTAATGAAGATACCGCTTTTTCGTCTAGTGAATGGATAGAGAATGATGTTAGGATACTAAAACCGAAAAAATAAGAAAACGATTTTTTGTAGATACCGCCTTTGATTTTAGCACGGCAGTATACGTATGATGAAAATCGCTCAATTGATGGCGTAACAACTTTTCTTCCTTCAAAGAATGAAGAAAACACCCGTCACAGAGCTGTCGGCAGGTATTTGACCCAAATTTTGAATTGACTCGGCCGTTTCTTGATGGAAATCCATAGCAAATGTAAAAACTTCACAAACGATGAGATTTCCACGAAAATTTTAGTCACACAATTCAGGGCTCGTATGTAAGTATATTGGTTTGAAAATGAGCAGCTAGAAATATATCGTATAACAGGGTTGTGTGCTTTTTGCAGGTACGATCACAATTCCTTCCGCTTGATCTAAAATAATCTTGTTCAAGATTCGAGATATAATTGGAAATGGGGGGAAGGCGTAAAGAAATAATGATGACCAAGATAATGTGAACGCGTCTATGGCTGATTAACCTGGGTTTGAAGATGAGAGCGGTGAAGCAATACAAGTATGCAAAACCTTTTTTTTAACAACCTTGGGGTATGAAAAATCAAACGACAGAGTTCTGCATAATACCTTAACGAGAACTTTGAAGCATAAAATCAATCCCCCAAAGAATCGGCATTTTGATTCAGGTATGAAAAGAATAGATTATTCTGTCATTGATGAGCATATTGAGACATTTCATCCATCGATATCGCATTACAGGTGAGTTCTGAAATTCATTTTCACTTTATATTTATTTGATGAATCTTGATTCTTCAGACGTGCTCACGCACCCAACTGAAGATATCTGCCGAGCGATATATCAATTTCTACAATGTTCGAAGATTTCAAATCCAAACAAGTTAATTCCAAAGTATCATACGAATCATATCGTCTGCGTGTAAAAGCAAAACATATTTCATTCGCACTACTTGGACACGAAGAATGCGAGCATTGTGAAGAGTTCAAATTGCATGAGCACAATGAAAAAAATCTTCAAGAAACATGCGAAACATGTTCTTCTTGGCAACTCCATAAGATTCGTGCTAGCCAATCCAGAGAATTCTATCAGGCACAATCTGGAACCAATTTTGAAGATGGCAAGATCTGTGTTTCTGCGGATTTACAGAAAATTATAATGTTGCCAAGAGTTGATTGCTTCAAGAAAGTGATTTTTATCTAAAGACTCGTAGCATATAATGAGAGTTTTGTACCACTTGGTTCCAAATCGCAATCGAAACCATATCCTGTTTTGTGACACGAGGCTATTTCAGGAAGAGATAAGGAAGATATCGTGAGCTGTTTCTATTCGTTCATAAAGAGACATGGAGATGCTAAGCAAATAACCATATGGTTAGACAATTGTTCTAGTCAGAGCAAAAATTGGTGTTTGCTAACATTTCTGGTGAGAATGATTAATCCTGATGAAATATCTGCCATTGATATTTTTCTCAACAATTTTGAACCAGGACATACCTTCATGTCATCCGACAGATTTCACCATCAGGTAGAACTATCGCTTAGAAAACAAGGCAAAACTTATGATTCTGATGATTTTTTTGATGCTGTACAGCAAGCGCAAAAAGGAAAAGTTGAAATAAAAAAAATGGCCTGCCATGATTTTTATCAGTGGAAAGACTTCAAATCTGAAACAGCTTTGAAGAAATATGCGAGCAGACCCCATCTTTCCGATATGGTTCAAATCGAAGCTAGTCGTGGCAATTTTGTTTTGTTCTACAAAACATCATACACCGAAGAATTCCGAAAACTAGATTTTCTTTGTAAGAAAGCTGCAAAAAAACAGGGATTTCAAACCGACTGATACCCCGTTGATTTCCTGAGTCCAAAAAAGAAGCACTTCTGAAAAGTCTTGGAGGAATTCTTTCTGAAAACAGGAAGGCTTTCTGGAGAAATTTACCAGAAAGCAATGATTAGGATGATGTCACTATCTGAAAATGATTTAATTTTAAATTATTCATTGTGAATTTAAAAATGAGTTATAAATTTTGTGATCATTTTAATGCACTTAGTTGAGTTCATGATATAGTTGGTTACATGTTTGTTAGTCATGAGTTCGATATTAAATTCAAACGTCGAAGTCTTTTTTCTTACAATGGTATAATATGTATACCACGGGACTAATTGAATTGATCCATTTAATACGAGTGGAGTGGAGTCGCAACAACCACTCAGAGGTTCAACTTACTTCAGGTACACGGTTATAAACACTATTCTTTGCACTTTCGGGACCATAATTAGTAAAATTATTCGGTGATGTAGTACCCGAAAGTATTTTGAAATTTGTGAATTCTCAGAAACGAATAGAACTCTCTTTTCGGACGGGGCGTTCGACACCTAGCTGGAGTTCATTCGGAGTAAAACCTGTGGCTTCGTGGAGTACCAAGTTCAGAAACTCCTCAAATTGGTTCAGTTGGACTGCCCATTTTGAATGTTGGTCATGACAAAAGGTCCTCATGATCCGGCCAATTTCACGCATGCAACGCTCAGATGGGTTAGCCGCTGCGTGGCGAACTGAAATGTAAACGAGCTTGATTTGAAGGTTATCAAATGTTGTTCGCCACAACCTAGACGTAAATTGCGTAGCATTATCATGCAGGATTCGTTGCACCGGCCCATGGGTTGGTAGGTAGTCCTCTGTCAGGCGTTTTATTATCGCTTGGGTAGTGGCTCGCTTGAGGGGGTAAAGTTGAAGGTACTTGGTGAAGACGATCAACACCACTAGTATGTAAGTGACTCCACCGCGGCTTCTGACCAAGGGACCCAAACAGTCTATCGCTAGCAAATCGTTTTTGTTAGTAGGCAAGATTTGCAATTGTGGAGGTCGAGGTAACACCGATATTTTTGCCTTTTGACAAAGGTCGCAGGATTTTATATATTTTTTCATCTTACGTTGCGTATTTGTAAAGTAGACTTCAGACTTCATTGCCGAATGGGTTTTGTACAGGCCAAAATGTCCGAAAGCTTCATGATAACTTCGAGTACAAGCTTCCACCAGACTTTCTGGAATGCATAACAGGACACGACTTTCGTCATTTCCATATTTATAAAGGATATCATTGAACACAACAAACTGCCGGGCAAGCGTGTCCTTTGTTTCAACCTTATTCTTTATATCTAATGACTCGAGATCTTCCGCCTGCCGCTGTTTTATTTCAGTAAGAGACTTCTGAAATTGAGACGGAAGTTGCAGGTTCAGCAGCTGAAAACAATTATCTTAGGGGGATGGTAACCTGACACAACTATGACGAGAGAGAGCATCAACGACGAAATTCTCTTTCCCTGCAACATGCACAATGTTGAAAGAGAACTTCCGTAATGCCAGAGCCCAACGAGTGATCCTAGGGGAAAGGAGTCTGCAGGTATTTAAATAGGTGAGTGTCCTGCTATCAGTATACAATGTAAAAACTCCCCCTAACAAATAGATTCTCCACTTCTGGATCGCCCACAAATCAGCTAGCACCTCCTTCTCGTTTGAGCTATAACGACATTCCCTATCCAAAAGAAGGCGACTCGCCCACGCAACGACCCTATTTTCGCCCTCCACCACCTGAAACAATTGAGCAGCTATACCTCTGTCGCAGGCATCGGTTGTTACATGCCATGGCAGGGATGGGTCTGGATGGTACAGCATGGTGATGTTCTGCAACTCCTTCTCAATGTCGAGGAAAGCCTGCTCTTGAACAGCCTCCTACTCCCATAGACTTTTCTTTCGCAGCAAACAAGTTAAAGGCTCCGAAATTGACGCGAACTTGGCCGAGAAACCTCGATCGTAGTTACAAAGGCCTAGAAACCTTTGGACCTCTTTGACGTTTCTGGGTCGGACATAGTCCGTTATTGCCTGAATGCGATCCGGATCTGGACGAACGCCCAACGGACTAACAATGTATCCCAAGAGCTTCATCTCCTCCTGGAAAAAATTGCACTTGGACAACTTAACAGTTAACCGAGAGAAGACCTTCTCCAGGTGTTCGAAGTGTTGCTCCACCGATTCTGACATAATAAGCAGGTCATCTACATATGTGACTAGGAAATCAGAAAACCCGTTTTCAATTTTCTGAATGGCTCTGGTAAATGATGAAACAGCCGTGCAGATGCCGAAAGGCAATACCGTGAATTGATAAATTTTATTTTCCACCATGAACCCTGTGTATTTTTTGTCTTCTTGCCTTAGGGGGATTTGCAAATAAGAATGGGATGAAACTACTTAAGAAAGTACATTTTTTTCTTTCAGCCGAGCAATCATATCGTCTATCCTAAGTGGTGAATCAAATTCGGGTATCATAATGGAGTTGAGGTGCCTGGCATCCAGACACACTCGAACCGATCCATCTATTTTCACAGCGGTCATGAGTGGGGACACATATGGGGTACTGGCACGTTCAATGACCTTCCACTGCTCCATCTGCTTTATCATGTTCCCTATTGCTTCCCTTTGTGCTACTGGGAATGGATAACTTTTAATAAAAAACTCTTGGTCCACTTTTAAATGGATCTCATGAAAATAGTTTTTGATACGACCGGGAATAATTGAAAATATTTTCTCGTACTTTAAAATTGAATTCTTCAAATGTGAACTCTCATTTTCAGGTACACGAGTGGGCAGTGACAACAAATTAAAATCTATGCCTACTGGTTTCTTCTGGTTTGGGTTGAAACTCGTAGCATTATCATTTTTATTTGCAAGGGCTGTAACCATTATGGGAGCGAGGTTGACCCAATCACAAGGTAAGTCTAACTCGGGGACTAATAATTTCTTGTCTTTGTTGTACAAAATTATATTTTTATTTTTTAGGTCATCTAAACCCTGAAATAGTCGTAGGAAATCAACTCCGATTATAATTGGACAAGATAAATCAGAAATTAGAAGAAACTCATGTGAGAATTCTTCTTCCTGCAATTCAAAAGTGAAACAAGCCTGCAACAGCACCTTTCTGAATTTTGACTTGAAAGCTCCGATCACCCGAACTGAAGTACATGGAAAAGTGGAATTTTATTACAACAGTTCGATAACTGCTGCCAAACTTCATTAGAACATGCAGTCACTGTACTGCCTGTATCTATCAAAGCAGAAAAACGAAATCCATACAAATTTATTTGAATTGTGGGGGACCTAGTGTCTAATAATTTATGATTAAAATCACATTCCTTCAGCAAATGTTCCTTTGGATTATTATTTGTATTGATAAAAGTGCCAGTCTTTATCTCTTTATTCAATTTCGCTCCCACACACCCATTCATGTATGGGAACTTTCCAAGTTTCCCGAATCATTTTCCGAATCTTGTTCTTGACCTTCAAATTCCATGACTGCAATTTTCTTAGAAAATTGTTTCGAAGAAGCATTGTTGCAAACCTGATTTGCATTTCTATTCGATTTATAACTATAGTTATCTCATACTGCCTGTTCCTGGTTTGATTTGTATCTTCTCGAAAAGAAGCAGATAATATTGAGTTCCTAGGTTGACTTCCAAAATAGTAATCAGCTTGCCTAAGCCTTTCTAGTGCTAGATTTCCAGATCCTACTAAACTAGATGAAATGTTTGGAGGAAAATGTCTTGCAATAATTGCAATTAACTGTTGTTCTGTATAAGGTGGGAACAAATAACGATCTTCTGCTATCCTTGCATTAAAATATCCAGTAAAAGAACCGTTAGTTTCCTTATACCTGCCTGATTCCAATTTTAAGTGCAAGTTGCATGGTTTCACCCCAATATTGCTCTAAAAAAGCTTGCTTGAATGCAGCATAAGAATTGAACAAGCAACCAAATGCATTGAACCAATTTTTTGCAGAGTGCTCAAGAAGGCTGGCCAAATAAAACCTGAACTGGCCCATCGAAAGGATATTTACATCAAAACATGCTTCAATATTATTCAAGAATTCAACCGGGTGAAAATACCCTCCATTTACAAAGGTAGGCAAAACCCTTACATCCCTAAAATTGGCTAAGTTACAAAAATTTCCCTGCTGAGCCCTACTCTGATTTGCATTGTTGTTAATAGTCGTATTCGTACCCACAGAACTAACATAGTTTTGTTTTTCAGGCAAAAAAGTTCTTCCTGTTTGATCATTTTGGTAGCCAAGATTTTGAAAACTATTTGCCTGGCTATTTGCCTGACTAGTATGGCAAGCTATTTAAATTACTGTTTTGAAAAAAATTATTTGGGACTTCCTGATATTTTTGCCCATCAGGTACAGTGTTAGTGGCAGGCAGTGTATAGTCATTCTCAGATAAATCTGTAGGAAAATGGACCCTACTATGCTTAGCTTGATGTCTAGGTAAACTTTGTTGCTCTGCCGCTTACCCTGTAGGATTTACTGCCTCATAGTTCCTACCCTCCAGTAGGGTTCGCAACCCATTATTATTGCCTAAAACACTAGAACTATCACTTCCAGATCCTACAGAGGCTGTGAGAGCATCAGATACTCGATGTCCCAAAGTGGGCTCCCTTTCCAATATCACAGGCAAAGCACTTGCTTGGGGTTGTTCACTGGGGATAGTATTCAAGTTGTTACTTTGATCAAGGACCTCCTATCAATGCAGACATTGCTGTCTATACGGACGGCTCCAAAACTGATGAAGGATCAGGAGCTGGTATTTATGGGGTCAAGCCAAAGACAAGAATCTCACTGAGCTTAGGCAAATACGCGACTGTGTTTCAGGCAGAAATTATAGCATTACATCATTGTGTGAAAGAATTGATAAGGCAAGAGTTTAAAGGCAAAACCATTGCAATCTATTCAGATAGCCAGGCGGCAATCAAAGCAGTCAACTCGATGCAAGTTAACTCAAAACTAGTATGGGACTGCTTAGAAACCCTAAATGCACTGGGCAGTCAGAACAGATTGACACTAGCATGGGTACCAGCACGTACAGGGTACGAGGGCAATGAAGAGGCAGACTCACTTGCCCGAGCAGGAGCAAACAAAGCTCTTAATGGCCCATGACCTTTCTGTGGTATTGCGAAAGCTATACAAAAGACTAGTATCAAATCATGGATGCAAACTAAATCTCAAGAATGGTGGAACAACTCGCCAGGAATGAGACAGGCAAAAGAGTTTATTAAAAAACCATCGCCAACATTCACAGAATATCTACTAAGCCAGAAACGAAGTTCAACTTGAATACTAGTGGGACTTCTCACAGGACATTGTAGGCTCAACAAACACATGAGTACGATAGGTCTGACTGAAGAACTGCTGTGCAGGTTCTGTCAAGAAGAGGAAGAAACAGCAGTACACATACTTTGCCACTGTGAGGGCTTGTCAAGACTAAGGTTCCTTACGCTGGGTGAGGAAAAACCAGGAGCCCAGAGATACACAGGAGATCTGAAAGCTAGCCTATGGAGTCTCATAGAGAAGGCGGGGCTAGCCGAAGAACTCTAATCCATTTTGAGGGCAGGCACAATAGATCTGAAAAGGTCGCAGTGTGGAGGCAGATAGCCCGAAGGCCCCATTCCAAATCTAATCTAATCTTGATCAAGGTGTTGAAACCTTTGTTGATACTCTCATGTCCTTCATTCCTTTGCACAGTTCCATCTCCTGTCGGTTGTTCGAGACGGTTTCTGAACCTCAGAAAGTATTGAGTAGCGCCTGTAGGTGTTCTGTCTGGGAGCATTTTCAATGTTTCTCAGCGCCGTGGTGGTCGCCACGTTGCAATGAATCTCAGGGGTCTGTGTTGGCGGGGTTCGACTGAGTAAAAAATTGCTCGTCAGATTGCAGATCTTTATTCAAACTGCAGGACCAGAGGTGATATGCAGCAGGAAAAAAACCCAGAGGCGGAGGGAGACAAGTTCTTTAGTCTAAGTACATCCAAGTCTAAAAAAGGCATAAATATTAACTCCTAAGCCAGAACACACTGGTTACACTTGCTAACATTGAATCCGATGATACAAAATTCGTCCTGCACGACACAGTATTGGTGATGAGTATCTTACAACCTCATTATTATTGTTGTATACCATAGACTTATTACCACAAGGAGAAGTGACATCCCATTCATAAATCTCTGTTTGTTTTGTCGCAATGATCCATAAAAATGACCATTAGTATGACAAAGAATACCAATCGGACCTCTTTGTCACCTCGTGAAAATAACTAGACTCTGGCAACGCTGTACAGTTCTTTGTTCGACTCCAACCAGGGGCGTGCTATTATCGATATGTCAGAGTGGGGATTGGGGGATATATTCTTTCTTCATTCATAGTTGGAGTGCACCATAGACTTAATAAGTTTATGGAGTGCACTCCATTGACTTAATAAGTTTATGGAGTGCACTTTTATAATGTGTTTGTAATACAATTCCGAATTCGCAATTGCGATTACAACAGGGTAGAAAATTATTCACGTGCTAATTGATTTGTACCTAATTCATCATGTAAAAATAACCCAAACATAATCAAGGAAGTTGATTTGTTTCCTAAAGAAATATGATATCAAAACTCAACTGTGAGGTACATTTTTTCCACTCATTTTCGAATGGATACAAATGAAGAAAACATTTCTGATCATGGATTACCAAATTGCAATATAACTCTTAGAAATAGTGAAATAAAATGAAATAGGATGCGTTTTTCTATTGGAATGGAATATTCTTGAGACTGTGAATGGCATTTTTGTCCAAAAAAATTGATGAATAATAAAAGAACAATCCACATACATATTTTATTTTCAAATATTCTCCACGAATAATATTGATAAAGTTTGTACATTGTGAATAATAATATTTTTCTATAATATATATTTATATATATTATATATTTATATAATATATACAGGGTGAGTCAGGTTTTTGTAGCAGGATATCAGCAGCTCAAATAAGATATAAAGAATAAGAGAATGAAGAAACATAGAATTTCGATTAAGTATATTATTGTTAAAAATTGTCTTGTATCTCTTTCAAATTGTTCAGTGAATTTTGATTAACAACACCAAATCAAAGTCATATGTCATACATCATTTCATATAAAAAAAACAAAGATACACGTAATTCATGTTACCAATACTTCCTGGTATTAATATTCAGCTCAAAGTTGACCTACAAATATTTTGGTTCATTCATTACGAAATAAAATGGTTTTCGTGTTTATTGACCGAGTTCGGCTGTTTTTCAATAAATCCAGTTTTTCCATCGATTCATGATGAATCCTCAATTTGAAATAAATTTTTAAAATTAGTTTGACCACCTGCATGGAGTGCCCATCTATGGGATCGTCATCGTAAAGATGGTCTCCAAAATGATCGAAGACACATAATGGTAGATTCTCCATTGTTTTGTTGATGAAAACATCATATAAGCTCTTGACATTTCTGTTGAAGATGTTCGTGGTGAGATGACAGAACCAAAAATATTTCTCTCCTGCCTTACATATCTCTACAACCATCTTGCTAGCTTTCTCGAGTTTTCCATATGTTTTTTTCTCTTGGAGAAGAGATAAAGCTGACTGACTCTCTAGTAAATTTGAACATTTCAGACATGTTATACATTTCCTTAGTCCTTTCACCACAAAACCAGATATATAACTCACAATGAATTCTACATATAGAGTGAGATGCCATGCAGCAGATCGTGAATACCTACTCATTATCTTCCATATCATTATGGAGTTTTTCGAAGAATGCCAAGTATTCTTCATCTTCTTCCGAATGTCTATTGATTTTATGCCAGAGCCACTCGTCAAAATTGTAATATTCTCTAAATTTACTGCATTGCCAGTATCAGGAGCAGATATTTCACTATGAACAAGTATTCGTTTGTAGGCTGCTTCAATTTGCCTTGCTGATGGATTGTTTTTATAACCTCCTTCACTTCTGATAACTCCAAAAAATAACTCCAAATGATCTTGTGACAACTTGTAGGTCGATATATAGATCATCATTTTGTTTTTCACAACATATTATATATCATACATTTCCTTCAGACTTTCCATAAAAACCAAGAGTCCTGAAAAACCTGTTTTTCTAGCAGAATTCAGTATCGATTTGCCATTCAAAGTGAGACCAATGATGTATTTCTTCATTTTATCCATCAGTTGACATAGATAAAACATGGTATTCACTATCCTGGAATCTGAGTACGAAAATGGTAAATCTAAGATTAATTGAAAAAACACCCAGCATATAACTATCATTATCAGACAACTCAAATGCCACTGCCAAGTGTCACAGCAAATATCAAAAAAGAAAAACAGAGAACTATTTGCTACTTTTATATTGTACATGGAAATATAATATTTTTCCGAAACGTCCATAATCAAGATAATTGAAAATTCGATATATTTTTCGATATACCTTTATTTTCCTTCTTCATTTTCCAAGACTAGGTCTCAATGACAATTTCTTGAGATTTGGAGCAAATCATCTCAAAATGATCAATTATTACCTTTCACTTGCAGGTGAAATTTTCACAGGTGAAGCAACCAATTCATCTGTATATCCTGTGACCTGAAAACAGATTATATTAATTAATCAGTTCATTATTAAGAAGTGTTATCTAATATCATAATTAATCTGAATGATTGCAATGTTTCTTATGAATTTTATTATCTGTTTGTGTTGATACTTCAGTATCTATAGTTATGTTTGTTCAATTAATCTGATAATCTGATACTCTATATTATGTTGTTGATTAAAAAAAAAGAGATATACGTCAGAATAATAATTTTGAATAAAAGTCATTAAAACGGAAAAAAGACGAAAAGTATAGTTTTATTGGCGATCTTTGACTTGAAAGTGACGACAAATAACATTGGTGACCCCGACTAGTCCACGATATGGATAAAGAAGCGGCAGCGAGTTCTCGTATCCCTCCAGCATCAGACAAGCCCAGACGAATAGGTGCAGGGATAAATGAGAACCTTCCAACAGATTTCGTTTGGCCTGATAAGTTCGGATCTAAAAAGGTCAGTCCTACTCTACATGAAACGAGTTCAGTGCATTCCAAACCCAGAACAAGGAAAACATCAAGTGCGCACTCACAACTGAGTTTGGAAAAGAAACGACTAGTTCTCGAGAAAGAAAAGAAGAGACAAGAGTTGGAGAGACGACAACGACTGATTATGTTGGAAGAAAAAGATATTGAAGATGATATTCGACTTCTTGAGCTAGAACATGTCTTACAAGAAGCCCAACTAGAAGCCCAGGAGGAATTAGAAAGCTGCTCAGAACAGAACGTAGGTTTATTGCCCATCCTACCGATTCAAGACAATGAAAGGCAGCAGTCTGTAGCTGACTGGGTGAACAATATACAGGAACCAGAGCAAATTCCTGAGAAGAAAGAAGTAGGAAATGATTTGAAGCTTCTTTGTGAAACGATCTCTGATGCAATAAAATCTGTTTCAAATCCTACGCCGTATAATCAAAGCAGGAATTTAGCAAGAAATATTTTAGAGAAGGACTTTCCTCACTATGATGGAAACCCCAAGGAATGGCCTCTTTTCTACAAACAATATGAAAATATTTGTAGTTTATGTGATTTTTCTAACGAAGAGATTATGTTGAAACTCCAGAAATGTTTGAAAGGAGAAGCTAAATCAGCGGTAGCTGGAATGATGTTAACAGCAGACAACGTTGATTTGGTGATGCAGACATTGAAAATGCGCTTTGGACGACCGGAGTTTGTCATAGATGGACTCATTTCAAGAATTAGAAATCTACCGTTCCTGAGAGATTCCAACTTCGAGAGATTGATTCAGTTTTCAAGCGAGGTCAACAACATGGTGTCCATAATAAAAACTCTCAACTCTGAAAAACATCTGCAGAACCCTCAGTTACTGAAGGACCTTGTGAGAAAACTACCGGATCACCTAAAGCTCAAATGGGGAGAACGAATGACCGACTATGAAGGAAATCTTGATTTGAATGATTTTTCCAAATGGGTGGGTGAAATCGCCAGGGCTGCATGTTATGTAAGCACCCCATTCAACGCCACGTCAGAAAAATTTGGAACAAAATCAGAATCAAGAAAGCCAGAAAGGGTATTCAACATCAACGAAAGAGGTACTGACAAAAGATGCTGTTATTGTGACCAGAAAGCTCATGATGATGACTGCCCGACGATGAAGAATGATGACATTGAGAAAAGATGGTCAACTGTAACTGAAAAACGACTCTGTTTCTCATGTTTGAAGAAAAACCATCAGAAATTCAAATGCAGAGCAAGAAAACAGTGTGGAATCAATAACTGCAAGTTATATCATCACCAGCTACTGCATAAACCATATCTCGATACCAATGCTGAATCATGTTCATCAGAAAGAGTATGCACAGTACGTACCGATTTGAAGAAAGTGCTGTTGAGAGTCATCCCAGTTACTCTGCATGGCCCAAGAAAATCATTCCAGATACTAGCCCTATGCGACGAAGCCTCAACAGTCACATTGCTAGACGAGGAAGTTGCGCGTAAACTCGAACTGACTGGCAACAAAGAAGCTTTGTGTTTGCAGTGGACTAACGAGACTACTTCAATACAGGTAGATTCAATGAAGACCGATGAAAAAATTTCGAAAGCTACTGATGGAAACAAATCATTCACCTTGAAAGGAATCCGGACAGTTAACAATTTGTCACTGCCAATTCAAACCGTCAAGATGACAGAGTGGCATATGTTCTCACATTTACGAACATCATCAACGAAAAACCAGTTCTTCTTATTGGTCAAGATAATATCGACATTATAGTTGCTCGGCAGATGGTCCAGAAAATTGTCCAATCGCCAGTAAATGCAAGTTAGGGTGGGCGATTCACGGTCCAAGCCAACGATTTAAGACAAATGAAGAGATTTTCAAGCCACATCGCACAATGCATATCTGCGAAAAAGAAAATTCCGACGATAATTTAGAAGAGATGATGAGGAAATAATTTTCCACTGAAAACTTCGGTGTGCTAGTCACAAAAGACCGCCTAAGTCTAGAAAACACTAGAGCGATGAAGATCATGGAAGAAACCATCAAGAAAAGTGATGCTAGATATGAGATTGGTCTATTATGGAAGGCAGACGACACAAGATTACCTGAGAGCAAATTTCGAGCCTTGCAGAGATTATACTGTACCGAAAGAAAATGTAGGAGAGATGCTGACTTGGGAAAAGAATACTGCCAGAGAATACGTATGTACGAAGAGAAGAAATACATAAGAAAACTGAGTCCAGAAGAAGCTGATGATGAATGTCCGCGAACGTGGTATCTTCCTCATTTCTCAGTTTTTAATCCTAATAAAAAGAAGATGCGTTTGGTTTTTGATGCCGCTGCGAAGTCGAATGGCATGAGTTTGAATGACGCACTTCTAGCTGGTCCAGATCTACTACAGTCCTTGGTTGCTATTCTTTGGAAATTCAGACAACGCAAGTTCGGATTCTGCGGAGACGTGAGGGAGATGTTTCACCAGGTCAGAATTCGTGAAGAAGATAGAAAAGCCCAACGGTTCTTTTGGCGAAACCTTGAACTGGACAGAGACCCAGATGTTTATGAAATGATGGTGTTAACATTTGGTGCCACTTGCTCCCCTGTATGTGCCCAGTTTGTTAAAAACTACCACGCCGAGAAAAATGTACCAGATCTTTACCTGAAGGATGCAATCATAAAAAAATTCTATGTAGATGATTATCTAGATTCCAAAGATACTGAAGACGAAGCAAATGAAACCATCACTGCAATTTGCAACATTATGAAGTCTGCAGGATTTGAAGTCGTGAATTGGATGATGAATTCTCAAGCAAATCAAGCAAAGGAACTAGATAATTCATCTGCTGTGAAACAAATTGACGATTCCTCCGTTCATAGAGTACTCGGCTTGTGGTGGGACACAAAAAATGATGAATTTCAGTTCAAGATAAACATCGGAGATTTTTCCAACACGAGAATCACCAAAAGAATAATCCTCAAAATTGTCATGTCCCTGTATGATCCTTTGGGTTTGATAGCTAGTTTCACCATCAAAGCCAGAATCCTGATGCAAGAAATTTGGCGGACTGGAATCGACTGGGACGAAGAATTGAAAGAGAATCAAATGAAATCTTGGAAGAAATGGATGGAAAATCTTTCAAAAATGACTACCATCAGAATACCACGATGTTACAGCGTGAAAATACCGACAGCGACGAGAATTGAACTTCACACCTTTTGCGACAGCAGCGAGAAAGCCTTCGCAGCAGTTTCCTTTCTTCGAGTGGTTAGAGGAGCTGAAGAAGTAGATGTTTCGCTGGTGTCATCCAAGGCACGAGTTGCACCGCTGAAGCCACTGTCCATACCAAGATTGGAACTTCAAGGAGCTGTGATGGCGAGTAGATTGGCTCAATCCATAAAGACTGAACTGGAAATAACTATTCATCGGTTATTCTTCTGGTCAGATTCTAAATGTGTCCTCGATTGGATTAGAGGTGATGGAAGACAGTATAAACAATTTGTCTCGCACAGAATAGGAGAAGTTCAAGAAAGAACCAACATTGAAGACTGGAGATGGATTCCCACCGACAAAAATCCCGCTGACGAAGCAACCAGGTCCAATTATGATGTGAAAAATAAAATAATCTCAGACGTTTGGATCTATGGACCTGCTTTTTTAAGAAAACCAGAAGAACTGTGGCCTAGAGAAGATACTAATAGAGAGTCGAAGGATCTAGATGAGACTGAGTTGAAGACTGAGTATACTAGCTCTTATATTTGCTTAGTGATCTCAGAACAGAAAATGCCTCTTCCCGATATCAATAGATTTTCTAAATACTGGAGACTCATTAGGTGTACAGCCTGGTGCCAACGATTCCTGAAGAAAATTAGACGTAACCATGATAGACAAAATTTCCAGCAAGAGCTTTCAGTAGAAGAACTTGAGGACTCCGAGAGAATTTGGATCAAACAATGCCAGCTTGAGAGTTTTCGAGAAGAGCTTAAATATTTGAAAAATGGAAAAGATATTGAAAAAAGTAGCAGACTCATTAGTTTATGTCCTGGATTGAACGATGATGGAATTCTTGTGCTTCAAGGAAGAACGAATTTAGCAAACACCCTTAGCGACAGTACCAAGCTTCCTATAATTCTAGACCCGAAACACGAATTCACCAAATTGCTCATCAGACATTACCATGAAAGATATCGACATAGAGGTATTGAGCTCGTGCTGAATGAGGTCAGACAGAAATATTGGGTGATCAATGGCAGAGCGGCAGTTAAATCAGTTTCTTCCAGATGTCTGAAATGCAAAAATGAAAGAGCGAAGCCAGTTCCACCACTGATGGGGCAATTACCTGTAGAAAGACTAAGCCGAGAAGTTAGAGCGTTTGTTAATGTAGGCATGGATTATTTTGGGCCGATCAATATCAAAATTGGAAGACGAAGGGAGAAAAGATGGGGTGTCCTTTTTACTTGTCTATCTGTAAGGGCGATACACCTAGAAATTGCTCACAGCCTGAACAGTGAGTCAGCTGTAATGGCCATATTGCGGATGGTCGCAAGAAGAGGACAGCCAAGAGTCATTTACTGTGATAACGGAACAAATTTTGTTGCTGCAAACAAGGAAATAACAAGAGCACTTCAACAAGGCATGAATAAATCAGCTGTCATAGATGAAATGTCTTTCAGAGGAATCGAATTCAGATTCAATGCACCGGGTGCTCCAAACATGGGAGGAGTGTGGGAAAGATTGATTGGAATAGTGAAGAAAATTATTGGTAAAAACTTACACTATCAATCTATTCGAGAAGAAACTCTCCAGACCTTTTTCGCCGAAGCGGAACATATTGTGAATTCCAGACCCCTGACGCGAGTATCGAGTGATCCAGAAGATTTTGAAGCACTTACACCGAACCACTTCCTACTCGGATCATCAAGTGGAAATAGCTCTCTCATTCGACTCGATCCCGATTCCGATTGTCTACGTCGAGAGTGGAAGAAGTCCCAAATGTTATTGGACAATTTTTGGAAACGTTGGGTGAAAGAGTATTTGCCTACGTTATCGAAAAGAACTAAATGGACGAAAGAACAACAACCAATTCAAATAAACGATGTTGTCATACTGGTCGACCACGAAATACCAAGGTACACCTGGAAATTAGGAAGGATTACTGCTGTCTACCCAGGGCCCGACGGAAGAGTACGTGTGGTAGATGTAAAAACTTCGAAGGCTGAGTATCGACGACCAGTAACGAAGATATGCAGACTAGATCTAGAGCAAAACGAATTTGCCTAGCATGGGGGAGGATGTTGATACTTCAGTATCTATAGTTATGTTTGTTCAATTAATCTGATAATCTGATACTCTATATTATGTTGTTGATTAAAAAAAAAGAGATATACGTCAGAATAATAATTTTGAATAAAAGTCATTAAAACGGAAAAAAGACGAAAAGTATAGTTTTATTGGCGATCTTTGACTTGAAAGTGACGACAAATAACAGTTTGCTTCCCAGAATACAAAAAATATTCCAATGTATGCAAGAATTTGATTTTATGATTCCAAATTTCAGAATGATGGACACATCTCAGATATGTTAATAATCATTTCATGTTGTAAAATTTGTAGCAGATTTCAAAATAAAATTACCTTGATAGTCGTTTTGTAGGAGTATTGAATGCTGATGAATCGGAGCTGTAAAATGATGAATATAAAATAAATAAAGGCATGGAAAGATAGAATAAATGAGTGAATGAATTATAAAAGAAATAAATGTAACATCATCAATAAGAATATGATTACAGATTTGTGGAAAATACTTCTAGAATCCTTTATGTAAAACATAAACTTTGAACATGGAGTAGTTCACAGTCCTTTTGACCAAAAATGTTTCTATTGTCACCTACTTGAGACGAAAAAGGAAACTTTTTTCAACAATAAATGGATAGGTATTGGATCAAGCATGCTGTTTTGAGTGCATATTACCTGTCAGATGTGAACTGGAATGCAGAATGACATGGTAATGGATTTGTATCTGCCTTAACATATTTGAAACCATTCCTCCTAGTGATGATATCATTTGAATTGAAATGGTCCGAACAAATATAAAGATATTTCTTCATATGTTGATCTTCCTGCCAGCCAAGGAGAGATCAGATATCAGTTGGAAACCTAAAGTACATAAATACCTTGATAAATTCCCTATACTGAATTATTCTGGGCTTTCTATATATTTGACATGACAAAATAACTCATTTATTGTAGACTGTTCTTTGTTTTTGAAATCAAATCTCTACACCACTGGATAAAGTATTGATAAATATGTCAACTTACTGGTTAAATGAAATATCCGAGGGGTTAACCACAGCATTTAATGCCTTCATTTCCCATTTGATTCCTTCATTTCCCATTTATTTTCCTCATTTCTCTTTCATTTCCCTTTCATTTCCCTTTCATTTCCTTCATTTCCCTTTTATTTCCTTCATTTCCCTTCCATTTCCTCCATTTCCCTTTTATTTCCTTCATTTCCCTTCCATTTCCTCCATTGCCTTCATTTCCCATTTATTTCCTTTATTTTCCATTCATTTCCTGGAAATTCCTTCAATTCCTTCCAATTCCTCAACATTTTTCTATCTCCCATTTATTTCCTTTTATTTAAAAATACCGAAATGGCTTGTGACTCAAGTTGTGATTTGCCTTATATCGCCAAAATAAATGACAACAGCATTGAAGACTCGATTTAAGATTTCCTGAGAGATTAAAAAAAAAGTAGTGAGGTTAATGAATTCCAAAGTGACGATGTCCAACAAAAGAATAAATTTTTGTCACATGATGTTCTAGATGTTTCAATTTTGACTGCGTAAGAGTGTGATACTTATATGTAAGTCGAGGAATTAGTCCATTGACCAAAGTAGGTATATCAAGATGTGTTTTTGGAATAAAACTCGGTTTAGTTCAAATATTCCTAATTATACATATACCTACTATAATATACGCATAAATATGAACATAAACAAAACATAACAAACATAAACAAAAAAACATTAACGAAAACCTAAAAATCTAAGATGGAAAAGAAAAAAAAAGAGGGAAAAATTCTCGAAATCATTGTTTTAATTTCAGCATATTTTTTTATAATGATAGAATGGTCAGCCTTTGATATTCTCAAGGGTTCACATCCTAACATTTAAATTGGTCCGTGAAAAATCTGTTCTGTGTGAATGACGTCAATATCATCATTCTTAGGCCAATGAAATTCTTGAAGATTTTCTTTCAAAAATTTGGTTTTATATTTGTCATTCTCTATTCTCTCCACAATTCTTTCAATGTACCACATTTGTTCATAATATATGGCATAATAGTTCTCACTTGATATATTATATATCGAATGTGATTCTGATTTATTCGATTCTTCTTCTGATTCGGTTTCTAGGATTTAAGAAGCCTCAACAGAATCTGAATCAGATTCACCGATAACTCTGAAGAATCAGAAGAGCTTGATCTTGAATCAGTATGTTGATCGAAATGTTTACTCAGCGAATCAAATATCTCCATCGATGAATACGTTATTATCATGATCTACCTTTGGTTCCGATATGGTTAGAATATAATTCTTTATGTCACAGAATCCATAAACGTTTATCAGTGAATTTGTTAATAATCCATTTCCTGCGATGTCGTACCAGTTCGCCAAACATCCAATAATGTTATTCTTATTACATATTTTAGCGGTCTCTCGTGAATATTCAGATTTTTCCCCTTACTATTCAGATATCGAAATGAATAAATGGATAGATTTTTTAGTTTTTAGATTATTTCTGAATATACACCAACACCGCAATCACTTATAGAAATCTCAGAATTTTTCATTGGATGAAGTATAGCTGATTTCTCTAATTGTCTCGCGGAAAAAGTTTGTTGGACTCTCAAAAGTCGATCACTCCTTAGTTTTGACAAAAAAAAATCCTAAATTTGAAAAATCTCGATTTTGAACACCCTATATCTCTGTTATCATTCCCGCTAGACCCCAAGTGTGATATATTGACGAAAGCAGCTCTTCAGGGAGAATCTAAAAATGCGATGAAATACAGGGTGTTCTATTTGAAAAAATCAACTAGTATCCTTTAGATCGTTTGTTCCGAGCACCCTGTATTTTCTGATGTAGCGGAAAAGAACTTTATCAAAAATCATTTCAAATGATTTCTGAAATTTTGTGATCGGTTCAAAAATAACTGAGCTAGAGGGGGGTACATTTATGGTGAATCACCCTGTACCATGAGCTTCTTTTTGAAATAGATTGCCGAAGTGTTCGATTTCGGACTCAATAATACAGCTTGCATGTCCATACAGATAACTCTGTTTTCACTAGTCTTTTCCTATTCTTTAGCTTCCCTTGCTTCCATTCTTCTTTATCACGAGCAGCGCATAATTCTCTTCATTTATATCTCCAGTACGATAACTTACGCAAACATCACATTCGTCTTTTTTTGGTTCGAACACTCAAATTCAGTTCGTCGAAAATATGAGAAAATAAGGTACTCGAAACAGGTTTAGTTCTAAGATTGTGGCAGTAAGATTTATGAAATATATGAAGGTCTGATTTGGAACTCCACTTTGGCTCCAAATATAATTTTGAAAACCTAGCCCTATAGTAGTGAGATTCAACTTTAGGTAGATCCCTGAAAAATTCTTTAGCGATGTCTATATTATCTTTCACAATTTCTTGCGATGCACTTTCATAATTTTTATTGGTTTGTTTTATCGTCAGTTCAATTCTGTCTCTCTTGGGATTTCCGCAGTCGCGATTTTTTCAATCTATAACTGTCAGTTTCTTCAAGCCAAGAGTATTCAAGATCATCTTTTAACATACTCGAGTTCTCTCTTCATCAACGTTCTCTAAGTAGTAAAACCAAGAAAACTTTCCTTGATTCTTCCTCATCCTTTCTGTTTCTTTGTCTTCTTGTATCTTGTTTCGTAACCAAAAGACTAACATGAATTTTGCGTTGATCCCATGTCATGTAAGACCAGAACTTCTTCGAGATTCTATTTCTCTCTTGGTCTTTCAAAATTCTACACTGAATGGCTCTAGCTTTTGAGGAAGCTTTGCATCCACAAAGCTCTTTCATTTTTCTGCTCTCCTAAAGTATCTGATAATTCCAAGTTCCATCAATTTTTATCAACATTTTGCCTTTTCCTTTTTTTCTGGTCTCATTCCCATTTATTTTCTTCCGAAGTTTATTACTTTCTTCTCCAGTGCTATCATGAATATCTTCGAGGTTTTCAATATTCACATCATCATTTTCAGTTAGAGAAGAATCACTAGAATCGCATTCTTCTTCATAGTCAGGATCATTTGAATCAGTGTACGTTACTCCTTCCTCATTTTTCACCATCTCGATATTTTCTTCTTCAATCTGTTTGTTATTCCTACTTTCTTCATCTTCTTGTTTACATTCCAAATTTGAATCTATAAGTTGTATGTTGCTCTTGTCCTTGGTGAAATCAGTAATAATACTTTCTTCAGGTACATCTAAATCTGAAATAATGCTCCCATTGAGATCAAAATTCGATTCGGAAATATCTAGCTCTTCAAAATTGCAGTTCTCCAAAATCGAAAGATTGGAAGATCTCTCAGGCTGGTATTCGATAAGCAACTGGTATTTTTCACAAATGTTGGTAGAAGTTGAATGATTATCATTGTTCTTAATCGAATCAATATTTTCACATATTAGTGTATAGTTATTTGTTTTTCCGTATCATCCATTGAATGATTATTTGCTATAAGATGATTTTTATCATACTGGTCTTCAGCAGGACTTTTTTCGTGTTCACATTCATCAGACATAATCTAATCGGAAAAATTTCAACTGATGACAAAATGTTTTCTTTTATCCGAGATTGCTCGTTCTTGGAAAATGTTGTTCTATCATTTTCACGGTCACTCAACATGGAGAATATTTTTTCAGTTTGACTAAGATATTGTGTCACTTTGTTTAGGTTTCGATCAGTATCTCTGTAAACAAATAACAAATTTTTGAAACTGACACCACTCGACAGCGGATAGTTATTACTCCAAACAGAAGAGAAAAACTGTATATTTATCGTGACAAATAATTCCTGTTTACGTTCTTGTTCATTCAGAATCAGAATCAAATACATTAAAAAAAGAAAAGAAGACCAATTTTTCAGGATTATTCATCGAAGAACATCAGTTCCTTGAACGATTTGACAATGAGAATTGAGTCCATAAATAGTTGAAACAGAAATAGTCGTATGTCCAAGTTAAATTTGTATGCGAACTTTCAGTGATTCATTGTTGGTATGAAGCACAATTTCCATTAGATATGTGTGGAATGAACTTACCGAAAATAGTAAAAAACAATTATTTCATAGGTACCGTAATTTGGGGTGAATTCGGAAAATTTTTCAGGTTATTTTCTGTTAAAATCCAAACGCTCTGTCTGAAAAATCTGAAATAAAAAATCAAGTAGCCTGATACCTTAGCCATTAACTGCAACAAAGATCATGTTTTTCATTTTTTTTTATTGAAATATAGTGTCCGAATTTACCCCGATGGGTCAGGTGAATTCGAACGCAGGTATATTTAGCGTTGAAATCGAAATAAATATTATTTAGAGGTGTATCCGGACACAAAATTTCGAAAATAAAAAAATACGTTGTTTAAATGAGTAAAATGGAATTTTGGGGAGATCATGGAAGGAGTAGGTAACGATGTCGAGGATAGGTGTAATGGTAACGGTATAGTCATCGAGAAAACTGCCTCATAACTCTTTATTGAAAAAATATAATGAAAGATTTTTTCTATCGCTTGGAGCGCACGAAAGGAAATCCCTTTAATGTTCAAAGAACATCGTGTGTTCCTAGGGAAGATAGGGACAGGAGGTAGGTATTCGATTTTTTTTAACTTCTGGAGATTATATGTTGTTGGGAATACTTCCTCAGGCAATGAATTCCAGAGCCTAGCCGTTTTATGGATGAAGGAGTTTTGATAAAGTGCTGTTCGACATCTTTCGAGGTTGACAACGGAAGGATGTGCTGACTGGGCTTGTCCAGTTCGTCTGACTGGTATTGCTAGTGAAGGGATGATAGCAGAGATTTCCGAAGAACATTTCCCGTGGAAGTATCGATAGTAAAGTGAAAGGTCGCCGACCTTTCTTCGGTGTTCCAATGATGTCAAAGAGTGAGTGAGTGGCGTCACCCACCAGGCGAATGGCTCTTCTCTGGATGGAATCTAAGAGCATCAGCGTATGTTTTGATGCTGAACCCCATATGTGGGAACAGTATTCTAGAACAGGCCGTATCTGCGCTTTGTAGATCATGAGAATCTGTTGAGGTGTAAAGTAGCTCTTCGCACGGAACAAGAATCCGAGTTTTTGTGAAACAGCTGTTGCGATGGATCTGACATGATTAGTGTTGCTGATGGAAATACCGAGCATAGATATGGTGGGCTTGGTGAGGATGGTGGTGCCAGGCATTACAATATCGGGCAACAGAAAGTAACAAAATTAACAGTTATTCTATTTCCACGTTAAATTTAGGAAATCGGTATCTATTCCTTCGTAAATTCGTGAAAACGGCAATGTTTTGATAATGTTCTTCCTATCGATGATACTTTCATCCTTCTCGTCTGGATATACGATATAGTTCATTTTCTCAGAACGTTTTATTCGAAGAAAATTGATCAAAAACAAATAAGAGTCTCTTAATTCCGTTATATAACCAACAAAATTTTTGGCTGCTTGTTTAGGTCCTTCTTATTTTACAATAACAAATGTCCCTTTATTAAAGTTCTCATCATCAGTGACGGATTCTGCATTGTCCGGCAATTCATTTCTTGATTCTTCACCTACCGAGCCTTCATTTATTGATTCTTCATTTCCTGACTCCTCATTCTCAAAATCTTCTATATCTGATTCAAAATCACTTTCCTGTAGGTTTTCAATGTTTGAGTCAGCTTCTCCTCCATCTATAATATCAGCAAGACTGATTCATTGACCAAGAGGAATGTTTAATTTCTTTCCCCTATTTTTTGAAGGTCCTGCGTCATTATTTGGGCATTTATTTTCTTTCAAAATTTCTGTAAACACCTGAGTCCATATTGCAACTTCATCGTTTGGCGGATTGTTCTGATCATATCCGATCAGTAATTTTCTTCAATACATGCTCAGCATCAACAGGAATTATTCCGCAGGCTCGGAAACCAGAAGCTATATTTTCCCTTAGGGATTCACCAAGATTTTCAATAGCTTGTTGGAAAAGGCGGGGAAATTCTGATTTGGGAATACAGCCTCTATTTCTGATTTTCCAGTCAGCAAGCACTTTTCTCCATGCCTTCTCAAATGGTGCAAAGAACGAAACATCTAGCGGTTGCAGTAGATGGGTTGTATTTGATGGGAAAAATACTAATTCTGTGTTATATTTTTCACAGCATTCAATAACTTATATAGAAACATGTGACGACAAATTATCACCAATGGAGATTTCTTTTCCATCTAGATTTTTCAAATAGGGTAAGGCAATTTCCACAAACCAGTCTTCGAAAGTTAGCCCGTCGAACCAACCAGACTTTGTTCGATTGTAAACTGCACCAGGTATTCCTCCATCAATCCAAGTTGGATATAGATGAATGGATTTATTCACCACATAGGGTGGGAGGTGCTAGATTTACTCCGATCTATCACTCGTTCAACTCTTTTTGACCCTCTTTTACTCACGACTTCTATACTTCCTGGATCGTCCGTGACGTTAGTTTCGTCGTAGTTAATGATATGTGATGGTGGTACACCCTGTAACGTAGAAGATAAATTGTCGAAATACTCTTTTTACGTTTATTTCAGCTCCTTGCTAGCCGTCAATTGTACCAAAAAATTCAGGCTAAATGCCAATAGATTCAATGTAATTCTCGAGAAGAACAAAGAGGCTATTTTTTCCTATGGTGAAGACAAGGAGGTGGTGACGGGCCACAGTTTAGTAGATAGGGCAAGAAGAATTCTAAAACACGGGTTCCAAAAATACTCACCAGAGTCGCTAGTGTCGCTGTGGCTGCGATCTGCAACTTGGCGGCGGCAAATTCAAATATTGGATGGGAATATAGAGTTATGAATAAAAAAAGTCGGGCTGTGTGTGCGCGCGAGGAATCGAACCCCGGCCAGCGGACTTCGAGTTCGAAACGCTACCATAGCGCCACACCACTAGACAAATTTGTGTACGAGTTTGGAGCTTGGTAAGCGGCGAGATGGCAGGCGATAGCACAGCCGTCTTCGCGATAGATATGCTGGAGAAAACGCGGCGGCAGAAGGCTAGCATGTCGACGTTGCCGGACGTTTGAAAAAATCGGATATTGTGCTCCGTAATCTGCATTTCGTCGTTTTGGCAATGGCGTATGACGTTCGACATATGACAGATGACGTTTGACAGATGACGTTTCGTCGATTTGATATTTGGAGTGCAGGGATAAAAAACAAAAACATGCCAATATCATTGAAATAATTTATATATTATAATAATGCTTTTCTACAGAGATTGCATTTTTCTTGAGAAGGTGGTGCGCTGTCCATTTTAGATTGGTGGTGTTGCCATAGTTGCCATTTATTAATACTAACGTCTCTGATTTTCTTAGTGAATATTGAAGCAAATATGTCTATATACTGGGTGTGTATTGCATTCCGGTGGAATAGAACGGAAAAAACATATTTCATTGCCTAATAAAGGAGGAATTTTTCATAGAGGCATTCCAAATAATGTTAGCTTGCCCATATCATATAATGTGAATCCTTACATTTGACGTTTGACAGATGACGTATGACATAAGACATTTGAGAGAGATGGCGTATGGGTTGAAAGGATACGAAAACAATGAGGATATATTATAATTAACTATTTATTGAAGTAATGCATTTCTTCAAAGATTACACGCTTCTTGAGAAGATGGCGGCCCTTTGAAAAGCTAATTTTCTGGCTATACAGCTCCGTAATGAAGAAAATTCTCAAGTAAGTACCTATCTTGAAGCTTTTCTCAGTAATCATTGACAGGGTGTTTGAGTTTAATGAAAATTGAAAAAAATATATATACAGGGTGTCCTACGGTTCGCGGTCCCATGTTCCAGCATGGAAGAAGTGTTTGAGTTGATTGAAAAAATATATATACAGGGTGTTTGAGTTGATGAAGATTGAAAACAATATATACAGAGCGGCCCATATGACATTTGACAGAGGGTCATCGACAGATAACAACGATCGATGACAGCTACCAGCTTGCTGCTGCATCCGTTCAATATACAATGCGTTTGAATAAAAATATATACAGGGAAACTCGCTGCAAGAACTGATCAATTCAGGTGAACCCAGCAAACATATTGAACAGGCAAGGTATGACAGATGACGCGCTGACTGATGACTTAGATCAATATACAGGGCGACAATGAGAAAATATACAGGGAAACTCGCTGCAACGACTACCTACTTCAGACATGCCTGGCATATATTAGACAAATATGTAGAGCAGCTCCTAACCAAAACTCGTAAAACTGCTCTGTACTTGTGTCATGGAAGTGTCACGGAAGTGTCATGGAAGTGTCACGGAACGTCACAGAATAAACGCGTTAGCTGATGATTCCGATCAATATACGGAGCGTTTGAATTGAACAGCAATGCAAAAGTGAAAAGGGGAACTCGCTGCAACAACTGTCTACTATAGGCGTGCCTAGCAAACAGATATTAGACAAATATTTCGAACAAGTTTCAACCATAACTCGTGAAAAAGATCTATGCTCCACCAAAGAAGTACCAGCTAAATATGTCGAAATGTCACTACCAAAACTCGTAATGTAAGGGGGTGCTAGAGGCTTGGGGCCATAGGGATTAGCGATTATACAGAAAAAATAAACATGGCAGCATTCAGACAAAAAAAACATATTGCTGTCAACTTCTCTACAAGAACGATTCTAATTATACCTATAATAGGTCTGAAAATTCTCTATATATCAACAAAATCAATGGGAAATTAGCGTGACGCAATCACTATCATCATACTGACAGGCGGCATGAAAAAATGATATTATAGATATCTGAATAGCTTAAAATATACAAGACTAATGATGCTAAATATTCTGCTTCAAATAACGAAGAAATAACACCCATTCACCGTCCACCTTGGAATATATCGAAAAACTCTTTACCAAAACTCATTAAACAACTCCACTGAAGGAAGAAATGTAAGGGCTCGGTAAAGGTTTGGGGCGTTAGGGATTAGCGATTATACAGAGAAAATATGAATTGGCAGCCTTCACACAGAAAAACATATAGCTGTCAACTACTCTACAAGACAGATTCTTCATCTATATGCAAAGTCGGAAAATTCTCTAGATATCATCATACTCAGAGGTTGCAATAGAAATGATATCATAGGTATCTGGAAAGCTCCTAGACTAATAATGATAAACGTTCTGCATCGAACAATTCAACCCAGAAAGATTACCCTCTCACCGTCCACCTTGTAATATATCGAACAACTATTTATACCAAAAACTCGTAAAACTGCTTTGTGATTCACTGAAGGAAGTATTCTATCTAGTCCGTCAAACAAATCCAGAACAACACTCGTAATGTAAGGTTTAGAGGGAATTGTCACGGAAACACCACATAAATGCCACAGAAATGTCCCAGAAGTGCCATGGATGTGTCATGGAAGTGTCTTGGAAGTGTCACGGAACACGAAAATGTCACGGAAGTGTCATGGACGTATCATGGAAGTGTCACGGAAGTGTCACGTAAGTGTCACGAAAGTGTCATGGAAACGTCATGAAAACGTCACAGAATACATGCGTTAGCTGATTATTCCGATCAATATACAGAGCGTTTGAGTTGAATAGCATTGAAAAAATATGAAGGGGGACTCGCTGCAAAAACTGTCTACTATAGGCGTGCCTAGCAAACAGATGTTAGACATATATTTCAAACAAGTCTTAACCAAAACTCGTGAAAAATATTTGTGCTCCACCAAAGAAGTACCAGCGGAATATGTCAAAATGTCACTACCAAAACTCGTAATGTAAGGGGGTGCTAGAGGCTAGAGGCCTTAAGGATAAGCGATTATACAGAAAAAATGAACATGGCAGCATTCAGACAGAAAAAACATATTGCTGTCAACTACTCTACAAGAACGATTCTTCATCTATGTGCGCAAAGTCCGAGAATTCTCTAGATATCATCATACTCAGAGGTAGCAATAGAAATGATATGATAGGTATCTGGAAAGCTCCAAATATACTAGACTAATAATGCTAAACGTTCTGCATCAAACATTCCAACCCAGAAAGAACACCCTTTCACCGTCCACCTTGGAATATATCGAACAACTATTTACACCAAAAACTCATATAACAGCTCAGTGTTTTACCATAGGAAGTATTCTGGTTGGTTCAAGAAATATGTCAAACAACTCTCTACCAAAACTGGTAATCTAAGAGTTAGAGGAACTAGGGCGTTTAGTGCGATGGGATGTAATCCGCAGGAAGCGAAATAGGGATCATCTTTCGGGTGATCTTATATATCATGAAAGCATACCCTATCAGACCTATAAAAAATCTGTCACATAGAAATCTCTTATATTGTAGGCCAATTCTCATCAAAATCCTACAATATTCCCCAGTCCTCAGTCGCGTGACCTGATAGATCGTGAAACGTTTACTTGATCATAACTGCAGAAATATATGTTTCAACTATACGAGGTGTTTTCAAAATAATTATATGTATTCAGCACATCGATATATAATATTCTCATATCAGATATTTTCAAATTCTTCAAATCAACAGGAAATTTCATCCCGAAAATTGAACAAAAACAGGAAAACATCAAGTAGACTACTTTAAAACAATCTGAATAATTGAACTCAGCATCCCCCACACAAAAATTCATGTAGATGGAACGTTAGGATTGTTACAGCGTAGAATTATATAGGTCTCACCTCAGAAGTTATATGTCATTCGATAGTATAAACGTCTCGAAGTTTGAGATTCTCACGCTCATTCCAATACCTCCCAGTATATAGAAAAATGTGTTATAAAGCATTTAGAGAGATCTTACCTTTACCTATTTTTGCAGGCTTAGATTCGATGAATATCTAACTATATTTTTATGTTATCTTTCATAAAGCTAGTATTGGAACTTCTTAATAACACTGACAATAGATGCGCAAATAGAATACTCTACTTTCTTCACGACATCGTTACAAATGATGCTAGGTAGATGACACTTGACAGATGCCACGTAACACATGAGGCGTTTTGCAGATGATGTATAATCAAGAGGAGACATATTACGCATGCGTCAAAACGTGACGGGAATATCACAAAAACAGCACGATTGAAATATTCGAAAAAACTAATGTACACGGCGAAAAATTATTATATCTCTTGCTATCATTCCCACACATATACGCTGATGCTCCTAGATTCCATCCAGGGAGACAAGCCATGCACCTGGTGAGCAATGCCACACTCACTAATTCTTAGAAAACATCTGAACTTCATAAATGACTTGACGACCTCTCACGTTTCTACAGATACTTCCACGGGAAATGTTAATTCATCAACAACATCTAATTTTGTATCCGGTTATTTGGACGTTTGTACCTGGTTTGTACCAGGTCTCGCTAATTAGGACAATGTCAACATCGTTGTTTGTTAAAAAATTTGTGAGACTGTTTTTATTGGCAATAGCGGATCGAGCATTCCACTGCATTATTTTCAGGCAAGATTTTATTGTGTTCTGTGTATTAATTGATATGAGCATTTTCTAAAATCGGAAGTATTTTTGTTCTGAGCTCATCGTTGTTAACACTCTTCAGATCTTCAACATTTGTAATTTTTTGACGATATTCTCAAATAAGAAGAATACTGTGTCGATAATGATTTCACTATTTCTATCTATGTTATGGTATTGAGGGGGAAGGGGGTTGGGAAGTAGAGGCGTCTGTGGATCAGATGAAAAACTGAACATTGGTGGATGTTGAATGCCTGCTGCTGGGAGTGAGATTGCTTTTCGTTTTTTATAATGAGTGATGTTGATTGGTTCGTAATTAGAGTGAGAGGGTTGTGAGAAGGATATATGAGTGTTCCTTCTACTCTGTTTACTGAAATTCAGATTATTTGGTCGTGAGGTGGAGGGGTTCCTATTATCTTGTTTGGGTAGGCTTGGAAAGTTTTTGTCGCTGAGGTTACTAAGAATCTGGTAAGTATTTGCTGTATCCACGAATGACATGTTGGATGTGGCCATTATGTTTTTGATGCTTTTTTGTTTTTGAAAGATTAGACAACATCTAGAAGTAGACTTATGATTATTATTCTTGCAATTGCAACAATAGGTTTGATCTTCTGAGCAGTTGTGCACATCCCCTTTAGTTTGTCCGCAGTTTATACATAGGACATTTGTACTACGACATTGACTGGAAACGTGTCCGTATCTCAGGCGTTTAAAACATTGAATCACTCTTTGATAAAATGGTTCTACTTCGAAGATGACACTATTTATACGGATTTCTTTTGGCAGTATATCACCTTCAAACGTAAGTATTACTAATTGTCTAGGTACCAACGAAACGTTGCCTTCATTTGTAACTTTACGCTTCATTCTATGTACTTCAATTATAGGATAATCCGTAGTTATATTGTCTCTCAAGTATTCCTCATCGAAATAAGTATCGACCTGTCTGATAATTCCTTTTCTCACCAATAAATTGTTAGGGATGAATGCTTTCAAATTTTCGCGTTCAAGGTATGGATTGTTTATCAGGTCATTTGCATCTTTTGTTGTTTTAAGACCAACTTCAACTCTGTTGAATCTAACTTTTTGAATAGATGTGATTACGTCTTTAAGATTTAATTTTTTATGTGAAATATGTCCCACATAGAGGGGATGCAATCGACCTATTTTTTCTGCGTTAGTTTTTTCAATGAATACGTGAATATTTTGATTAGTATCGAACTTATCTTGTGTAAGATTGAAGAGTTTTAGCATGTTGCTTTTCTCATGGGTTGAAATTTTGGGAATAGATGCTGATTTGGGTATTTGTTGACTCGTTTCCATCATTTGATCTTGATTTACATCAGTATGACGATAACCCCATATCGTCGTAGGTTAAATCCAAAATATGCACATTCGCGCTACTTTTTGTCTTTGAATGATCACCCACACCAGTCGGTGGTGGGGTCATCATATAATCACTTTATGTTTAACTTCATCATACACCAGTCCTTCTCGAATCCGATAATAAATATTGAAGGATGCAAAAACAGAGCGACTGTAAAAACACTGATGGGTTTTGCGGATTTCTTTATTAGGCACGTGCGATCGACTACGCGTTTGAACGAAAACTGGGCACTATTATTTTGCGACCTGCAATAATGTGACTCAATAGCTTGTAGTTTGTTAATGTATTTCGTCTTCATATTCTATCGTTTTTCGATCACCTCCTCTATTCTCCGTGGGCGGTAAAGACGTTGAAAAAAAATTTTTCACAACTGTGTCGATTCGTCTCTTACTGATTACCAAAAGATGGTAGTTGAAGGAAAAATATAGGATTCGATTTGCCTTTTTAATTTATAAAATCAAATCATCTGAATT